>JAOPSE010000134.1:4110188-4607336 GCA_029449295.1 Zea luxurians | reverse complement strand
CCGCCATTTACCCAATCTGGGTCATAAATCTATTTCCGATGCTTCGGGCTAGGCTTGGTATATCAAACAAATCTGCTACTGACAAGCTGAAGTTTGGCCTATTTACAATTTTTCCGTGCGCACAGCCAGCCTTCAGAAAAGCGGCAGCTGTGCCTCGAGAAGCTACCAGGGCACAGAAGTCAGCATGCCCAGCAATAACTTCGTCAAGAGCATCAACCTCGCCTTCAATATATTCCAAGGTGCTGGGCAGGTTTTCAGCTGAAGGTGAAAATTTTTCAGAACTGGCTCTGATAGAGTGAAACACATCCTTCAGCCGCTGCACGTATCGGCTGCCGAAATTTAGGCATTTCTCTTGAAGTTCCTTCAAATGATTTTTCCAAATTTGAATTTTTCTCGATCTCAGTCTTGAGATTGTTTCAAGGTTCTTCTTTTCTTCCTCAGATTTTTCTGACCTTTGGAGTAATTCATTGTTTAACCTGCTATTTTCGGCTTGGGCTTCAGCCAACGAACCTTCCAAAGATTGAATGACGAAGTCTTTCTTTTCCACGGCAGCTTCGTAATCTTTAACTTTGATTTTAAGTTCCTGAATAACGGAGTCTTTTTCCGTCAGAGCGCTTCGTAATTTTTGACTTTGCTTTCTAGATCTTTGATAGTAACTTCGTTCTTTTCATCCTCAAGATCTTGTTGCATTCTTAGCACTTTACTTAGAAGTATACTCTGCCAAAACAACCTTCGTTAGAAAACAACTTAATTCAAAATAAGAAATATATAATATAAAAAATCGATACTTTTTTTACCTTGAAATTAGCATAGAGCAAACTATCGGTGATATGTTGTCGCTGGTACCTACAAAGGTCCGCTTCTATCTTCGGCAGGCCAACGCTTTTGAAGAAGGTCCTAACAATTTTGGCCTCGGTGCGATTCCGAAGGCATCTTAGCTTCCCTTCGTTGACCCCACCAAATAGCATAGACCCTGGTTTATATCCATAGGATATGGCATATTTTTCAGCTCTTCTTTTCAGCACCTGTTAATTCTTGTCCAAGTAAATCTTGAAAGTTAAAATTTCCTTCCTCCAAAATGTCTTCAACCTGCTCTTTTCCTTTTTCAGTAACCGTGCTCACCGCAGCAACATCAGCTTCTTCTTTCAGCCATTTTCAGAAGTATATTGTCAATAACTTCAAGTGTGGTTTCCAGGTTTGAATCTTCGGTGGTCCCAGCTTCGCCTCCGGTAGCTTCAGCTCCGGTAGTTTCGACGGCTTCGGCTCCGGTAGCTTCGGCTCCAGCAGTTGCAAATTCAGTGGTTTCGGCCCCGGTAGCGGTGGCTGCGGCGACTTCGGCTTCAGCGGTCTTGGCAGTAACAATTTTGACGCCGATACCGGTGGCGGTGTCTGATGAATCACATCTGTCACTTGAATAATTCTTCGTTTCTTCGGCTTTGCAAGACTTTCTGCTGCCGAAGCTTCTTTGTCCTTCTGAAAAAACTTCGTCAGTTCCGGCACCAGCGGACTTAGCTTGACATGCAAAGATTCAGTCATTACCTTCATAATCTCTTCCACTTCGGCAGCAGAAGGTGTCACAGGAGTTTCCTCCTCCTGGCCCGACGTCTTGGGCTTTGGAGATGCAGGTTTTAGAGATGTACATTTTCTTTTCCTTGAAACAGCTACCCTCGGTTTTTCAGAAATTTCTTTTTCCTTTCTGGCCAACTTGATGCTTTCTTTGTCCAGGGCGCTAGCAATCCTCTTTCTTTGGGCCTTCGGCATCTCCGCCCAGTTGCTCGTAATCAGGGTAATCAAAATTCAAAGCATCTAGCACACGGTTCAATCTTCGCTTCGGACGAGTGCCGAAGGCTGCAGTCATCAACTGATCTTCTTTCTTAGAGTAATTTCCGAGGATATCGTTGCACATAATCTCGATTGAGTCCAGCCACTCTTGACAGGGTTTTTAAAGTGTTTTTTAAACTTGTAGTAATACGGCAATCGAACAAATTCTCCATTTTTCTTTCTCCCTCCAGCTTCGGCATTTCCCAATCCCTCATTGTTGGAAAAACTTTAAAAGCCAGAAATTCTTGCACCAAATCTCTAGTGCCAATGTGGTCTGAAATCACGCGAAATTCAGCCAAAGCAATTTGGCTCGGGCTTCCACTTATCATGTTGCATCGGGCCTCGTTTCTCCGAAGGTTAGCTCTAGTGGACTCTGGACCAATTTATCTTCATCTTTATCAACTTTAACATAAAACCACTCAGACTTCCATCCGGCTGGCCATTTGCTTCGGTAGCTTATCACTGGAAACTTCAAAGATTTACGATAAGCAAAGTTGTAACATCCAAAATTCTCATGAAGACCATCTCCTCTGGCTTTAGTCCGATAGTGTAGTTCATGGACTCGACAGAAACCTTCACCGAACGGTTCCACTCCCTGGCTGCGAAGGGCCCAATATAAACACTTAATCTAACAATAGCGTTAGGGGTCAGCTGATGAAGGTAAACCCCAAACTTCTTCAACACATCAGCAATCATCTCATTCAAAGGAAATCTTAATCCTGCTTTAAAGAAGCTTTTGAACACAACCACTTCATTCTTTTCCGGCTTCGGAGTAATCTCCTCCCCGCCAAAACGAACCAGCTCCTTTTTTGTTTCACTAAAGTAGCCCAGCTTCACCATTTTTGGAAGATCAGCTTCAGATGGTGGACTTTCCAAAGTCCAAATGACTAGGTTTGCTTGGCATCCCGCAGTTGTACTCATCTTCGAACCAACTTCTTCAACATCAGCTTGCGTTGCTTCGTCAGCAGGTGTGTCTTCTGATGGAGCCAGCCCGGAACGCCTCATCGCTTCAGAAATCGGAACAGTTTCAACGGCTTCGGTCTCGTCTTCACCACGCTCAACCCTAGCAGTGGAGCGTATTCTGGCCATTTGATTTTAAATTTTCTTGAAAAAAAATTCTTTGGAAGTCAATAACCTTTTTTCCGAAGTTATCCTCGTGAAAGCACACACCAAACTGGAGTTTCGTTTGAATGCGAAAATCAAGCTTCGGCTATGATTATTTTTTTGGCAGCAAAACAGTGCAATAGCAATGAATGTCGTGGTAACTTCACACCTACCTGTCTGTTTATATAGTGCAGCAGGTAAGAAGGTGAATCATCAGAATTTTTTCGTCGGGAAAACAGTCACTCGCACTCACTGCACGGTGGGCCGCAACAACCAAGAAGGTGCACCTACATGGTAGGACTGCTCCACGCTTGAAAACTGTATCGTTTCTCGGCAACGAGCTCAGGGAAGGTGTTTTTTGGACCTTCGGCATCCCGAAGCCTAAGAGACTTTTTTCACGGATCAAGCTCGTTACGAAAAACGTCTAGCACACCGCGAAGAGGCTACTGTTGGGGTCATGCTTCGTCGCCGAAGGTCCTGCAGGAAGAAACAGCTTCGGCTAAAGCTGCTTATACATGATGACCGAAGCTACCACTCATAAAGCTTCGGTGTTGCAGCATGCCTGAAGACGAAGGATCGAACCGACTTAAAGATAGAATGACATTTTAGCCCATAAGGTCTGAGTCAATGTTGTAAACTTTTATGAGGGACATGATTGTAATTCCTCACAGGCTGTGTCCTGTGCCTATAATAGTGAACAGTATTCCTTTACTGTTCACGGATTCCTATAATTGCAAACGCATTGCTCGAGAATTATCATCTGTCAAGGAGAAGGTATAATTGTACTCAACTTTACGTTCTAACATTTTTTAGGACCAGATAATAAAATATGTGAATAATGTTGCTTATTTCTGATACATTTATCTTTAATGTTTCATGTTGATATATTAATTCATTTTATTTTGTAAAGTTTATTTACGAAGGTATGACCTTCGTAACATTTCACTCATGGTCTTCGTCCGAAGTTCATTAATCCTTGGGGATATAATGCTTCAGCGAACGAAGGGCATTAATATTTAACATTTTATGTTGCCTTGTTCTTAATTCATAGCATTTGAGAACAAGTCCCCAACAGTTAAGCCATTTGAAGGATAATTATTTAATAAAGTTTGATGAACTCGCCTAATGGCTTAATTATCCTTAATGTGCATTAGATATGTTCATTTCATTTTTGCATGATATGAGAATTCACCTCTTCATTTTGGAGGAAATAAGATGCTTTCTTTCTCTTACGGTTCTTATGAAAAGAACTTATGTGCTTTTGCGGCTTGATACGCAAGCGCAAAATGAATAGCAAAGAAAATCATAAGACTTGTGGACTTATGAGTATGTGTCTACATTATGTTGTAGACTAACACTTTGTATTCAAATATTTTTGCTTGAAAGCAAATATATAAGCACATTAAAAAGGGAAGGGCAATGAGTATGACAAACTCTTTCGTCATTACACTATACGTGGTATAGTGTTGTATGCCTAAGCATCTAATCATGTATATGAAATCCCAATAGATGCATACTACTCATGAAAGCTAAGATATGAAGTATACTTCAATCTTCCATCTGACATGATAACAGTGGTTAGTTGTGTAATTCATGATTTGGACTAATCATGTAACAACACTTCTTTTTCTAAGAGAAGACCACTTTGTTAGATGATTTGCTTTTGAGTAATATTTAAATGATGCATGAGATTTGGTATAATCTCATTTGATGTTGTGATAGGTTCAACTCATGCGGTGTGAGTTGAACACACTCATGTGATTTGAGTGTAAAAACTCATATGAATTTGAGTTCAACAAACTCATCAATTGAAGTTGATCACTCATGTGATTTGAGTTGATCAAGCTCATCGATTAGAGTTGAACCAACTCATTAAGGGAGTTGAAGACTCATTTATTTGAGTTGTGCAAACTTGTACGGGGATTCTTCCAATTGAGGAAGAAACATGCAATGTGGAGAATTGAACCACAAACTCTATATATGGGGAAACAAAATATTCTCATATTCCTTTGGAAAGAGGAAAGAATATTTTGACAATCGCTTCATGCGATATCATGATATGTTAATATCAAGTCCCCTTTTGGTAATCGAAGTATTAAGGATGTGTTGATATATCCTAATTTTATCTTACCAAATTATAGAGATATTCATAAAATTTCTATCATGTGGAAACACAAAGTGATAGTGATGGATATTGCATGTGTTTCTCGGAAACATTTCCATGGATTATATTATACATACATCCTCTCGTACAATGTTGCATTTGTTAAACTTTTCATGTGATGTTACTTACCATATGGGTAAATTGAATTGGTCATCCCATTGTTGGGATGAAATGAAAAGTTATGGACAATTCTATTGGTCATGTTTTTCCCATAAGATGGATACTTGATTAGTGTCGATGTTCCGAGACCGGGGGGTCCCTGAGCCGACGAGTGAATGTCGCCGCGTGCCCCAGCCCAGATGGGTCGAGCGCGAGGGCGAGCGCGAAGGGGGGAGAGCGAAGCGGCCGGAGACCGGCGTGAGAGAGGTGGGAATCTCGCGGCCTTCGTGTTCGTCCCGCGCCCAGGTCGGGTGCGCTTGCAGTAGGGTTACAAGCGTCCACGCGGGAGAGGCGCGAGCGGCCTCCAGCGAGCGCCTGTCTCGTCCTCGTCCCCGCGCGGCCAACCTTCTCTAAGAGGGCCCTGGTCCTCCCTTTTATAGGCGTAAGGGATCCAGGTGTACAATGGGGGGTGTAGCAGAGTGCTACGTGTCTAGCGGAGGAGAGCTAGCGCCCTAAGTATATGCCGTTGTGGCAGCCGGAGAGATTTTGGCACCCAGCTGGTGTGATGTCGTGGCCGTCGGAGGAGCGATGGAGCCTAGCGGAGGGACAGCTGCCAGAGCGGTTGAATCCTTGCTGACGTCCTCTTGCTTCCGTAAGGGGGCTAAGAGCCGCCGTCGTCACAGAGTATGCAGGGCGCCATCATTGCCTATCTGGCGGAGCGAGCCAGATGGGACGCCGGTCTTGTTCCCTATGGCCCGAGTCAGCTCGGGGTAGGGTGATGATGGCGCCTCCTGTTGACGTGGCTGGTCTGCGCCCTAGGTTGGGCGATGTGGAAGCTCCTCCGAAGCCGAGGTCGAGTCTGTCTTCCGTAGCCGAGGTCGGGTCCGAGCCCCAGGTTCGGGCGAGGCGGAGATCGCCGGTTGGTGCCGGGGCGGAGTCCGAGCCCTGGGGTCGGGCGAAGCGGAATTCGTTGTCTTCTGGGGCCGAGCCCAAGTCCGAGCCCTGGGTCGGGCGAGGCGGAGATCGTCGTCTTCTAGGACTTAGCCCGAGTTCGAGCCCTGGGTCGGGCGGAGTTCGCCGTCTTCTGGGACTTAGCCCGAGTCCGAGCCCTGGGTCGGGCGGAGTTCGCCGTCTTCCGGGACTTAGCCCGAGTCCGAGCCCTGGGTCGGGCGGAGCGGAGTTCGCCGTCTTCCGGGACTTAGCCCGAGTCCGAGCCCTGGGGTCGGCGAAGCGGAGCTTCCTATGGTGCCTTCGGCAGGGCCTGACTACCTGTCAGTATCACTCTGTCAAGTGGCACCGCAGTCGGAGTGGCGCAGGCGGCGCTGTCCTTCTGTCAGGCCGGTCAGTGGAGCGGCGAAGTGACGGTGGTCACTTCAGCTCTGCCGGCTGGGGGCGCGCGTCAGGATAAAGGTGTCAGGCCACCTTTGCATTAATGCTCCTGCGATTTGGTCGGTCGGTGCGGCGATTTGGTCAGGGTTGCTTCTTGGCGAAGGCAGGGCCTCGGGCGAGCCGGAAATATGTTCGCCGCTGAAGGGCCTCGGGCGAGACGGAAATCCTCCGGGGTCGGCTGCCCTTGTCCGAGGCTAGGCTCGGGCGAGGCGTGATCGAGTCCCCGAATGGACTGATCCCTGACTTAATCGCACCCATCAGGCCTTTGCAGCTTTGTGCTGATGGGGGTTACCAGCTGAGAATTAGGAGCCTTGAGGGTACCCCTAATTATGGTCCCCGACAGTAGCCCTCGAGCCTCGAAGGGAGTGTTTGCACTCGCTTGGAGGCTTTCGTCGCACTTTTTTGCAAGGACCAGCCTTTCTCGGTTGCGTTTTGTTCCGGTGGGTGCGCGCGAGCGCACCCGCCGGGTGTAGCCCCCGAGGCCTCGGAGGAGTGGTTTCACTCCTTCGAGGTCTTAATGCCTCGCGTAATGCTTCGGCTGGTCTGGTCGTTCCCTCATGTGAGCTGGCCGTAGCCCAGGTGTACGGTCGGGTCCCAAGTTCTCGGGCTGGTATGTTGACGCTGTCAACGGTTCGGCCGGAGCCAGGTTTGCGAGAGCAGCCCCCGAGCCTTTGCACAGAGCGAGAGGGCGGTCAGGGACAGACTCGGCTTTTTTACATACGCCCCTGCGTCACCTTTCCGCAAGGAGGAGGGGGGAAAGCGCCATGTTGCCCTCGGTGGGCGCCGAACATGGTGTCTCCGATGAGCTGCAAGCAGGTAATCCGAGTGGACGTCCGTGCCCCGTTCGTTAGGGGTCGGCTAGGGGCCCAGAGGCACGCCCAAAAGTACCTGCGGGTGATCTGCCGGACCCGGTCCCCTGGCGACGGGTCCGAGGGCTCGATGCCTCCCTCTGATGGGATTCCGTTACAAGATCGTTCCCGCTGGTCTCGGAAATGTCCTAGGGTACCTCAGGAGCGCAGCCCGAGCCTTGGTTATGTATCGAACGTACCCATGGTCATCCCTCGCTCGGCGTCTGAGGCGGCTGTGAACCCTTCGGGGGCCAGCCTTCGAACCCCTGATCAGTAATGGGCGCGGAGCCCGAGTAGCCTGAGGCGGCCGTGGAACCCTTTCGAGGGGCCGGCCTTCGAACCTCTGACCAGTAGTGGGTGTAGGGCCCACGCGATCTGAGGCGGCTGTCGAACCCTTCCGAGGGGCCAGCCTTCGAACCTCTGATCAGTAGGGGGGCTCGGAGCCTGGTTCCCTCTCGGGGAAGGATCCTTTTCGGGGTATCCCCCTTTCCCGGTCCCTGTTGCAAGAGAGAGAAAGAGGAAAAAGGAAAAGGATACGAAAATCGAACGACGCGGCGTACCTTTTTTGACGCGGTCATTATGGCGAAGGCGAAGCGTCGCCCGCTTCTCCTGCCAGAGGCGCCGCCTGTCCCGCCGCGGAGTTAATGCGACGGGGCGAGTGGTTGGCGGGGCGGCCGTTGTGCGTGCGCGAGCCGTTCGAGGGACGGATCACGGGCGCGTTGTCTTCACGCCGTGAGAGAGGGTTCTCTCGCTGCCCCCGGACGGGACGTAAGCTTGGTTGATGACGTGACCGCTGCTCCTGCCTGCCTGCCACCGCCATTACCGCCGACCCATTCTTGGCCGCATTGACCGTCGCGCCAGGCTGGCACTGCTGGGTCGTGCACTGGGCCGCCTTGAGTCACGGCATTGGTTCCGCAGTCGAGGAGGCGCGGTGGTGGCGCAAGTGGCGGTGCAGTTGCATGCACGAAGCATTCGGCGCGCCGGTTGCATGACGCGTGGGCCTGGGCCTCCATGCCGGCGTGTTGGGAATCGGAGAAGTGCGCCCACTTGGCGCGGTTGCATGCCGCCTGCATGGCTCCCCACCCTTTCGCCCGCTGGTCTGGGCAAAAGTGGAGGTCGCTTGTAACCGCCGGGCGGTTGTACGCACCGCGCGCGGCGGTTTGGCTTCTTCTGCTCTGAGTCGGCTTGCATGACGTGTGGGACCCAGCCCCCGTGCCGTAGGGGAGGACCTTGGAGTGTGTTGGAGAAGACTCAGCCCATGACGGCTGGGGACGCAAGTAGGGAGAGCCGCCTTTAAAAGGAGGGTGACCCCTTTGGAAGGCGACCATGTCTTCGCGCTCCCTTATGCATCGCGTCTTTCCGCCTTCCAAGCCCCCGGATGGGGGATATCCGCCGTCTTTCCGCCTCGTCGTTGGAGGAATCACAACTCCGCGGTAGTTGGTACCTTTCAGCCATCGTTCGGCTTCAAGGATTTCATCATACAGCCCGGTTGCACCCCTCCACTGGTGGTCACCCAAGACGGTGACCTCCAGCCCCTGGATGGGGAGAGGCAAGCCGGGCTGTGATCTTGGTCCCGCCCTCAGCCTCGAGGGTGTTCGTCATCCTCGCTGGGGCAGGGAGCGAGGCGAGCCGGGGCTCTACCTCCCGCGGGGCCGGCGGGCCACCTCTTCTTCCAGCTTCTGGTGGTGGCAAACACCCTCCAGTTCTGCGGAGGAGACGTCCTCCAGCCATGCCGGGGAAGGCGAACTGTTGCTGCCCAGCTAGGATGCAACATTCCGCCCTCTTCCTTGCATTCGCGGCGAGGACGGCAGCGAGGACCTGCCGGTGCGCTTGGGAGCGGCCCGCTCTTTGGCTTTAATAGCTGGTTCGCGTCCCTTGAGCGGGAACGCGAACGAGAGCCCTCCGGCAGCCGCATCCATCCTGGGACCATGGCTGCCGCTGCAAAGGTCGCTGGCGGGTCCCCCGGTGTTCGTCGCCCCGCAGGCTCGAGGTTGTTCATACCCGCGGGGACGGAACCAGAGTTCTGTTTGTAATGGCACTTTGAATGCCAGTGTTTTTGTTCATTGTGGCTGTCGGCTTGAACATGTATGTATTTTCGGCACGGAGCCGTGTTTTTCCTCATTTTCGAGCACTAAGACTCGCCTGTTGGTTGTCTGAACCGCTTCACCAAGCGTGAGTCGCCCCGTGTAAAGGTGACGAGTGAGGTATCCGTATCCCGGAGGCGTAGGATTCTCTCGGCTCGGTCGGCCTTGTTGTCCGAGGCTTCTCTAGCTTAATTAAAGGAACCCCTCGGCCGCTCTTCGATGAGCCGAGGCCAGGGGTAGCGGCGTCAACATGAACAGAGGTAGAGTTGGCTCGAAAAGAAAACCTGGTTGGCCGGAGCCTGGCCGGGTCGTCCGTTAGCGGACCGACGCCGGAATTGACCAGCCGAGGCCTCGGGTCGGGCTGACGTCCTTGGAGGACAGCTGGCCGAGGCCTCGGGGTGACCGGCCGAGCCCCTGCTCGGGCCGGATTCCCGAGAAGACCCTGGCAGCGATGGCCCGGGCGTGGCGATGACGTCGTCCTTCAGAGTGGAGACCTTCGGACCGCGTCGCCGTCCGAGGCTAGGTCGGACCTCGCCGAAGGTGTTGTCGATGCCGAGGGTGCTGCTGCTCCCTTCCAGCGTTAAGACCCGAGCCTGCAGGATCGGATTGTCTTGTAGCGTGTGTTCCCTGCGGCCGCCGAGGCCAAAACACACCCTCGCCGTGTTGTAAAGTCGCGTCTCCTTTCCTCTTCTTTCGAGTATCTAGACCTTTTTGTTGGTAACAGAAATGTTTGTGCGAGCGAGTTGCTTCTCGCGGGAGGTGATGAGTGAGGTATCCGTATCCCGGAGGCGTAGGAGTCCCTCGGCTCGGTCGGCCTCGCCGCTTACGCGCACTCTTACCCGTCCATGGGGCTCTGTCACCGATGCAGTCGAGAAGGCTCGAAGGATCGCTTCGGCAAGAGCTTCTGATCGTGTAGACTTGTTCGGTCCGCGGGATCACTTATCCGAACGTGAGTTACTTATCGCAGAAGGTGATGAGTGAGGTATCCGTATCCCGGAGGCGTAGGAGTCCCTCGGCTCGGTCAGCCTTGGCTGCTTACGTGTACTCCATCCTTTTTGGATCCACTTTCGAAGTAGTCAAACAGCCCGAAAGACCTTCTGGCAGAAAAGATCTTTTTTCGAGGAAAATTTCGACGCAGAGGGGGTTCCCCCCCCCCTTTAGCCCCTGAGGGAGGGTCGGGCTTTGCCGAGACGAGGTCGACCCTTCCTTGACAACTAAACTTTTGCTGGGCGCGAGGTATATGAACAACTTGAAAACATCTTAAGGGTAGAAGCGACGTAGCTGTTGGATGTTCCAAGCGTTGTCGTAGACCGCCTTGACTGTTGGCCAGCTTGTACGTTCCGGCCTTCAAAACTTTGGCGATGACGAACGGCCCCTCCCAGGGGGGCGTGAGCTTGTGCCGCCCTCGGGCGTCTTGTCGCGGCCGAAGCACCAGATTGCCCACCTGGAGGTCTCGGGACCGGACCCCTCGGGCGTGGTAGCGTCGCAGGGACTGCTGGTACCGCGTGTAAGGCCTTGTCCCGAGCCTCCTCCAGCTGGTCCAGCGAGTCTTCTCGGCTTGCTTGGTTGCTTTGGTCGGTGTAGGCCCTCGTCCTCGGGGAACCGTATTCTAAGTCTGTGGGCAAGATGGCCTCGGCCCCGTAGACTAGGAAGAACGGCGTGAAGCCCGTGGCTCGACTCGGCGTTGCCTCAGACTCCAGACCACCGAGGGGAGTTCCTTCATCCATCGCTTGCCGAACTTGTTGAGGTCGTTGTAGATCCGAGGCTTGAGCCCTTGTAGAATCATGCCGTTGGCACGCTTTACTTGCCCATTTGACATGGGGTGAGCCACGGCGGCCCAGTCCACCCGGATGTGGTGGTCCTCGCAGAAGTCCAGGAACTTTCTGCTGGTGAACTGGGTGCCGTTGTCGGTGATGATGGAGTTCGGGACCCCGAAGCGATGGATGATGTTGGTGAAGAACGCCACCGCCTGCTCGGACCTGATGTTGTTCAGGGGTCGGACCTCGATCCACTTGGAGAATTTGTCGATGGCGACCAGTAGGTGCGTGTAGCCCCCGGGTGCCTTCTGCAAGGGCCGACGAGATCCAGACCCCACACAGCAAAAGGCCAGGTGATGGGTATCGTCTGCAGAGCCTGAGCGGGCAGGTGGGTCTGCCTTGCGTAGAACTGACACGCTTCGCAGGTGCGGACAATTCTAGTGGCGTCGGCCACCGCCGTCGGCCAGTAGAAGCCTTACCGGAAAGCATTCCCGACAAGGGCTCGAGGCGCTACGTGATGGCCGCAAGCCCCCGAGTGTATCTCTCGCAGGAGTTCCTGACCTTCGGCGATGGAGATGCATCGCTGGAGGATGCCGGAGGGGCTGCGGTGGTAGAGCTCCTTCTCATAACCCAGCAACGAACGACTTGGCACGCCGCGCCACCCGTCGAGCCTCGGCTCGGTCGAGGGGTAGCTCTCCTCGGTGGAGATATTGCAGGTACGTGGTCTGCCAGTTTTGATCAGGCGTGACCCCGCTTTGCTCCCCCTCGACGTGCAGCGTCTCGCCCTCGGGGGCCGAGGTACCTCGGGTTGAACCGAGGACCTCGGGCCGAGCCGAGGGTGCCTCGGAATGATCCGAGGGTACCTCGGGCTGGGCCGAGGGTTCCTCGGGCTGGGGCGTGTCGTCGATCTTGACGGAGGGTTGATGCAGATCCCGGGAGAAGACGTCCGGGGGAACCGTCGTTCGCCCCGAGGCTATTTTAGCCAGCTCGTCCGCAGTCTCGTTGTAGCGCCGAGCGATGTGGTTGAGCTCGAGCCCGTAGAACTTGTCTTCCAGGCGCCGAACCTCATCGCAGTAGGCCTCCATCTTCGGTCGCGGCAGTGGGAGTTCTTCACGACTTGGTCGATGACGAGCTGCGAGTCACCGCGAGCGCCGAGGCGTCGGACCCCTAGCTCGATGGCGATCCGCAACCCGTTGACCAGAGCTTCGTACTCAGCCACATTGTTGGATGCCGGGAAATGGAGGCGTAGCACGTAGCGTAGGTGCTTCCCGAGGGGCGAGATGAAGAGTAAGCCTGCGCCGGCTCCTGTCTTCATCAGCGACCCGTCGAAGAACCATGGTCCAGAAGCTCCGGTTGGATCGGAGCCGTCGGTAGCTGGGTGTCGACCCATTCAGCTACGAAGTCCGCCAAGACCTGGGACTTGATGGCCTTCCGAGGAGCGAACGAGATTGTCTCGCCCATGATTTCCACCGCCCACTTTGCAATCCTACCCGAGGCCTCTCGGCACTGGATGATCTCCCCCAGGGGGAAGGATGACACCACAGTTACCGGATGAGACTCGAAGTAGTGTCGTAGCTTCCGCCGCGTTAGGATCACCGCGTACAGCAGCTTCTGAACTTGTGGGTAGCGGAATCTTGGTTTCGGACAGTACCTCGCTGACGAAGTAGACTGGCCTCTGAACGGGCAATGCATGCCCCTCTTCTTGCCTCTCGACCACAATCGCGGCGCTAACCACCTGAGTGGTCGTGGCGACGTAGACCAGGAGGGCTTCTCCGGCAGCTGGGGCACCAAGATAGGCGCCTTTGTGAGGAGCTCCTTCAGGTTCCCGAGGGCTTCCTCGGCCTCAGGGGTCCAAGTGAAGCACTCGGCCTTCCTTAAGAGGCGGTACAGAGGTAGACCTCTTTCGCCGAGGCGTGAGATGAAACGGCTCAGAGCCGCGAGGCATCCCATGACCCTCTGTACGCCTTTCAAGTCCTTGATGGGCCCCATGCTGGTGATGGCTGCGATCTTCTCCGGGTTGGCTTCGATGCCCCGCTCGGAGACGATGAATCCCAAGAGCATGCCTCGGGGTACCCCGAAAACACACTTTTTGGGATTGAGCTTGACGCCTTTCGCCTTGAGACATCGGAATGTCGCTTCAAGGTCGGAAAGGAGGTCGAGGCTTTCCTCGTCTTGACTACGATGTCATCGACGTAGGCCTCGACCGTGCGGCCAATGTGTTCGCCGAACACATGGTTCATGCACCGCTGGTACGTCGCGCCCGCATTCCTCAAGCCGAACGACATGGTGACATAGCAGTACATGCCGAAGGGTGTGATGAAAGAAGTCGCGAGCTGGTCGGACTCTTTCATCCTGATTTGATGATACCCTGAGTAGGCATCGAGGAAAGACAGGGTTTCGCACCCAGCAGTGGAATCCACGATTTGGTCGATGCGAGCAGAGGGTAGGGAACCTTCGGACATGCTTTGTTGAGACCAGTGTAGTCTACACACATCCGCCATTTCCCCCCTTTCTTCTCACAAGCACAGGGTTGGCAAGCCATTCAGGATGGAATACCTCTTTGATGAACCCTGCCGCCATTAGCTTGTGGATCTCCTCGCCTATGGCTCTGCGCTTCTCCTCGTCGAATCGGCGCAGTGGCTGCTTGACGGGCGGGCTCCGGCTCGGATGTCCAGCGAGTGCTCGGCGACATCCCTCGTATGCCGGGCATGTCTGAGGGACTCCACGCGAAGACGTCGGCGTTCGCAGCGGAGAAATTCGACGAGCACTACTTCCTATTTGGGATCGAGCCGGAGCCAATCCGGATCTGCTTGGAGGCGTCGCCGCTGGGGTCGAGGGGGACGGACTTAACCGTCTCCGCTGGCTCAAAGTTGCTGGCATGACGCTTCACGTCTGGCACCTCCTTAGAGAGGCTCTCCAGGTCGGCGATGAGGGCCTCGGACTTGGCGAGGGCCTCGGCGTACTCCACGCATTCCACGTCGCATTCGAACGCGTGTTTGTACGTGGGGCCGACGATGATGACCCCGTTGGGGCCCGGCATCTGAGCTTCAGGTAGGTGTAGTTGGGGACGGCCATGAACTTCGCATAGCATGGCCTCCCCAGTACCGTGTGGTAGGTTCCTCGGAACCCAACCACCTCGAACGTAAGGGTCTCCCTTCGGAAGTTGGAGGGTGTTCCGAAGCAGACGGGAAGGTCGAGCCGTCCGAGGGGCTGGACGCGCTTCCTGGGTATGATCCCATGGAAGGGCGCAGCGCCTGCCCAGATGGAGGACAGATCGACACGCAGGAGCCCGAGGGTGTCGGCGTAGATGATGTTGAGGCTGCTGCCTCCGTCCATGAGGACCTGGTGAGCCTGACGTCGCCGATGACGGGGTCGACGACGAGCGGGTATTTTCCCCGGGCTCGGCACATGGTCGGGGTGATCGTCTCGGTCGAAAGTGATGGGCTTGTCGGACCAGTCTAGATAGACTGGCGCCGCCACCTTCACCGAGCAGACCTCCCGGCGCTCTTGCTTGCGGTGCCGAGCCGAGGCGTTCGCTGCTTGCCCACCATAGATCATGAAGCAGTCGCGGACCTCGGGGAACTCTCCTGCCTGGTGATCTTCCTTCTTGTCGTCGTCGCGGGCCTTGCCACCCTCCGCGGGTGGCCCGACCCTGTGGAAGTGGCGCCGAAGCATGACACACTCCTCAAGGGTGTGCTTGACGGGCCCCTGGTGATAGGGGCACGGCTCCTTGAGCATCTTGTCGAAGAGGTTGGCACCTCCGGGGGGCTTCCGAGGGTTCTTGTACTCGGCGGCGGCGACAAGGTCCGCGTCGGCGGCGTCACGTTTCGCTTGCGACTTCTTCTTGCCCTTCTTCTTGGCGCTGCGCTGAGTTGACGCCTCGGGAGTATCTTCCGATGGGCGGCCCTGGGGCTGCTTGTCCTTTCGGAAGATAGCCTCGACCGCCTCCTGGTCGGAGGCGAACTTGGTGGCGATGTCCATCAGCTCGCTCGCCCTGGGGGGGTCTTGCGACCCAGCTTGCTCACCAGGTCGCGGCAGGTGGTGCCAGCGAGGAACGCGCCGATGACATCCGAGTCGGTGATGTTGGGCAGCTCGGTGCGCTGCTTCGAGAATCGCCGGATGTAGTCTCGGAGAGACTCTCCCGGCTGCTGTCGGCAGCTTCAGAGGTCCCAGGAATTCCCGGGGCGCACGTACGTGCCCTGGAAATTGCCGGCGAAAGCTTGGACTAGGTTGTCCCAGTTGGAGATCTGCCCCGGAGGCAGGTGCTCCAACCAGGCGCGAGCGGTGTCGGAGAGGAACAGGGGGAGGTTGCGGATGATGAGGTTGTCATTGTCCGTTCCACCCAGTTGGCAGGCCAGACGGTAGTCCGCGAGCCACAGTTCCGGTCTCGTCTCCCCCGAGTACTTTGTGATAGTAGTCGGGGGTCAGAACCGGGTCGGGAACGACGCCCGTCGGATGGCTCGGCTGAAGGCTTGCGGACCGGGTGGTTCGGGCGAGGGACTCCGATCCTCCCCGCTGTCGTAGCGTCCCCCACGCCTGGGGTGGTAGCCTCGGCGCACCCTCTCATCGAGGTGGGCCCGACGGTCGCGGTGATGGTGCTCGTTGCCGAGGCGACCCGGGGCCGCAGGCGCGGTGTTGCGCGTGCGCCTGGTGTAGACCGAGGCTTCCCGCATGAATCGAGAAGTCGCGGCATGAGGTTCCGAGGGGTACCCCTGCCTTTGGGAGGCGGAGCTCTCGGCCCGTCGGACCGCGGCGCCTTCCAGGAGATTCTTGAGCTCTCCCTGGATTTGCCACCCCTCGGTGGTTGATGGCTCCGGCATCGCGCGAAGAAGCATTACTGCTGCCGCCAGGTTCTGGCCGACCCCACTGGATGCGGGTGGTGGCCTGACCCTAACGTCGTCGGTGATGCGGTGCTGGAAGCCCTGGGGTAGATAACGTATTTCTCCGGCCGGAGGTTGGCCTGCCCATGCCTGCCCGACGTCCCGACGGATCGGCTCAAGCGCTCCTGCTCCCTCGTCGAGCCTGGCCTGCACCCCGCGGATTTGCTCGAGCTGTGGGTCATGGCCCCCCGCCTGAACGGGGACCACAGCTAGCTCCCGTGGGATGTCAACGCGAGGCACCGGCCTAGGGAGGTCACCGTCCTCTGGCATGCCGAGATGGTTGCCTTCGGAGGGACCCCCTAGATCGACGTGGAAGCATTCGCGACTTGGGCCGCAGTCCTCGTCGCCGAGGCTACGGCTACCGTCGGAACAGTCGGAAAGGCAGTAGTCGCATGCGGTCATGAAGTCCCGCATGGCACTGGGGTTGCCAAGTCCAGAGAAATCCCAACAGATGCTGGGCTCGTCGTCTTCCTCGGACCCAGAGGGCCCGTAGGTCGAGACGTCCGTCAGCCGGTCCCAAGGTGACCGCATACGAAACCCCAGAGGGTTTGGACTCGCCTCTACAAGAGCGCCCGCCAAAGCGGGGCCACTATGCGGGTCGAGGCTGAATCCGAAAGACGTGGGATGGGAATCGGTCGGTACCTTTTGGTCGACGGGCGGCGATGAGGTCACGTCGGGGACTGACTGCGCCGTCGTCTCAGGTACGAGGGTGACGTCCAGCAAGCTTTTCGCGAGCGTGCTGGCGTCGTCCGCTTGCTCGGGATTGGCGTGACGCGGGGGGGACGGCGCTCGCCTTCGTCTCAAACGCGAGGTCGACACCCGGTGCGCCCCCCGTTGGGGCGCTGGGGCCATCGACTCGCTCGACAGCCGACGAGGCGCTGTCTCCTGCTTGGCCTTGGTTGCCCCGCCTCCTCCTCCGTCGGCGGGGGAGAGGACGGGGTGAGCTCGAAGGTTGTTCTTCCACCATGCGGGGAAGACGTCGCCGATTCCGCCGCCGGCGGGCGGGTTGTCGGCCGCCACTGTCGTTGTCGCACGGTGGTGGAAGGAGTATCATGTCGTAGCTGCCGTCGAGGGACATGAACTCAAGACTCCCGAAACGGAGCACCGTCCCGGGTTGGAGAGGTTGCTGGAGACTGCCCATCTGGAGCTTGACGGGAAGCTATTCGTCAACACGCAGCAGGCCCCTACCTGGCGCGCCAACTGTCGGCGTTCCGAGACTGGGGGGTCCCTGAGCCGATGAGTGAATGTCGTCGCGTGCCCCAGCCCAGATGGGTCGAGCGCGAGGGCGAGCGCGAAGGGGGGAGAGCGAGGCGCCGAAGACCGGCATGAGAGAGGTGGGAATCCCGCGGCCTTCGTGTTCGTCCCGCGCCCAGGTCGGGTGCGCTTGCAGTAGGGGGTTACAAGCGTCCACGCGGGAGAGGGAGCGAGCGGCCTCCAGCGAGCGCCTGTCTCGTCCTCGTCCCCGCGCGGCCAACCTTCTCTAAGAGGGCCCTGGTCCTCCCTTTTATAGGCGCAAGGAGAGGATCCAGGTGTACAATGGGGGGTGTAGCAGAGTGCTACGTGTCTAGCGGAGGAGAGCTAGCGCCCTAAGTACATGCCGTTGTGGCAGCCGGAGAGATTTTGGCACCCAGCTGGTGTGATGTCGTGGCCGTCGGAGGAGCGATGGAGCCTGGCGGAGGGACAACTGTCGGAGCGGTTGAATCCTTGCTGACGTCCTCTTGCTTCCGTAAGGGGGCTGAGAGCCGTCGTCGTCACAGAGTATGCAGGGCGCCATCAATTCCTATCTGGCAGATCGAGCCAGATGGGACGCCGGTCTTGTTCCCTGCGGCCCGAGTCAGCTCGGGGTAGGGTGATGATGGTGCCTCCTGTTGACGTGGCTGGTCTGCGCCCTAGGTTGGGCGATGTGGAAGCTCCTCCGAAGCCGAGGTCGAGTCTGTCTTCCGTGGCCGAGGTCGGGTCCGAGCCCCAGGTTCGGGCGAGGCGGAGATTGCCGGCTGGTGCCGGGGCGGAGTCCGAGCCCTGGGGTCGGGCGAAGCGAAGTTCGTCGTCTTCTGGGGCCGAGCCCAAGTCCGAGCCCTGGGTCGGGCGAGGCGGAGATCGTCGTCTTCTGGGACTTAGCCCGAGTCCGAGCCCTAGGTCGGGCGGAGTTCGCCGTCTTATAGGACTTAGCCCGAGTCCGAGCCCTGGGTCGGGCGGAGTTCGCCGTCTTCCGGGACTTAGCCCGAGTCCGAGCCCTGGGTCGGGCGGTGTTGGGGCCATGCTTCGTTGCGCCGAAGGTCTTACGGGAAGAAGCAGCTTCGGCTGAAGTTGTCCCCAGGAGATGACCGAAGGTTCCTTTTCATGAAGCTTCGGCATTACAAACCGACATAGAGATAGAATGACCTTTTAATCCATAAAGGTCTGAGTCAATGATTGTAAAATTTTATGAGGGGCATAATTGTAATTCGTCACAGGCTGTGACCTGTGTCTATAAATAGATGAACAGTACCCCCGTACTGTTCACGCTGACTTGTATTCACTCGCGCGTCACGCTTTTTGCCTTCTGTCGAGCCGAAGGTAAAAATGTAATTCAATATTGTTCAAGTACATTCATGACTATATGATTAAATGATATTAATGATGACATGTGATTATTCATGTTATTTCTCATGTTTCGTATGCTTCTCCTTTCATTGAGATATATTGTAATGTCGAAGGTACGTCCTTCATGACCTTCGTCTGAAGATCATTATATCCCAAGGGAGATAATGCTCTGAAGGACAAAGGGCATTAATCATTAACCTTTTTGTGTTGCCTTGTTCTTAATTCATAGCACTTGAGAACAAGTCCCCAACATTGGCGCCCACCTCCGGTGAACTCACTTCCACTTTTCTGAGCTGATGGCTTCGTTCAACAATCAAGCTGAAGCTGCTTCGGCTTCGAAGCTGGTGCTCCCGATAACAGGCGGTTCTTGCTCAGAGCCGGCTAACAAGAAGCAAAAGAAGGAGGCTCAGAGAAGGGTGCAGCATGTTGGAGTACAGGGACCCTTCATCAAGTCAAAATGGTCTCACATTCCAATCACTTTCTCTCAGGAAGACCTTCAGCTTAAGGATTATCCTCACAATGATGCCATGGTTATCTCTTGTGTGATCAAAGGATTTCTGGTCCACAATGTCTTAGTTGATACAGGCAGTGCAGCTGATATCATATTTGCTAAGGCCTTCAGACAAATGCAAGAGCCCGAAGACAAGGTCCATGATGCTACGCACCCTCTTTGTGGCTTCGGAGGACGGCAGATTGCAGCACTTGGGAAGATTACCATGCCAGTAACCTTCGGATTTGTTAACAACACAAGGACTGAGCAAATTGTGTTTGATATTGTTGACATGGAGTATCCTTACAATGCTATCATTGGTCGCGGTACTCTCAATGCCTTCGAAGCAATTCTTCACCCAGCTTATCTCTGCATGAAGATACCTTCGGACCAAGGGCCTATTGCTATTCATGGAAGCCAGGAAGCTGCTAGAAGGGCCGAAGGAAGCTGGACTGACTCTAAAGCAATCCATAACATAGATGGAGCTGAAGCTTGTGAACAGTACAAATTCAGAAGGGAGAAAGCAGCTTCAGCAGATCAGCCGAAGCCCATGCTATTGTGTGAGGACATAGCAGAGCAGAAGGTGCTGTTGGGCTCGCAATTATCTGAAGACCAGGAGAAAACTTTGATAAGGTTTTTGTTCAACAACAAAGATGTTTTTTGCATGGTCAGCTAATGATCTCTGTGGAGTAAATCGGGATGTTATTGAACATTCGCTCAATGTTGACCCATCCTTCAGACCCCGAAAGCAGAGGCTTCGGAAAATGTCTGATGACAAGGCCGAAGGGGCTCGCAATGAAGTAAAAAGACTCCTCAGTGCAGGAGTTATCAGAGAAGTAAAGTATCCAGAGTGGCTAGCTAACACTGTTATGGTGAAGAAGGCCAATGGCAAGTGGAGAATGTGTATCGATTTCACAGATCTCAACAAGGCTTGTCCGAAGGACGAATTCCCGCTGCCAAGGATAGACTCTTTAGTCGATGCAGCAGCTTCTTCAGAGCTCATGAGTCTCCTAGACTGCTACTCAGGCTACCATCAAATCTGGATGAAGAAGGAAGATGAGCCGAAGACTAGCTTCATAACCCCAAGTGGTACATATTGCTATCTTCGGATGCCTGAGGGGCTCAAAAATGCTGGAGGAAGTTTCAGCAGAATGACTGCGAAGGTCCTCCAGTCTCAGATAGGCAGAAATGTGTTGACTTATGTTGATGACATTATTGTAAAAAGCACGAAGCAGGAAAATCATATTGCTGATTTGCAGGAGACCTTCGCCAGTTTCAGACAAGCTGGTTTGAAGTTGAATCCGGAAAAATGTGTCTTCGGAGTAAAGAAGGGGAAATTTCTCGGATGCTTGGTTTCAACAAAGGGAATTGAAGCTAATCCAAATAAAATCGAAGCTATACTTCGAATGGAGCCACCAACTACAAGAAAGGGGGCCCAAAGATTGACAGGAAGGCTGGCATCTCTCAACAGATTCATATCCAGATCAGCAGAAAGAAATTTACCATTCTTCGAGGTGCTGAAGTCAGCTGAAGTCTTTCAATGGGGCCCAAGTCAACAAAAAGCCTTCGAAGAGCTGAAGCAATATTTGATAGATCTAACAACATTAACTCCACCAACGCCAGGGGCTCCTTTGTTGTTATATGTGGCAGCTTCGCACTCGGCAGTAAGTGCAGCACTTGTCCAGGAGAAGCTTGATGGACAAGTCAAGAAGCAGGTTCCAGTATATTTTGTATCTGAAGTCCTTAGTGTATCAAAGAAAAATTATACGGAGCTGGAGAAGGTATTATATGCCGTCTTAATGGCATCCAGGAAGCTTCGGCATTATTTTCAAGCATACAATATTATTGTTCCTTCTTCGCAGCCGTTGAAGGATATCATGAGAAATAGAGAAGCTACTGGACGGATTGGAAAATGGGCTGCAGAGCTCAATGAATTTTACATTGATTATGTGCATAGATCCTCGATCCAGTCTCAAGCATTGGCAGATTTCATTGCCGACTGGACGCCAGGGGCTCAGGATGAAGAAGCAAATAAAGATGCCGAAGTGTGGACAGTGTTTTGTGATGGCTCTTGGGGAACCTTCGGAGCAGGTGCAGCTGCTGTGTTGGTCTCACCATCCAAGGTTAAAACTTGTTATGCAGCAAGACTTGACTTCAGCTGTACAAACAATATTACTGAGTACGAAGCCCTGCTCCTGGGCCTTCGGAAATTAAAGGCAATGGGAATCAGAAGGGCGATTCTTAAAACTGATTCCCAGGTTGTTTCGGGTCATATTGACAAAAGTAGCAAGGCTAAAGATCCGAAGCTTGAAAAATATCTAGACACGGTCCGAAGGATCGAAGCCTCCTTCGAAGGATTTTCTGTCAAGAATATCCCTCGAGGACAAAATGAGCATGCTGATTTGCTAGCCAAGTCTGCAGCACAGGGGCTGCCGTTACCTTCGGATGTGTTCTTCGAAACAATAAAGGCACCTTCAGTGGAGCTCCTTGAAAGAGCAGTCCTCAACATATCTCCTGTTTACAACAAAGATTGGAGAACTGAAATCATTTCTTACCTTCAGGGTAAGTTCCTTTCAGATGACGAAGCTTATAATAAAAGGATAGAGGCAAGAGCTCGTCCGTATGTCATGATAGAAGGGGAGTTATACAAACATGGAGTTTGCGCTCCGCTGCTCAAGTGCTTATCTAGAACCGAAGGTATAGAGTTGATGAAAGAAATACATGCAGGCCTGTGTGGATCCCACATCGGATCTAGGCCGTTACTTGGAAAAGTTTTCCGCCAAGGGTTTTATTGGCCGAAGGCAGCTTCGGATGCAGCGGAGTTAGTTCAAAAGTGCGAAGGTTGTCAGAAATGTGCAAGAGATCAAAAGCAACCTTCGTCTTTGACACAGCTGATACAACCCATCTGGCCATTGCAAAGGTGGGGCCTTGACTTGTTAGGTCCATTACCACCGGCTCAAGGGAATCTAAAATATGTTATAGTGGCTGTGGAGTATTTTTCTAAATGGATTGAGGCGAAGCCATTAGCCACAATAACTTCGGCCACTGTCCAAAAGTTTTTCTGGCAGAATATTGTCTGTCGCTTCGGGGTACTGAAGGCCATCACTGTAGATAATGGAACGCAATTCGACTCCGAAGCTTTCAGAAATTTCTGTGATCAAATTGGAACGAAGATCCATTTTGCATCAGTCAGGCATCCGGAGTCGAATGGGCTCGTTGAAAGGGCCAACGGCATTATAATGACAGGAATAATGAAGTTAATCTTCAATCAACCCAGGGGAAAGTGGCCAGATCAGTTAACCAAAGTGGTGTGGAGCCACAATACAACGACATCAAGGTCTACAGGCTTTACTCCATTCAAGTTATTGTTCGGTGATGAAGCAATAACTCCGGAAGAAGCTAAAGCTGGATCAATAAGAGTAGTAGCTTCGGCAGAACCAGGTCCTGAAGATGCCTGTTTTGTGGAAAAAGATGCTTTAGAAGGGATCAGGCTTCAAGTTGTGGAGAATATCAATAAATACCAGGCTAAAACAGTCAAATGGCGAGATAGAAAGGTCCGGCTAAAAAATATTGAGCCGGGACACTTGGTGCTTCAGAGAGTGGCCAACCCAGACACAGTGGGCAAGTTACAGTTGAAATGGGAAGGACCTTTCTTAGTAGTATCTTCGTCAAGGCCTGGTTCGTACAGATTAAAGGACATGGACGGCAACGAAATTCCAAGGTCTTGGAATGCGGATGAGCTTCGGCGATATTATGTATAACTTGATGTAACTTTTTATGTTTTTTCTTTTCTTTTTCATGGCACCCTTTTCCTTTCTAAAGGGGGAGAAAGGTTTTTAATGGGACCACCATATGTAATTTCCTTTCTAGTTTTATAAGAGCAAAATCCCCCAAAGAATGTAAATGTAAAAGCTGAAAACGCACCATCGAGTGCCGAAACTGAAAAAGCGAAGAAGCTTGAAAGACGTTCCTAAGGGAATGCAGAGCTTACAGCGAAAAGTCAACGCTGATTCCGCCGAAAGTAAAAGGCGAAGAAGCTCAAAAGACGTTCCTAAGGGAATGCAGAGCTTACAGCGAAAAGTCAACGCTGATTCCGCCGAAAGTAAAAGGCGAAGAAGCTCAAAAGACGTTCCTAAGGGAATGCAAAGCTAATGTGAGGTTGTTTCTAAGGAAATAATGGCTGAGGGTATGGCTTCGGACATGTGTTTGGACATTCATTCGCACATCACATGGCATCATAGCATTCGCATTCATAAACATTCATTCATGGCATACGTGGTTGTTTCGGCAAAAAAGAAGAAGCGGTCTTTTATGCTTCATTGTGTATAAAAAAAAGAGAGGTTTCGG
The DNA here is from genome assembly GCA_029449295.1 of Zea luxurians. NCBI lineage: Eukaryota > Viridiplantae > Streptophyta > Magnoliopsida > Poales > Poaceae > Zea > Zea luxurians. Next base: position 4,583,770 of record JAOPSE010000134.1, on the reverse strand, counting down.
CAAAAAAGAAGAAGCGGTCTTTTATGCTTCATTGTGTACGAAAAGAAGGGAAGGTGTTTTTTCGCCTTCAGCTCCAAATACTAATTTCGTCCACATCAAAGCACCTCAAAAGAAGGGTAAGGATATATTACAAGGTATGGACAAAATTCATTAAGAACAGTTCAGCTGTATTTACAAAAGTTGTTGCACAAGTCTACTGAGTTTTTTCTACAAAGTACTCCTACTGATCTTCACCGAGCTTCAGCTTCGGCGGCATATTTTTTAATCATCACAGTGTGAAGGAGAAGGTAAGCACAAGGTAGGATTTCTTACTGGTTCAAGATGACTTCGAGCTTCGTCTCCAGCCTTCTCCCGCCCGCCTTTTGTCCATATCATTTTTATAAATCTGTTTGAAATGCTTCGGGCGAGGTCAGGAATATCGTCTAGAATTGATGGAGACAGAGTGAAATTCGGTCTGTTGACGATTTTTCCATGCTCACAGCCGACCTTCAGGAACGCTGCAGCAGTGCCTCGAGAAGCTACCCAGGCACAGAAGTCACCGTGCCCGGCTATAACTTCGTCAAGCTCTTCAATTTCAGCTTCAATATGTTCGAAGGCTCTTGGCAAATTTTCAGCTGCAGGGGTGAACTTTCCACTGCTGGCTCCAACTGAGTAAAAGATCTTCTTTAATCGTTGAATACAGTTGTTGCTAAAATTCAAGCATTTGTCTTGAAGGCTTGTTAATGATTTCTTCAAGTCTGAGTTGGTTTGGGCTTCGGCTTCAAGTTTCGAATTAAGCTCTAGCTTCTCTTGATCAAATTGTTTTGATTGGCAGAGAAGCTTCGAATTCAATTCTGCTACTTTAGCTTCAGTTTCTGCCAGCAAGCCTTCAGTTGATTGGAGTTCGAAGTCCTTCTTTTCAATAATAGCTGATTGTTCTTTTATTTTGCTCTCTAAATTTTCAATTATAGCTTCGTGTTTTTTATCCTCTAAATCTTGCTGCATCTTCAAAGCTTTGCTTAGTAGCATACTCTGCACATAAACAACCTTCGTTAGGAATATTTCTATTATTAAAAACAATAGAAGTCAGAGAAAAATTGTTTACCTTGAAATTGGAATAAAATAAGCTACCGACGATATGTTGTCGTCGGTAGCGGCTGATATCTGTTTCTAGCTTTGGAAAACCGATACTCTTTGATAGAGTACCGATGACCTTAGCTCCAGTTTGGTCTCGGATGCAGCCTAATTTTTCATCGTCGACACCTCCGAAAAGAAGAGCTCCTGGCCTATATCCGCAAGATTTGGCATAGTCTTTAAGCTCTTCTATTTCGGCCTTCGACAGTTCATGCCCAACTAAATTTTGAAATATGTAGGCTTCGTCTTCCGAAGTATCTTCGGCTATTTCTTTTCCCTTTCCAGGCACTGTGGCCGTGGTTTCTTCAGCAGCAGTGGCAGCTTCTTCCGCGGCCATGTCTAGCAAAATTTTGTTGATGTCTTCGATGGTAGTTTCTAAGTTCAAATCTTCGGCTGAAGCGGCTTCGGTAGCCGCGACCTCCGAAGGTGCGACTTCGGCATTTGTTGTGCCCTCAACAGCTGGCGTTTTCCGAATTGACGCCCTCGGCGGTGTCTTGTCAATAACTTCGGTCACTGCAATAATCCTTTGCCTCTTTGTTTTGGTTATCTTCGTTTTTTCCGGCTCCTCCACCTTTCGAAAAAGCTTCGTCAGTTGAGGCCCTAATGGACTTAGCTTCGCGGGCAGGGGTTCAGTCATTACCTTTAAGATTTCCTCCACGTCGCTGGTAGAAGGTGGTGCAGGAGTCCCCTCTTCATCGGATAATTTTCGCTTTGGAGTTGATATTTTTCTCTTCTTTGGAATTTTCTTCTCTTTTGATGGTTCTCCCTCATCTTTGTTCAAAGTCTCGGCCACTCTTTTCCTTTTTTGGCCCTCAGCACCCTTGTTCAAACCGTTCATAGTCAGGGTACTCGAAACCAGGGCATCAAACACTCGGTTCAGCCTTCGCTTCGGACGGGTGCCGAAGGCCGCGGTCATCAGTTGATCTTCTTTTTTGGAATAATTCCCAAGAATTTCATTGCACATTACCTCAACTGTGTCCAGCCACTCTTGGCAAGGTTTTTTAAAGTATTTCTTGAATTTGAAATGGTAAGGAAGCCGGACAAGTTCCCCCTTCTTCTTCTCCCCCTCTAGCTTTGGCATTTCCCATTCTTTTAGAGTAGGGAAAACTCTGAACGCCAAGAATTCTTGAACCAGATCCCTGGTACCGATATGCTCTGAAATAATTTCAAACTCACCCAGTGCAGCCCAGGTGGGACCTTCTAATGTCATGTGGCATCGCGGCCTTGTTTCTCCGAAGATTAATTCAAGTGGGCTTTGTACCAATTTCTCTTTGTCTTCGTCAATTTTCACATAAAACCACTCAGACTTCCAGCCTGCCGGCCATTTGCTTCGGTAGCTAATAACAGGACACTTTGTGGTTTTCCGGTAGGCAAAATTGTAGCAACCAAAGTTATCATGTAGTCCATCTTTTCTGGCTTTTGTCTGGTAATGCAATTCATGGACTCGACAAAAGCTGTCGGCAAACGGCTCTACCGCCTGGCTTCGGAGGGCCCAGATATAAACATTAAGCCTAACGATAGCGTTAGGAGTCAATTGATGAAAGTAAATACCAAATTTCTTCAATACATCTGCAATAATTCCATGAAGGGGGAATCTCAGCCCAGCCTTTAAAAAGCTCTTGAAAATGACTATCTCGTCCTTCTCTGGCTTCGGGGTAGTCTCTTCTCCCCCGAAGCGAAGTAGTTTCTTCTGATTTTCACTGAAGTAACCCGATTTTACCATCTTGGAGAGATCAGCCTTCGAGATGGTCGACTTTCCGAAGTCTAAGTGGCTGGGCTTGCTGGGCATGGCAATGCGATAGTCATCTTCGGGATCAGTTTCTTCAATGTTCTCTTCTTCTCCTTCGGCAGTTGTCGGGTCTGCTTCAGCAGCGGGCATTTCTTCCGCAGTTACCAGTCCGGATCGTTGCATTGCTTCAGAGATAGGAACAGTCTCTGAACCTTCAGCTTCGTCTCCTTCACGCTCAACCCTGGCAGTGGATCGCACTCTGGCCATTTGATTCTGAGTTTGGGAAATTGAATACTTTTTTCTTTTTTCTTTTTCTTTTTCTCCTGAAGCCTTTCTTTCTGACGAAGCAGACTTCGAGATAGACCTTCGTTTGATTCTGGGAATCAAGCTTCGGCTACAGTTAAAAATTTTGGCAGCAAAACAGTGCAAATAGCAATGAATGCTGTGGTAACTTCACACCTACTCGTCTGTTTATATAGTGCTGCAGGTAAGAAGGCGAAGCGCCAGGATTTTTACACCAGGCGGGCAGTCACTTGCACTCGCTGCGCGGTGGACCGTAGAGACCAAATAGTAACTCTGCAAGGTGGGCCTGGCACGCGCTCAGAAACTGGATCGTTTCCCGGCAACGAGCTCAGGTAAGGTGTTTTTTGGACCTTCGGCTTCCCGAAGCTTGAGAGGCTTTTTTCACGGATCAAGCTCGTTACGAAAAACGACCTAGCACCGCGAAAGGGGCTACTGTTGGGGCCATGCTTCGTTGCGCCGAAGGTCTTACGGGAAGAAGCAGCTTCGGCTGAAGTTGTCCCCAGGAGATGACCGAAGGTTCCTTTTCATGAAGCTTCGGCATTACAAACCGACATAGAGATAGAATGACCTTTTAATCCATAAAGGTCTGAGTCAATGATTGTAAAATTTTATGAGGGGCATAATTGTAATTCGTCACAGGCTGTGACCTGTGTCTATAAATAGATGAACAGTACCCCCATACTGTTCACGCTGACTTGTATTCACTCGCGCGTCACGCTTTTTGCCTTCTGTCGAGCCGAAGGTAAAAATGTAATTCAATATTGTTCAAGTACATTCATGACTATATGATTAAATGATATTAATGATGACATGTGATTATTCATGTTATTTCTCATGTTTCGTATGCTTCTCCTTTCATTGAGATATATTGTAATGTCGAAGGTACGTCCTTCATGACCTTCGTCTGAAGATCATTATATCCCAAGGGAGATAATGCTCTGAAGGACAAAGGGCATTAATCATTAACCTTTTTGTGTTGCCTTGTTCTTAATTCATAGCACTTGAGAACAAGTCCCCAACAGGCGGAGTTCGCCGTCTTCCGGGACTTAGCCCGAGTCCGAGCCCTGGGTCGGGCGGAGCGGAGTTCGCCGTCTTCCGGGACTTAGCCCAAGTCCGAGCCCTGGGGTCGGGCGAAGCGGAGCTTCCTATGGTGCCTTCGGCAGGGCCTGACTGCCTGTCAGTCTCACTCTGTCAAGTGGCACCGCAGTCGGAGTGGCGCAGGCGGCGCTGTCCTTCTGTCAGGCCGGTCAGTGGAGCGGCGAAGTGACGGCGGTCACTTCGGCTCTGCCGGCTGGGGGGCGCGTGTCAGGATAAAGGTGTCAGGCCACCTTTGCATTAAATGCTCCTGCGATTTGGTCGGTCGGTGCGGCGATTTGGTCAGGGTTGCTTCTTGGCGAAGGCAGAGCCTCGGGCGAGCCGGAAATATGTTCGCCGCTGAAGGGGGGCCTCGGGCGAGACGGAAATCCTCCAGGGTCGGCTGCCCTTGTCCGAGGCTAGGCTCGGGCGAGGCGTGATCGAGTCCCTCGAATGGACTGATCCCTGACTTAATCGCACCCATCAGGCCTTTGCAGCTTTGTGCTGATGGGGGTTACCAGCTGAGAATTAGGAGCCTTGAGGGTACCCCTAATTATGGTCCCCGACAATTAGTATCATCGAGAATGAGATTTTAAGTCCCTCTTATTTTAAAATCTGATCTGAATTGGTTAAGTTCTTTGAATTGTTTCAAAAGAACGAGTGTGGTCCATTACAGAGATGGTATGGACATTGAAGGCTTTCTATGGTTCTATGGTGCATCTACATGATGACCTGAAGTGTGTCCTTCGCACAACACGTCACCATTAAGTAATAATGTCTCAAGCTTGAGCACATTAGCCTCCACACTACTGAATTTACCAAATGTGCTTAAAATGATGATTGTTTGTCTTGGTATTCAGAATGATATCCATAAAGGGTATGATGAATCTGTGATAGATTTGAAAATTTCAGATCATTAATGACCATCAATAATGAATTGTCATTTCCAACTGGTTATGGTTGGAGTCAGGAAGTTTTGCACACTCCTGAGTTGTGATTAACTGCATGTACTGCATGTACAAGTTCCCCTGTGGTTTTAGTACGTGGAAATCCGTGAAAGATTTCCCATGCGTACATTGGGTATGTTTTCCCAATCTCACCGCCGCAGCGTACATGTATGGGCACACAGAAAGTTGGGGATCTATGTGAGAATTCATTCTCCGTCGATCATTAAGTTTTAGAATCTCTTTATGAGAATCTATTTATGGCCCGTACGCTTGCTTGAATCATGAGCTTTTCCAGGCATTAGGGGGAGATTTCAAATACCAAAAAGAATGCCAGGAAATTATAATGAATGCAGTAAGCATTCAGGCTCAGGATCACGTACTAAAACTAAACCTTTGGGTTCGAATGATTTGCAAGAAGTTGCAAATTAACTGCCATGTGCATTTACTATGAGGTGTCACTCAAATTAATCCTATGTGGAAGTGCCAGAAAGAGTGGTTAAATGGAACACCACTAAACTCCCTATTACAATAATGTTGTAAATAAGAGGGGGAGAAGTATGGTCACAAATCCTAGGATTAAGATGCTTGCAAGCTAATGAAGGCTAGACCTTCTGAGATAGTAAATGCAGACCATCTATTCGTTGGTAACCAACATGGTGTTGGTGGACACCTAAAGGATATTGATTATCCTGTGAATGGAAGACATTCACAACCTAGCTCAGTGCGCACTGATGAGGCTAGGTTATCGGAAGCCCTTCATTCTCGTTTTGGGATTTCACGAGGAATCATAAGGGTACATAAAAATGACTTCATGTCAACTAGAGAATTGTGTTATTTAAAAGCTACAAGTGTTGACACATACATCTCAACAATTGTATATGCGCTCCAAGTGATCCAAAAGACTATGGCCATAGCAGAGCACGAGTATGCTCAAATTGGATCTTGTTGAGTGATACAATGTTGCAGAGATAGCCTTGCTTACCGGAAAGAAGTGTTAACTTATTTTCACTTCAAGGTATCTTACTGTGGATACAAGTTTGTTTTCATGGACTTGGAAACAATGAGGTGGTGAGAAAGCATGGCTAGTAGCAACTGGGTTTATACACAAACCCAAGCATTATTTTAATGCTATAAATTCTCCCCTACGGTGAGTAGTAAAATTCCAATACAATACAAAGGGCAGTAAATCATCTATCTTTGCAGTTGATAGATGTAGTGACAACATATGCATATGTGGTCACTGAATTATGGTATTTATGGAGTCTTGAAGGATTCCAAATACATAATCACCAATCACAAATTTGCAATGCTTGGAAAGTCTTTGTGACTTAGAGCATCCTGGTCAAATATGGTACATTCGACCTAGTGAATCCTTCCTTCTCAAAGGATACACAAAGAATGGTATGTTCAGTGTAAATATGTGCAGCATATTTTGAACATACATTACTTATCGATGGAGTTCGAGATAGAGGATATGAATTGAAAGAGATTTTCAATTCAAAGTAAACTATCTTGAGTATCTTGGATACAAAAAATTGTCTATATCCAACATATATTGAAGAAATTCAATATGAGAGAATCAATGTTATTTGATTCTTTCGGATCATGAGATGTGCTATTATATCTTGCAAAAGCATCCGACCGGATATTGCTTTGCAATGATTTGCTAGCTAACAGCACATGAGATCGAGTTATGATCTCCAGGTGTACTCATGCTCTCCTTATGTTTGGATATACTGATCTTGGATATCTATAGAAGATCCCCAGGTACAAGATCAATGACATACTTCTGGTAAATTGGACCTACTGTTTGATATATGTCGATCAACAGAGATTAATGGTCACTTACACATAGAATGATATACTACATACAGAGGGTATGTGGTGGTCATGACTTTATATCATTGACCTTATTATCTATGGAGATAATATTACTTTGTGTTGTTTAGATGAAAAACAAGTTACGAACTAAGTCTCTACCTTACTCCACATTTTAAATGTGTTTGAGAGTATGTATGGGATGACTTAGTGTTTTATAAAGATCAGGGAGAGTTTCCTCTTGATCGGAAGAACTTGTTTCTACATCATGTTGTACTCTTTTCTTTGCATGAGTTTTTCCCTGTTCGGGTTTCTCATTCAAAGTTTTTTTAACGAGACAACATCAACACAAGGTCTATGTCGTATCATCTATTTTTCCTGTAGAGTTTTTCGAGGATGATACATTATGACATAGCTATTGTTGTATTTGAACTAGGTGATGAGTTTATCTCCTTATAGTTCAAATGAATCAACAATAGAGTATGACTACTCTCCTTATTTTTCCTGTTGGGTTTTTAAGGAGACTCGGCTGATATGTTAATTTCTCAGATTTTCTGACTAGATTATTTTGGAGAAATATTAGCCTGAGTTATATGTCTCATCATTTATTTTCCCCACGGGGGTTTTTGAGATGATGACTATAGACATATTATTGTTCTTTGGGCTAGAGGTCCATGGAAGAACAATGGCATACCATGGTTCAATTGAACCACCGACAATTATCTATAAGGATAATTGAGCTTGTGTTGTTCAGATGGAAACATGTTATATTAGGAGCAACATTAATCTGCATATTGCTCCTAAATTGAATTATCCATCTTGCAAACAAAGTCTTGTGATAATCTTGCTGATATATTCACAAAATCTCTACCATACTCAACGTTTTCAGAAATGTGTTGAGGTGATTGGTATGAGAAGACTTAAGTGCTTGCAAGATTAGGGGGAGTAATTCTCCGTGATATATAACCTGTATTGAGCCATCATATTACACTCTTTTCTTTGTATGAGTTTTGCCTTGCTAAGGTTTTCTCATTCAAAGTTTTTAACGAGGTAACATCAACTAAACTATATGCTTCATCATTGATTTTCCCCACAGGGGGTTTTTTATGCATGATGATTACAAGCATATTTTCTTTTGGAATTCAAGTGGGATTATTCTCATTATCCAAAAGATATTGTGTACTCCTTATTTTTCCCACGGGGTTTTTGAGGAGATGGTACATTGGAAGACGACTTGCAGATGATCAAATGGATTTGGGTTGATCAAGGGGGAGTGTTACGAAACATGAACATGTGATCAAACCCATCCGATGGGTTACTGCCCAAGGGTCGCACCCCTTGGGGAAGTACCCCTGCAGTCTGTATATAATCAATGTTCCACTGCAATAAAAACTTACAACTGTCATTTGTCTCTCTGCCAATTCTCTTTTACCACTAAGTATACTTCAACAAGATCGACACATACAAGCGAGGAGAGGGCGGGAGACAGGTTGATCCGATCTGAGTCATACATACCTGCCTTAGCTTAACAAAACCAGGTGAAGCCCATGCGCCAGCGGGCACTAGCACGTGAGCGATAGCCCGATAACGTGAGCCCATGCCATGATTTCACCGCTCGTGTCGTGTGTGTGCCGGAGGCTGGCTGAGAGACGTCCATCACTCGCCATCCCTCGGCTGCTCTGCTGGCCCGACCCCGACGCACGAACTGGTCACCAGCAGTCAGGGCTACTGGTCACGTACCCGACCGCCATGCCACTTCGTACAGTCGTACAGGCTGTACCACAGGGCCGGCCCGCGTCGTGTCATCGGCAAGCGGCCCAAAATAGGGCGCCCATCGGACGCCGACTCGCGACGACCCGGCCCGGCCGACCGACGTGATTGGTGTGCTCGTCGGTCTCGCTCGTCGTACGAGTGCGTACCGACGAAACAGTGCGGTGGGGGGACACCTCCGCGACCTCCCTCCCCTAGCTAAGCTAGGCTAGGCTAGGCTAGCTAGCGTGGTCCGCCGTGGCATGGGCAGCTAGCTTGGTGCCGGCCGGGCGGCCGGCCATGACAAAGCGCTCAAGCAACCGTGGAGCTACCTGCAGGCTGCAGCGCACTGCTTTGCATGCTTGCTGCGTACCTACCGAGAACGACAGAGGCGCCGCGCCGACTGATCATCCGCGCGAGATCAGACCAGTCCGGCGAAAGTAACTCCATTATTGTTACGCGAATGGTATTGGATTGCACAGACGATGGCGCGACCGTACCGCGTGGCACTGGCACCATCGTCCCGTCGCGTCTGGCCAGGAGTGCAGCGGAGATCGTCGTCGAGCGCGCCCCCGCCAGTCACCACTACTTTCTTCTACGCCGGATCGCGGGCCGGCCGGCCGGCGCAGGGCGCACCGAGGCGCGCGATTCGGGCGTCGAGACTTCGCTCGCAAGTCGCAACCCGGGGGCCCGATCGGATCCGCGGCTTTTTGCCCGCGCCCGTGGTTACAATACAATAATTTTACCGGTCGTGCTGCGGTCGCATCGATCGATCGATCGCCACCGTGCCGGATAGCGCAGAATCTACATGCAGATCGGCTCGCGTTCCTTGGTGGCCGGGCTTTCGAATGGGCTTCTCGCGCGCACGATGTCACGTCCGCTTCCGCCGTGACCTGGCCCGCGCCAGCCAGATGCTTCGGCTTGCCACCTGCTCTGCTGCCTGTGCCCGTCACGCCACCGCACTGCATGAGAGGTGAACGCGCAACGAACGGAGTGGTGCGCGAGAACGAGAGATCGGAGGGACTGCCTGCCGCCCAGACGACACGGCTGACGTAAACGTCGTGAAGCGACGTCAGGTGGGGCATGTAGCTTTTGACCGCGGTACATGTCGTGATTCCAAGAGTTATTTAAGTCCCTTTTAAGTTTAATTTTATTTATATAGAAAAAACATCAAGAATTATAATATACAAACTGGCGTCATTGGCATACCGTAAATTATACTATATTTTCGTATATGATTATTTATAACTTGTTGATGGAATATATCTACATCTATACCAGTATATAATCTATTAGTTTAAACTTGCAAAATTCACTCAACCAAATCATTCTCACACCCGTAACCTCCGCTAAATCCATCGAAGAAACTGCACCCACACTTAACACGCCATAAAAAGCAACGATTCAGATTGCTGAATAACCCCTCTTCCTTAACCAAAATTCGTCTTGTTCACAAAACTTATATATCGCTCTTGTAGTTTATGAAACTACAAGACATATGTATAAGAATCGTAAATAATGTTAGAACCACCGCGTTGGATGAATAAAAACCAAAAATAAGCCTTTTAGATCTTAAAAAGATATAGATTTGTAGTTTGCAACCTTTTGATTTCAGGTTATCTTGTCAACATAAACTATGTCTGAATTTAAAAGATTAAAATTCGATTTTGTAGAACGATCTCGGATGGAAAAACCACAAAAAAGTTAGTTGTAGGTCTTAGTTATGAAACTTTATAGTTGATAACTTCTTTATTTGAAATCACCCGGTCATGCAAAACTATAATTGAATTCAAAATTCAAAATTTTCAAACGGCCTCGGATGGAAATATCACCAAAATGAACGTTGTACGTCTCAAAAAAGTTATGTAACTTTATGGTTGACAACCTTTTGATTTAAAACCATCTGGTCATGTGAAACTATATTTGAATTCAAAATTCGAATTTCTCAAACGGTCTCAGATGGAAAATCACCAAAATGAAAGTTGTAGGTCTCAAAAGGTTATGTAACTTTACAGTTGACAACTTTTTCTGATTTGAAATCATGTTATCATATAAAAATATGTTTGATGTTTTCAAGTTTAAAATTCAAATTTTGTAAATGATCTTGGATGAAAAAAACTAGTAAAATAAAAGTTGTAGGTCTCAAAGAGTTGTGCAACTTTGCAGTTAACAACCTTTTCATTTGAATTCATTTATTGCATCAAATAATAACTTTACTCTCAGATTGTTATAATATACGGGGAAGAAAAACGTAAGTTAAACACAAGTGACATAGGGGTGAAGTGGTAGAGAAAGTTACGCATGTTGAATATCATCGGCCACAAAACAGGCGACTTTCATTCAAAAATGGTGAAAAATAATAGGCCGACAAGTAGGCAATGAGGCTGGTTGGGGGTTGTTTCTGTAATTTTTTAAAAATTTTGTTTTTTGGGGTTCTTTGATTCTTTGTTTCCCTAATTTTAAAAATATTGTTTTTTTGGATTTTTTTTTAATTCTTAATTTGCCGATTGTCAAAAAAACATTTGGCATAGAACTCTTTATCGATAAGATGTTTGTTGAGTGTTATTTACCGATTGTAATACTCAGTAAAAGCTTTATCAAATATAAAATAGCTTTTATCGACTCGGCCAAAAAGACGAGTCCAGTAAGTAATGGGAAGAGGAGGCTCGCTTGTCATAGTGTATTCTGAAGTGTGCCTCTCAAGATAGATCTTTGAACGCGTCTTGGTGACAACATTATCGTTCAAACCAAACAAATCTGATATCTCTCCTTAAAATGGGTGGTACTATGCTAGATTCCATGTGTTCACGTACGTGGGGGTTAGGGAGAAGGATAGCAAAGGATTGGTGGAGAGCAAAGAACATGGCTGGTGAAGATAAATCCGGTATCCACTCGATGGAGAAATTACCACAAGAGTCTAAGCTCAGTGACGACCATATAAGCTGAAAAGTCAAGACGGTGATGACTAGCTGACTATAGTCCATATATATTTGTATTCCCCGTCGAAAAGGAGCTCCGCTTCTTCCACCTGCGTCGCAATTCCGGCGGGTCTGCTGAATCAGGGTCGCCGTGTCGCGACGCGCGGCACACCGTGCTCGCCGCACAATTAAGGGGAGGCTCGCGACAGCTTGTCGCAGCCAGCCACGTCGACGATGACCAACAATCAAGTTGTGGTGAATGGGGCCAGGCCAGCGCGCGATCAGTTAAATAAACTGTGTGAAAGGCAGAGGCACTGTCACGAGCTGAAGCGGATGTGACGGATGCACTGCCCCCCCTGTCCAGTGCGTTGTCACAGTCACAGCGTGTACTACTACTCGGTGACGATGCTGGACCACGCAGCTGTCTCCTTCGCTACACACCGTCTGACGTCGGACTAAACTCCGGTTCTCGTCCGATTTCTATTTGTCCTCCAACAGCGCTCATCTATATATGTTGTATATATATCATCGTCCTTTCGTTTTGAGCCTCCAGGCCAGGCCATGGCGCGCGTATGTATGTAGAACTACTAGCTAGCTACAACAACCCTATATACATATTTTTCTTATTATAAACGCTTTCTTAATTTTATCTTAGCTTGCCCCGTCGTCGTCATGCATGTGGTTGATCCTCTCGTGGGGTTATTAGTATATGCTTGGCAGCATTTATTTGCGAGTACGTAGCGCGTCATTTTGATTTGTCTGGGTAATTAAACTATTCACTTGCAAGGATAGCGTGCAGTGATTTTAAAACGAGCTAGAGTAGCATGCAGATCTCTTTCAAATTCAGACGGGACAAAATCTTGACACCACATCATGCATGCATATCTGCGGCACTAACAATCAAGCTAAGTGTTGAGAGGCGCTAAGAAAATCCTAGCGTTTTCAACTTTCGCACACAAAAAATAAGGACACTCCAAAGTCCTAGCTAGCACGCTTGCTTTTGATCATCCTGAACCTGAAACTTGTTGCTGACACACAACACACACACATACTAGCCCAAATTTTATCTACCCGTAGCGCACACGCATAACCACTTACAGCTCATTGGTGCAGTAATGGATACTACACGTAGTACTCCATAGCTTATTAGTGCTCATTAGTTTATGAGACTAGTAGTCTGGGGAGTAGAGAAGTTTCCAACAATAGAATCAATCAGTTAAGCTAGCATGTTTAATTCGTCCTCCAACAACAAAGATACAAGAATGGAAAGAGGACATCTACGACAGAGAATCTTGTACGTTGAGTTGGTCACGCTTCTCTATATATATATACATGCATACTATGGAAAGCTAGTAGAGAGATCTGATCCATATCCACAACTCATGGAAGTTTTCATGTACTGCCATCTACTTAATGGCCGTTGCTTACTGCGCATTATTAAATAATCCGAGCGTTCAACAACATATTGTTTTTTTAAAAGGAAGGAGCAGCGTCCACCAAGTTCTTGACTGCCAGTCGTTTTCAAACTGATATATAGTTCTAGCTATTATTGAAAGTCGTTTTCGAACTAGTTTATGCAATCTAGGATGTAGACGTTAACTAATATCGCATAGTCCCACAAAATCAATGAGAGAAGCTGAAAGCAGCCCTTGGCGTCTATAAGAGCTGACAGATCGATCTAGTAGCAAGAGTCCTAAAATCAGCAGCAGTTCTCAATTATATATATATATATATATATATATATATATATATATATATATATATATATATATATATATATATATATATATATATATATATATATATATGGAAAGTATGAGGACTCCATGCATGTAATCTAGGGTTTAGTTTTCTAGGCTTAAATATATAGCAGCAGTTCTCAGTTCACGAGTTTTTATATGAAATATGGGATTACCATTTGTGGATATATACCACTTGAAGGCGTTGGTGGCATTTGAATGTCACTCACTATATATGAAGAAAAATATGGAGCAGAGCTTTAAATAGAAGATTGTAATCATCATCCAAGTCCGTTTCCGCTCCCTGCAGGCTGCAAGCCACCAAAAAGCATACGCCGGCCGGCAGCCGTTTTCCCCAGTCCCCAGCGACCGGGAGCCGGCCGGTACCAGAAGAAACCCGACGGATGACCTCGCCTGGTCCTTTTTCAACACAAACTGGAAACAGCAGGAAAGACTCCCAGCTGATCCAGGTCCAGGTCCAGTCCAGGGCTCCAGGCTCGCCGCCGTCGTTGGCTTACGGCGTGTTTGACTGGACTGGTTTCTTGAGCGCGCGCAACACGGCGAAACGCTGACTCAGTAAACGGTTCCGCGACAAGAAAAAAATCAAAATCAAAAGACCTGGTTTTTTTTCCCTACTATAAATAGCAGTCTAGATTCTAGACGTTGTTTCTCGACCTTGTTCTTCTGAGTCAACATGTGAAACGATCGCGAGAAAAAAAAAAACAAACCTGCTAAACATATCTACAAAATTGCGTTTAGTCCATTTGTTTGCTGCGCTGGCGCTAGCTGCTGGTACAGCCAGTCCGGGAGGGATGCTTTTTAGAGTGACAATAGTCTCTAAATTTTACACTATAAAATGTAAGTATCGAATAGGGTTAAGATCGAGTCCTGTTTTTATTTATTTTTAAACTAAAAATAATTTAGACCCTAACAATCTGTGAACAAGCATTTGGATCAGGATCCATTAACAGCTAGGTGTTTTTTTAGCAAAAAAAAAAAAACTATGGTGAGAGCGGCGGTAGAGTACCTGAACTGTGCAGTTTTGTGTGTGGCTTGTGACGGCTGACGAGACAGGACGTCGTCCAGTTATCATCGTCCTATTATTGCACTGGTCCGGCGATGTTAAAATGGTAGTAGTAGTAGGAAAAGCTTGTGGACGTTCAGAAGCTGTGGCCCACACCACGCCTGCATGTCATGTCAGGAATAGAGAACACAGAGAGAGTCCCGCTCCCGCGAGCAGATCACCTGAAAACACAGCTGCTCCAAGGCAAGTCACCATCCAGCAGTCGCCCGGACGCGGGGCTGTAGTGTTGTCCTTTAGGCCGCGCTCGGCGGCTGATTACCTCATTAGCCACATCACCCTTACGCGATCGGAAGCCGCCGGATCCAAGGAAACTTGAACGCAACTGGGGATGCACACAAGCTTATAGGCTAGTTTAGAAGCTAAAATACAGAACATATTGAAAGGCTAAAATCTTCTTCTTCTTTAAAATTGAATAAAAAGAAGATTTTAGTCCCTTGAATTTCCTCCAGTTTTTATTCCCAGAGGGAGCGGAGATGAGAAGAAACATCTCCACATAAGCGTTCGTGAGATCTTTGTGCGGAAATTCTTTTTGTCACGAGGACTATAATGGAGAGCTATTTTCCGACGATGAATTCTCTGTTGTTATCCCTAATTATTCTATAAGTAGTGCAAATCTGCCACTGGGACATGACAGCGACAAGGGTTGCAAGGACGATAGGTGCTGCTCGCGTTTATTTGATCCATCGCGTTTTGTTTACTTACTCACATATCGCTAGTACATTATACTAGTAGTAAGTATTATTTAACTACCACATGTTTGGGAGATCTCTGAGAGCGTAGATGTCACTGCGATCGTAGCACCTGATCCGGCCGCCTGCATCAAGGGCGCTAGCTGCTATGCACACGGACGAAATTACAGGCCGAATGCGTGAGACTAGCTAGAGATTATCCTCCTCCTCCAGAACCCAGGAGCCATCTCCGATCCCTTGTTTGTAACTGCTCATATGTTATTTGAAAAATACGGTGGGTACAGTATGAAACAAACGCATGCAAAAAAAAAAAAAAACTGAACCATCACCTGGAATTTACAGTTCATACTGACCACCCTGAAGCCTGGAATCGTAGAAGAACGAGGACCCATAGTACTCCAGTGACCGACAACCTCTGCGTACATGTCAGGTTTGGAAGAACCTGGCGGACCACTGGTGTATGACTACGAGCAGCCGCCGAGCCGAGCAACACCGTCACTTGAATTCGCTACTAGGTTCCCGGCCGGCCGGGGACCCCCAAGACGCTAGCGGAGTAGCGCCGCCGTCTCGCCGCCCCGATCCCGCGCGAGGCACGAGGGGGGCCCGAGTACATCGACCACACGTCTCGCATCTCGCGCTACCCGCCGCCGGCGCGGCGCATCGCTCCTCCCCCCCCCCCCCCCCCCCCCCCCCCCCCTGCATGCATGGCCATCACGTGCCCAACCACACCCCTCGGCGCCACGCGGGAGTCCCTCCCCCTCCCTACCGCCGCCATAGCCGTACGTGTGTCCCCGCCCCGGCGCAGTCTCCGCCTCCCGTCCCGTTACGCGTGCCGGCGCCCGCCTCCCCGTGCCGTAGTACAAATATCTCGCGCGCGGTCTCGCCTCGCAGTAACCACACGATTTCCGGCAGCATCAACTACCGTTCAGGCTTTACTCCGATCCATACAAATATTTATACGGCCGTTACCGCCTAGAGCCTATAAAAGCGCGCCGCGCCTCGCCCCTGCACACCTCACCTCACCTCACTCAAACCGAGCGCCAGTTGCCAGCACGAAGAGTAGGAGTAGGGATCGAAGAGTGAGTGAAACTGAAACACGAGGAGGAGCCATGGCGACCCCGGATGACCGCGGCAGCTGGTTGTTGTACCTGTCCCTAGCCGCCAAATGCGCCGGCGACCAGCCTTACCGCCTCACGGGCTTCCTGGCCGTCTGCGCCGTGGCCTTCGTCGTGACCTGCCTCCTCCACTGGTGCTTCCCGGGAGGCCCGGCGTGGGGGAGGTGGTGGTGGACGCGGCGGCTCGGTGCCGGTGCCGGTGGCGGCGCGACGGCGGCGGCGGCGGCCCTGCCGGGGCCGAGGGGCCTGCCCGTGGTCGGGAGCATGTGGCTCATGACGGGCCTGGCGCACCGCAAGCTCGCGGCGGCGGCGGAGAGCCTCGGCGCCAGGCGCCTGATGGCCTTCTCCCTCGGGGGCACGAGGGTGGTGGTGGCCTCGCACCCGGACGTGGCGCGCGAGATCCTCAGCAGCCCGGCGTTCGCGGACCGGCCCATCAAGGAGTCCGCGTACGGGCTCCTGTTCCACCGCGCCATCGGCTTCGCGCCCTACGGCGCCTACTGGCGCGCGCTGCGCCGCGTGGCGTCCACGCACCTCTTCTCCCCGCGCCAGGTCGCCGCGTCGGCCGCGCAGCGCGCCGTCATCGCGCGCCAGATGGTCGGCGCCGTGAAGGAGCTGTCGGCGGCCTCGCCGGGGCGGCGCGGCGGCGTCGAGGTCCGCCGCGTCCTGCGCCGCGGCTCCCTGCACAGCGTCATGTGGTCGGTGTTCGGCCGGCGGTACGACCTTGAGCTGGACCCGGCCAGGGAGAGCCCCGAGACGCGGGAGCTGAGGCGACTCGTGGACGAAGGGTACGACCTGCTGGGCCAGCTCAACTGGTCCGACCACCTCCCCGGCCTCGCGTGCCTCGACCTGCAGAGCACCAGGGCCAGGTGCGACCGCCTCGTCCCGCTCGTGACCCGCTTCGTCGGCGGCATCGTGGACGAGCACCGCGCCCGGAACCACCTCCGCTCTGCTCCGCCTGCCGTCATGGACTTCACCGACGTCCTGCTCTCGCTGCCGGCCCACGACAGGCTCTCCGACGCTGACATGATCGCCGTCCTCTGGGTGTGTAACTGAACCCAGCGTAGCCTCTTCCTCTTCCCAGTGTAACCTCTTCCAGCATCTTCGCACCGCATGCTTCGGTTTCTTATGGATGACACGCGAACGTCGTTACGTCCCTTTTTTTTTGTTTTGTTTGCAGGAAATGGTGTTCCGTGGAACTGACACCGTCGCCGTGCTGATGGAGTGGGTGCTGGCCAGACTCGTGCTGCACCCTGACGTGCAGGCCCGCGTCCACGACGAGCTGGACCGCGTGGTCGGGCCCGACCGGGCCGTCACCGAGTCCGACACGGCGTCACTGGTCTACCTGCACGCCGTGATCAAGGAGGTGCTCAGGATGCACCCGCCGGGCCCGCTGCTGTCGTGGGCGCGCCTGGCCACGTCAGACGTGCACGTCGACGGACACCTCATCCCCGCCGGGACCACCGCCATGGTGAACATGTGGGCCATAACGCACGACCCAGACGTGTGGGCCGAGCCGACGGAGTTCCGGCCGGAGAGGTTCATGGGGCCCACCGAGTTCCCGATCATGGGGTCGGACCTCAGGCTCGCGCCGTTCGGGGCGGGCCGGCGCAGCTGCCCCGGGAAGAGCCTCGCCATGGCCACCGTGGCCTTCTGGCTCGCGACGCTGCTGCACGAGTTCGAGCTGCTCCCCTCGCCCGTCGACCTGTCGGAGGTGCTCAAGCTGTCGTGCGAGATGGCCGTCCCGCTGGGCGTGACGGCGAGGCCCCGGCAAGCGGCTGGTGTGACGGTGCAGAAGTCGGTTGGGGTATCAGTCTCAATGTGAGCAATAGCATGGCGGGCTGGCGCTACTGTACTGTACATGGAAAAGCGCTTCTGCTTTCGGGGGACGTTACTACCGTACCGGTCAGCTTGCAGGTTGCTACTACTGGGTCGACATGGGTATATGCTTTTCATGTTACTGTCTTTGATGTGTATCGATCAGGTGCCGAATGTGATACTTTGGCTTGTACTGTTAGCTCTTTTCCTGGGTGCTCTTTTCTTTCTTTTTCTTAGTACCCGCTGTAAGACTCGTCAAATGTATATGCTGGTTTGGATGGTTTTGGATTGTAGTCGCATACTACTAGTAGTATTGCGCAGTTCAATGCCTAAATATGCTATAATCATTCATGCTCGTACCAGCTAAAGTAGCAGCCATGGATGCATATAGACAAATATACTGTAGAAGTTGTAGAATCCGGTATGAATTAAATCCATGCGAACAAGCTGCTAGGATACAGGGGACGGATCCCGCTGTGGGGCGGGCGGGGCTCGAGCCCCCTACAGCCCTATTGCTTCCAATCCTATAGAGCCACACTAGAGCCTTCCATAATCTAGAATGTATATAATATAACGTAGAAGAGCTTCTATACTACATCACTTTAGAGTCTATCCTAAACTTTTTTCTGGCTCCGTGCCTGTTAGGATAGCCATAATGTCTACCACGATTGGGTGCTGGTAACACTACGTAGCAGCCTCAAGTGTTATGTAATCTAGGTCGTGTCGGTAGTCTAGTAATATGTCACCCTCAACATATTCTATACCACTGTATATATTAGTTTAAACTTTACAAAAACCTATCCAACCAAATCACCCCCACATCCATAACATTCACTAAATCCACCAAACAAATTACAGACTTAATACACTATCAAAATCAATGGTTCAAATTATTGGATAAACCCTCTCCATTACTCACTCAAATCAAATGGACAATGTTGGGGCGAAGGCAAAGGCGCCACCCTTCGCTCGAAGCCTTCGCTGCGGCAGCTGAACTGACAGAAACAAGACAGGCGGGGATACCCTTCGCTCCTTCCGCTCCAGGCGAAGACTGGCGACGAAGGGCATCCCACGGCGCGGCCTCGCCCAGCTCGGAGGCCCACGTACAATCCGGCCCGTCGTTACGGGCCCCGCTCGGCCGCCCTGTATTACGGGCCTATGTTGTAAAAGCATTTCTGTAATTACGGTCTGTAACCCCGCTTTATGGGAATATCCTTGGGATAACCTAGATACCTGAGGGCACATGCGTCCTTAGGTCGAGGTGCTGCGCGCCCAGGTACCTATAAATACCCCTGTACAGTGCCCGTGAGAGGCCAGATTAACAGAGCTTTTGCCATCTAGCGCGAGTGCCCTGTTGTCATCACTGTTCACCCTTGTTGGATCCCCTTGCACCTGAGAGCAAGTTCCAACATTTGGCGCCCACCGTTCGTGCTACGAGAAAACCACCCGCGATGGCACCCAAGAGAGCTAACCCGAAGGCCGACGAGGCTGCGAAGGCAGCACTGCTCGCTGCAAAAAAGGGCAAGGCCCTCGCCCTCACCCAATCCACCCACCAAGAGGCCACTGAAGACGACACCCTCCGCACCTGCGACCCCGAGGGACAACCCTCAGGCTTCGCACCACCCTCAGACTTCGCGCCACCGGAGGACGCGGACCTCGCCGAGGACGGTGAGGTCCTCGGCGTCTCAGCAGAAGAACAGCTACAGCTGCGCGCCCTGCGCCTCAAGAACCGCAACCTCCAGAGGCAGAAGGAGATACTGGAGGCCAAGCGCCAACGTGTGTCCGCACTCGCCAAAGTGCGGCAGATGATACGCGACGAAGAGCTCAAGGCCCAGGAACTCGAGCGGGAGATTGCGCTGATGCAGCGCGAAGGCCACCTCGGCCTGCAGCACGAGTCACCCCTCCAGCAGCGCGCACAAGACGAAGACACGCGCGAAGGCCACCCCGGCCTACAGCATGGGCCACCCCTGCAACACCGCGCGCAACCGGAGGACCCGCGTCTCCCTCAGCGCGACTACACCTTCCCGCACGCCGCGCCATTCCAAGGGGTCAACTATCTCGATGAGCGAAGTCCCCTGGCGCCTCACCTGCAAGTGACGCCGTGGCCAGCCAACTTCCGGGCAGGGACCTATCCCAAGTACAACGGCAGCACCGACCCGGCTCAATACATAATGAGCTACCAGGTCGCCGTTGCATCGTCCGGGGGGGACGACGCCACAATGGCGAAGTCTTTCATCATCGCCCTCGAGGGCCCCGCACTCACCTGGTTCACCAGGTTGCCTCCGCTGTCCATTGATTCCTGGAGAAGCCTCCGGGACAAGTTCCTGCTCAACTTCCAAGGGTACCGCCCAGACACCGACGCCTTGGCCGAACTTTCGCTCTGCAAGCAGCTGGAAAAGGAGACCCTGAGGGAGTATTACCGCAAATTTCTAACACTCAAGTCACAGCTACCCTCAGTCGACGACCAGATTGCCATCCACTATGCTATCAGTGGTCTTCGTGCCGGCGTACTTTACAGCCACTGCATCCGAGATCCGCCAAAGAACCTACAAGAGTTATATCAGCTGTTTGAAAAGTACACCAGATCCGAAGACCTCCACCAGCGCAAGGTTGAGTCCCAGCGGAAGCCAAAAGATGCTCCACAGTCCAGCCGCACGTGGACAAGGACTCCGCAGCCAGACTCCGGTCGAGACGGAGGCCGCAATCAGCAACAGGTGCACAACATCGCCAACCAGCATCCCGCTGCCGACCCCCCTCGTCGCCAGGACTATCCCCCCCAGGGCCGCGGAAACGGCACTCGTGGCAGGGGCCGAGGGCGTGCGCAGCAGCCGCGCCGATTCTACTGCCTGTTCCATGGCGAAGACTGCGCCCACCCAACCAAAGACTGCCCCGAAACAAAGGCTACCAAAGACAGAATGGCACGAGCGCAGCCAGCCGACAACCCCAGAATTGTCGCGCACAACTACCAGCAACCCCCTCCGCCATATATCCACGCTCCTGCCCCGCATCCACCGCACCACGCTTACCAACACCATCAGGAAGTACAAATCGTACCTCCTCCACCCCCACCACCACACCAGCAACACCAAAACATCCCTCATGCCCCAAAGCAGGAAGACTTCGCCGATCAACCATATCGCGGAGTCATCCACATGATAACTGGGGGGTCCAGCACCGACTTCGACACCAAGCGGCAGAAGCGGGACCACTACCGCAGCATCAACCATGTCGCCGTCACGGGCCCAGTTGTGCAGACAAAGTGGTCCCATATACCGCTAACCTTCGACGCACGGGACGTCGACTTGCACAGCGCCCCCCATTGCGATGCCATGGTCATCAATTGCAGCGTGGCAGGCTGGGACCTGCACAAGGTCCTCGTTGACAACGGCAGCTAGGCGGACATCATCTTCCTCCACGCCTTCGACCGCATGGGCATAAGCCACAGCCTGCTGAAGCCTTCGGACAACCCATTGTATGGCTTCGGTGGCAAAGGCACCTTCCCCGTCGGCAAAATTGAGCTGCCTCTCTCCTTCGGTGTAGCGCCCAATGCCCGAAGTGAGCAAATAACCTTTGACATTGTGGATATGGTATACCCTTACAATGCCATCATGGGCCGAGGCTCCATCAATAAGTTCGAAGCAGCCATTCACGGACTGTATCTATGTATGAAGATACCAGGTCCGTTAGGCGTTATCACAGTCTTCGGCAATCAACAGACTGCGCGTAACATAGAGCGGGACTTCGTGCCCGGTCAAAGAAACGTGCACTGCCTCACGACCCAACGCGAAGCCCCCGCGCCTGCCAGCCCAACCAATAAGCAACATGACAAGGCGCAGCTGCAGAGCCACGACGGGACCAAGACCGTCCCCCTCGACCAGGCCACGCCCAGGCAGACAGTCATTATCAGCGAAGACCTTACTTCGCATGAAGAAGAAAAGCTCCTCTGCTGCCTGTCCAAGAACAAAGATGTCTTCGCCTGGTCGGCCCTCGATCTGGTCGGGGTCAGCCGTTCAATAATTGAGCACAGTCTGGGAATCGACCCTTCGGTACGGCCAAAAAAGCAGCGGCTTCGCAAGATGTCCGACGAAAAAACGGAGGCCGCCAAGGCAGAGGTGCACCGTCTCCTGGAGGCCAAATTCATCGAGCCGGTGGCTTACCCCACATGGCTCTCCAATGTCGTAATGGTGCAGAAAAAGAGCGGGAAGTGGCGAATGTGCATCGACTTCACCAGTCTCAATAAAGCCTGCCCCAAGGACAATTTCCCGTTGCCGCGGATCGACAAAATAGTCGATAGCGCGGTCGGATGCGAGGTCATGTCCCTCCTCGACTGCTTCTCCGGTTACCACCAGATATACATGAAGGAAGAGGACAAGGCTAGCACCAGCTTCATAACACCCTTCGGCACATATTGCTTCATCAGAATGCCGGAGGGACTCAAGAACGCCGGGTCCACCTTCTCCAGGCTCACCAAAACAATGCTCGAGGGGCAGGTTGGCAGAAACATATTCACCTATGTAGACGACATTGTCGTCGCCAGCAAGAGCAAGGAGGACCACCTCGCCGACCTCGCCGAAACATTCGCGAACATGCGGGACGCACAGCTCCGCCTAAACCCGGAAAAGTGTGTCTTCGGCGTTCGCCAGGGCAAAATATTGGGCTACCTGGTATCCCACCGCGGCATCGAGGCCAACCCAACCAAGATTCAGGCTATCTTGGACATGACGACTGCGCAGTCCGTCAGGGATGTCCAGCGCCTGACAGGCAGATTGGCCGCTCTCAACAGATTCATATCCAGGTCCGCCGAGCGAAGTCTCCCCTTCCTCAAGACACTCCGTGGTGCAAAAGACTTCGCCTGGGGACCAGAGCAGGCGGCGGCCTTCGCCTCATTAAAACAGTACCTGACAGAGTTGGCCGTCCTTACCAGCCCCGACCCCTCGCTCCCCCTGCTGCTCTACGTCGCGGCTTCGCCACATGCGGTCAGCGCGGCACTAGTGCAGGAGCAGACTGTCGAAGGCGTGGTCCGGCAGTGCCCCGTGTATTATGTCTCCGAAGTGCTGACACCGTCCAAGTGCAACATGACAGAGCTGGAGAAAATTGCCTACGCAGTCGTCATGTCGTCGCGCAAACTGCGCCATTACTTCGAAGCATTCAATGTCCGAGTCACCTCAAACAGGGGGCTCGGTGAATTATTCAGAAACCCGGAGGCGTCGGTGAGGATTGCCAAGTGGGCGGCCGAACTCTCCGGCTACCACATATGCTTCGAGCCCAGGACAGCTATCAAGTCTCAAGTCCTGGCAGACTTTGTCGTCGACTGGACTGGGCCAACAACACAGCCAGATCCGTCCGCAGAGAACACTTGGACGATCCATTGCGACGGCGCATGGTGCCATGCGGGGGCAGGCGTCGCTGCAGTCATAACCTCACCAGTCGGGGTCAAGCACAGATATGCAGCACGACTCCGCTTCAATCTGGAATCCGACAGATGCACAAATAATATAGCAGAATACGAAGCAGTCATCCTCGGCCTCCGCAAGCTAAGGGCCCTCGGAGTCACCACCTGCATCATCAAAACAGACTCCAAGGTAGTTGCCGGCCAAGTTGAGAAAGACTATGCAGCCAAGGACCCCGCACTCATGCAGTACCTCGCGGCCATCCGAAGTCTCGAGAGACAGTTCAAAGGGTTCACCTTGCAGCATGTGGATCGGGCCAAGAATGAGGAGGCCGACGCATTAGCCAAGGCTGCGGCCAGGGGCGAAACTCTGCCCTCCGACGTATTCTTTCACGTCATCGGCACGCCAGCAGTCCGCAGCCCCGAAGGGCTCCAAATAACCAATGACAACGAAGGCCACCGCACAGTCAACCTCATCATGACCGAAGACTGGCGGGCACCCATAACCCTGTTCCTGCAGGGGTATTATCATCCAGCCGACATCAGTGAGGCCAAGCGTCTCAGACTTCGAAGCCGAGACTTCGCTCTGATTGAAGGCCAACTCTACAAAAAAGGGGTCAGTCAGCCAATGCTTAAGTGCGTCACCGAGGCCGAAGGCATGCAGATTCTACGTGAGGTCCACAGTGGCACGTGCGGCTCACACGCGGGGCCGAGGGCCCTCGCTGCTAAGGTGGTCCGCCAGGGTTTTTACTGGCCCGCAATGATCTGCGCCGCAAATCGGGTCACTCGGTCCTGCGAAGCCTGCCAGAAGTTTTCTCCTCGGTCAGGCGGCCCTTCGCAGTATACAAAGCTGATCGCCCATACATGGCCTCTCCAGCGCTGGGGTCTCGACATTGTCGGACCCCTGCCCACCGCTCAGGGGAACCTTAAGTTCGCCTTCGTCGCGGTCGAGTACTTCACCAAATGGATCGAGGCACAGGCTGTTTCCACAATAACATCAAAGACTGCCCAAAAATTCTTCTGGCAGAACATCGTTTGCCGCTTCGGAGTACCGTCCGAATTAACCGTCGACAATGGCAAGCAGTTTGACAACCAAGACTTCAAGGATTTTTGTTTCTCCATCGGCACCAAGCTTGCCTTCGCCTCAGTCTATCACCCGCAGTCCAACGGGGTCGTGGAGCGCGCCAACGGGAAAATCTTCACAGCTATCAAGAAAATGCTCCTGGATGAAAAGAAGGGCAAATGGACCGATTTCTTACCTGAGGCAGTCTGGGCACTAAACACGACTGAGTGCAGGGCGACCGGGTTTACCCCTTTCCGACTCCTATACGGATCGGAGGCCATGACCCCGCAAGAGCTAAAGCACGGGTCCCCGCGAACAGTTCCGTCAGCCGTCCCCGAGGTGGACGAGCCAACTTCAAAGGATCTCATCGACGGAGACCGTGTCTTCGCCCTACAGGCCCTGAACAAATATCAAGCCCAGACCAAAGCATGGCGCGACCACTCAGTCATCCCGAGGGAGTTCAGCGAGGGGGACCTCGTACTCATTCGAATAGCTCGGACGGAGTCCAAGGGCAAGCTGGAGCCCAGGTGGGAGGGCCCTTTCATTGTCAAGACAAAAGCTTCCCCCAGCGCTTACAGGCTCACAACGCCAAACGGCGAAGACCTGGAGCACTCCTGGAACATCGACAACCTCCGCAAGTTTTTTGTTTGATTCCTCAGGGCTGTCTTCGCCCTTGTAATTCGCAAAAACAATCTTGCACCGGCCCGCACTCTTTTCCTCCCGGGGGGTGAGGTTTTTAACGAGGCGGGGCCATGTAATATATGCGTGAAAAATCCCCCGCAAAGACATGCGTCGAAAAAGACCGCGATGACGGTCTTCGACATTCGACCACCACGAGGTCACCGCGAGGCTAAGCGCTAGCTACCCTCGCGTGCGACAAATCCGCGCAGAAGTCGCCTAAGGGTGCAGCCGGATTAGCACAACAAGTGCGGAAAAAAATCTAAGTCTATCTCGAAGACTATCCGCGCAGAAGTCGCCTAAGGGTGCAGCCGGATTAGCACAACAAGTGCGGAAAAAAATCTAAGTCTATCGCGAAGACTATCCGCGCAGAAGTCGCCTAAGGGTGCAGCCGGATTAGCACAACAAGTGCGGAAAAAAAATCTAAGTCTATCGCGAAGACTATCCGCGCAGAAGTCGCCTAAGGGTGCAGCCGGATTAGCACAACAAGTGCGGAAAAAAATCTAAGTCTATCGCGAAGACTATCCGCGCAGAAGTCGCCTAAGGGTGCAGCCGGATTAGCACAACAAGTGCGGAAAAAAATCTAAGTCTATCGCGAAGACTATCCGTGCAGAAGTCGCCTAACGGTGCAGCCGGATTTAGCACAACAAGTGCGGAAAAAAATCTAAGTCTGTCGCGAAGACTATCCGCGCAGAAGTCGCGTAAGGGTGCAGCCGGATTAGCACAAGTGCGAAAAAACCAAAGACTATCTGTACGAAAAACACCTAAGGGTACACCCGGACTAGCACAACAACGGCTGAAACGACAACATCAAACCATCCACGCCAAGGCCAGCTATAATCACGCCAACACAGCGCAACAAAACAAACCAGACAGAGTACACAACACCTTCGCACACACATATGCACGCGAGGGCACACAATTTCATCATACAAGCCCCTACATATACAAGCGAGGGCACCACACTCTACATCGGCTCAACCTTAGGAATAATTCCCATCTCCCTATAATTAAATAACATTATCCTGAGCTCCTCACCCGCAAAAAGACTTCGCAGTTCCCCTTCACCTATACTCTCGGCGGTCGGCAAGGACAACAGTTCCTGCCGACCAGCCCCACTCACACGAAGCCGAGCCCCCTCCGCCCCACTAACCACACGTTTCGCAACTGCCCTTCGCCGCCGTCGCCCGGTGCAAGGACCAGGCGCATCTCCTGCACCCGCGGCGTGCGGCGAGGCCTCCATCGCAGCCACATCCAAGGCCGCAAAGTAGTCCAAGTCCTCCGACGACTCCGTCCACTCAACCGAGCTCCCAGAGTCAGCACAATCAAAAAACCTAGATGAAGAACCACCACATTCATTACCATCTTCCGCGGTCGTAGCCGCCAAAAATTTAGTAGTAGCGGTTGCGTGCGCAGGCCCAAAATCTTGAACCTGCGCAGCAACCAAAATTCAGTAACATGTACAAACTTCCCCAACCCTCTACACCTACTATGCCACCTGCGACGGCCCTGACGTTGCGGGCGCCTCCGCTGTTGGATCTGCCGCTGCCTCCGTTGTTATCTCCACCGCTACTGCTGCGAGATCCTCAGCACTCGGCGCGGCAGCTGCAGACGCATCAGGCGCGCCTTCGGCGACTTCTGGGGGCAGGCCTTCGCCGGCCGCAGCGGATGCGGCCGGGGTCGGCGCCAGGGCGACCTTGGACACAGCCTCCGCCGGGGCCGACTCCGGGTCAGCCAACATGCTGTTCAGCGCCCCGAAGTCGTCGACCCTCTCACCACGCACCGCCTAGGCCAAAACACACAAAATTCATCAAACACACACACAACCCACGTCCAACAAACACCAAACAAGCGAAAACGTTACCTGAGCCCTCGCTGTCGCGGCGCGCTCCCTGACCAACTCGAGACCGTGTGGACCCCACATCCGGTCGAAAATAGCTCCAGCGGATTCCTTCACAACGGGGTCCCCAACCTTGAAGATATCTTGCTCAAAATCTTCTTCCATTTGGTCGAAGACCTCGAAGTGCCGGCACCCTTCGCGGGAGAGCGCGTTCATCGCCCCCTCGCAGGTGACCAGGGAGGCATACGCCATAAACCCCTCCACGACGGTGGGGAGCGCCTGCAGCTCCTCCTGCACCCACTCCAGGCACCGAAGTCCGGGCTCTCGGTCCGGTACTTCGAATTCACCGGTCCCCGCGCCCAGGCCACGGTATGTATCTACGAGCAGCTGGCGCGTCCGCTCCGCCTCCGCTCGTGCCGCGGCCTCGGCCCCCTTCACGCGGCTCTCCAGGGCGGTGAGCCGCTCCTGCAATTGCTCGGCGCGCTCCCTGGCAAGGTTGCCCTCCGCCCGTGCCAGGTTGGCCTCCGCCTGCGCAGCCTGCGCCTTGACAAGGGCTTCATTGGCCTCCCTCCTTTCCCCCGCCAGCTGGCGACGGAGGGCGGCCTTCTCGTCCTCCAGTGTGGCCACCTTCTCCGCCAGCTTGCGGCACTTGCTGTCGGCGGCCGATTTTTCGCGGACGGCGTCAGTGTGTTGCGTCCGAAGCTTTTCGAATTCGGCAGCCACGGCTGCCGTGAGGGCCCCCGACGCAGTGCGGCTAGCGAAGTCAGCTACCTGCAGAACAATCGTAAGACTGCCAAAAAAAAGAGGGGGGGGGACGAGGTCCAACTCAGCGGACCTGACGTAGCGCCTCCGCCGCCTCCGCCAGCCGGCGGGACGCAGCGCCCGCCTCATCCATGACAACCGCGAGGGCCGACGCCTCGCCACCGGCGCTCAGACCCCCGCCCTTCGCCTTCGGCACTGCGGCAGCCGTCGTGGCCGCCGCGCCAGGCGCAACCACAGCAAGTTGGCCTTCGCCCAACCCTGCAGCATATCAATGAAATGATAAAAAAAAGGAAGGAGGACCTACCACCGAGATAGTCGTCCACGCTAATGTCGGTGGCGAAGTCGGTGACGCGCTTGCCCGCCAACGGCAACGCTCGGGCCGCCCTCGCGACCTCCGCCACTCCGCCAGTCGGCGGCACCGCCTTCGCCGACTTCGAGCCTTCGGCGCCTACCGTTGCCTCCGGCGCCTTGCTAGATGCAGGGACGCTTGACTTCGCCGCCAGCGGCGGCCGGCCACCGCCGGAGGCCGCAGCCTTCGCCGTCCCCCGCTGCCTTTTCGGCCTGGCTTCAACGAGCCTGATAGCCGCCTGGCGCTTTTGCGCAGCTCCCTGGCGATCCTTGTCCATCACTGCTGACACAACAGCAGCAATATTCCGCCCGTAAGGAAAGACCCTCTATTCACGAACCATGCGAGATATAAAAAAGTCCTCGCCAGCCGCGCGGGGGACAGGAACATTCCTAGGCCAACAACCCCCGGTAACCCTCAGCATCCGAGCCGAAGACTCCCGGAGCTCGGGTGAAGACATCCTTTCCCCCGGGGCCGCGCACGTCTTCGTCAACTCTCTAGCAAAACGATCAGAAACCCCAAGTCCTCCCGTAGCAGTACCTAATTTTCTCTTTTTAGAGGACGGGGCGGCCGCCGGCGCAGGGTCATCTCCGGTCCCCACCGCCGGTCTCTTCCCACGGCGGTCCACATCGTCTTGACCAGGGTAGCCGTCATACGACAATTGATTTAATTCAAACACCCTGTTCAAGCGGTCATTCGACCCACGGATATCCCAGCTGCGCTGGCCCTCTGTCCTCGGCACGTAGCGTCCAACAAGCCGCACTGCCCCATCCTCCGCCTCACGCACAACGGCGGCCGGATCGCGACCTTGCAGATTCAGGGCGAAGGCGGGGCTCCGCACCACCCTTCCACCATGAAAAGGCATCTGGCGAGGGCATACTTCGCCCAACGCCCAGCCACGCGCCAATGGCCACACCCCATACGCCACAAACTCTTCAACCAAGTCGCGCCCACTGCTCAAACCGGCGGCGCACCGAAGAGCCCCTTCGTCCTCGTCCTCCTCCGCCACTTCAAAGGGCGGATACGCTGAGTAAAAATGAGAACACATCGCGGACACGGGAAGTCCCTCATGGCCTTCGATGGTACCCTCAGTGACGTAAAACCAAAATTCATTCCAGTTGCCCCACTTGTTGCGGGCGCAAGGAACCAACTCAACCACCTGCATCGTGGTTTTGCCGGTCTTCGGCGTGAATGTGCAGGATCCAAACTGAGCGACTTCGCCTCCAATCATCCTCTTCTGCCAATGCAAACAATAATACTTCGCAAAAACTTCCACCGACGGCTGCCCGCCGTACGAAGTCGTCGCCCAGACATACTTCGACAGTGCCACTATGGCATTCGGTGTCAGCTGATGTATTTGAACGTTGAACCTGCGCAGGACTTCGCCAACAAACCGGTGCGCAGGCAGGCGGAGCCCGGCGGCGAAGAACGCCTCGAAAACGACCAACTCGCCCTCTGGCTCGGGGACTTCCTCCGCCCCCGGGACTCGACCGACTCCGCTGCCGAAGTAACCCAACTGCTGCATATCTTGCACGCGGGCGGACGAGATCCGCGATACGCCGAAATCAACAGAATCGCCGGCGCGCAACTCCTCCACCATTAAGCTACTCGGCGTCTCCTCAGACGAGGCAGCGGCCGGCGGCGAGGGAACGGCCGGCGGCGTAGCGGCAGCGGAAGAAGACGAGGACGGCATCGCAACGTACCGTCGGCGGCGGCGGGCGGTCTGCTTCACTCGAGCCAGATCTCCGACGAACAAGACCGCGGCAGGCAGACGAGCAGCAAGACGGCGGAAAAAGGGCGGCTAGGGTTTTCGCGAAGCGCGGAAAAGTCAAGTTCAAAAAGCGCCGACCCCCGCCCCCTTTTATAGACAGGACGCGGCGCTTCGGGAAACCCGCAGTCCAACAGTACGCCGTCAATCAACGGTCACATCAAAAACCCCCGCGGAACCACTTCGAGCGAGGGCAGCGTCTCCGCCATCTAACGACGTCTTCGGCACCAGGTGACTTTGTCGAACTGGTCCCTCGGAGGGCAAATGTTGGGGCGAAGGCAAAGGCGCCACCCTTCGCTCGAAGCCTTCGCTGCGGCAGCTGAACTGACAGAAACAAGACAGGCGGGGATACCCTTCGCTCCTTCCGCTCCAGGCGAAGACTGGCGACGAAGGGCATCCCACGGCGCGGCCTCGCCCAGCTCGGAGGCCCACGTACAATCCGGCCCGCCGTTACGGGCCCCGCTCGGCCGCCCTGTATTACGGGCCTATGTTGTAAAAGCATTTCTGTAATTACGGTCTGTAACCCCGCTTTATGGGAATATCCTTGGGATAACCTAGATACCTGAGGGCACATGTGTCCTTAGGTCGAGGTGCTGCGCGCCCAGGTACCTATAAATACCCCTGTACAGTGCCCGTGAGAGGCGAGATTAACAGAGCTTTTGCCATCTAGCGCGAGTGCCCTGTTGTCATCACTGTTCACCCTTGTTGGATCCCCTTGCACCTGAGAGCAAGTTCCAACAGACAACATTATTTAGATATCTCTCATCCCTCCCCCTCCCCATACGACCCTGTCGGCCCCGGCCTCCTCCCCCTCTCCGACCTCGTCGTCTCCTCCCCTCACTCATGTCACCATCGCCATCAATCTCTCTCTGGGATCATAGCGTTAGCACGAGCTATATGCTAATTAATACTTTATACCCAAGACTTATCCGTTAAGTTATCACCGATGGATAGTCTCTAGAGCCTTAGATATGGGATATTGGGGGTCCTTGTCCTAAAGTGTATCATCCCTAGTGGGTCCGCCACATCCTTCCGCCTCGTGACAGGATTAGTCCTAGCTAGCCTAAGTTATTGATTCTTTCGGAATCCGTGAGCCTCGAAGGGCACGAGCATCAGCTGTCAGAGTATGGGTTAAAACTTTAGGGTCCCAAATAGCCATGTGTAGCATGTGTTCAGGACCAATCTTGCATTGAGCACCCTCGATACTAACCCGGGACATGAAGGCCTCAGATGCCTATACTATCAGAGGCCTCGTGACACGAGGACCCTAAAGGATTATAGTGATAGATGTCCTAGCTAGTGGCTTATAGCATCAGGTACCTTGAGGCGTAAGGACCATAGGGTCTACACCGCCAAGCCAAGTGCCCTAGAATGTGAGTGGCCTTTAGTGAGTTTATGTTTAGAGGATACACCCATGACCCATATAAAGACTCAGGGCTGATTTGGTGCTCGGGGATCCCCAGGGAAAGAAATCCTCTTGCTATTCAAAATTGAATTGCAAGGGGATTCATCCCCCATGGATCCCCTTGGGATCCCTAATCACCAAATCAGCCCTCAGAGCCGAGCCCCTCCCTGTCTAGGACCAAAGGAGGCCTTTGAGTGTGTTTTAGCATCAGTCAATGGTATGCCCTTTAGATGCTGACATATATTTATATAATTTTTGAATGCTCAAAAGCATATTATATTAAACAAAAACTTTAGCAACATTCATGAAGCAACACTAGCAGTAGACTAGACCGTAGTCCAACACCTTAACCTATCCTCCCATACCTCTTTTATAAGGAAAAACACCTATAAGATCTTGTTCCATTGCAGACCAATTCTTGCTTGGATTCAATCTTGTTCAGGGATGGATCTATATACTTATTCGGATGTTAAATTTTTAGTCTTCTTTCTTTGATTGCGAATAAATAGAATATATAATTTGTTATATAAATTTATATTCTTGTTTTTAACACTGAGCTTATTAAGATCCATAAAAACTAAATCTTAAATTCGTTCTATATCTGTTTTAAATAATTGATATAAAATTCGGATACGGATACTATTTGGATTCGGATGTTTTTCATCTTTTTTGTTGCAGGGAGAAAATAATGCACAAAAAAATATACAAAAATATTCTTGTCTTCAATAATGTGCTTAACAATTTGGCTAAAGACTAACATCAAATTATATGCACATCTATATTAAAATATTAGATTTGTCATATAATTAAGATGTTTTAGGAACATACATAATCTCGTTTCCTCCCTAAAATACGAGTTCACTTAGCCCACTTCTCTTGGCATGTTTAGTTAGACCAATTATCCAGCGTCCGTGAAACATCCTCACCGTCGTCTAGAATCAATCCACTTCTATAGAGTCGTGAAACCAATCCGGTCTAAAATCTACACCGTGGGCTTTAGGAGTCACAAAACCGGAGGGGTTATAATCCCTTTTTGAATAAGAAGAAGATTCTAGTTTCTCCAATTCATTCCGGTTTTGTAGCTCCCAAAGTAAACTAACCTTCATGTAGAAGAGAGACGTGATTTGTGTTTGGCTATAAAATTGGTTGTACATCTACTCTGTATGCAGATGGAAAGCAGATACCTATGGGCCATGGCTGCATGTTTACCTTGGATAGGAATTAGTCTCTTGCATGCAGCCGAACATGAAGATATAAAAATTGATCTTCAACTTTCACTAGTGAAAACAAACGCGGACTCTTGTCACACGGAAGTAGTAGCTAGTAGATACCTATCGCGAATTCAAAACACGTGTCTATGCATAAATATCCAATGTATAAAACATATTATTATTATTAAATATATGTAACATGTTGGGCACCAAAATAAGCGGACGGTCCGGCCCTTGGGCCCGAACGGTCCGCGTGTCCCGAGATTAGATTAACTCGGATATTTATCCTTATCTCGTGCATGGTTATCCATCTAATCACGTGGAAGTTTGTTAGCTATCTCTTAGGAAAAGGTCCAGACCTCCTCCCCTATAAATATAAAGGGGTACGGCTGATTGTGAACCCCCCCGAACACATTCCAATCGAACCAATTATCTTATTTACTTTTCCTGCCCTAGGAGTAGATGTAACATAGTTCTAGTTGTAGTCTTCCACATATCCACCTCCATTCCTATTCGACTCTACGTCGTCTAGATCCGTCTTGGGTGGCCTGACGATCCCAAGACGACCCTAGGATCTCACCCTCCCGGGGGGCAAGATCTAGTTGTCCATCCAAGACCTCTTCCTCGAATTGATCTCTTAATTCCTAGGCGACTCCACGTCGTCTGGGGACGCCCCGGGTGACCTGTCGACCCGGAGCACCTTAAGATCTTTTTCCCCCTGGGGACGAGATCTAGATTCCAGCAAGGAGGAGGAAGACGACCCTGTCGCCAGGTCGCGGACCGTCCGGCCCAGAGCTGCGGACCGTCCGGCGTGACGCAGGGAAGACACCGCTCCTGCGCCCAGGCCGCGGACCGTCCGGCCCAAGGCCGCGGACCGTCCGCGCCTGACCAGAGGGCACCGCCGCCGGTTCTTGTTGAGTGATTGGCGCCCGAAAAAGGTGCCAACATACTTTTTGGCGACTCCGCTGGGGATGAAGTTGCAGATCTACAAAATCAGGCTTACATGGCCGATTCTAAAGATCTCAACGGTGCTTCTCCAAACAGCAACAAAAGGCTGACTAATTTATCGGCCGCTGAGCATAAAAGATTAGAAGATGACATAAAGAAAATAGACGAGGAGGCCCACCGACAAAAGGATCAGGTGCTCAAGGTGGCGGATAAGTGGTACCTCTCGCACTTCAGGGTAGACTGCAACCAGAAGACCGTCCAAGAAAGGGAGATAAACGCCGAGTATATGTTAGCCGTGCTGCAACAGCTCCCCACGATAGGTGATGCCAGGTCAGCCGATGATATTCCATCTATTAAAATTTCTTTTGATAATCGGATTAAAAGTATTACGGAGGATATAGAGAGGATGGCACATGCATTAGGAAAAACTCACATGCCTGAATTTTTATCACATAAATTAGGCGCTGAAACAATTGCGCCAAACACATCGGCGACAAATGAGTTTTCCCAGCCATATTCTGGCGTGCCGATGGACTCATATCCAGAACGACCGTCACCACCATCTTCGCTAAATGGTGAGTCAACCCTGAGCACGGCCAGACCGTCCGCACACAATCGCGGACTGTCCGACCCTCCGTCAGACCGTCCGGCACCCTACGCCGGACAGTCCGGAGTTACACAGAGCCCACCGCAAGGGTCATAGGTGTTGCCTGACATGACCGGACAGTCCGAGGATAGTATTGGACCGTCCGATCCACCCGCAGACCGTTGGACTGTGCAGGTCGGACCGTTCGGAGCACCAGAAGTCACCTGTGATCCGTCTAGTGTGGAAGGTCGGCGTACATATAACCGGCCACCCAAGCCCCAAGAACCAAAAAAGTCACATGTCGGGGACCATAATTAGGGGTACCCTCAAGGCTCCTAATCTCAGCTGGTAACCCCCATCAGCACAAAGCTGCAAAGGCCTGATGGGTGCGATTAAGTCAAGGATCAGTCCACTCAAGGAACACGATCTCGCCTCGCCCGAGCCCAGCCTCGGGCAAGGGCAGCCGACCCCGGAGGATTTACGTCTCGCCCGAGGACCCCCTCCAGCAACGGACACACCTTCGGCTCGCCCGAGGCCCAGACTTCACCAAAAAGCAACCTTGGCCAAGCCGCCACGCCGACCGACCGTATCGCAGGAGCCTTTAATGCAAAGGTGGCCTGACACCTTATCCTGACGCGCGCCCTTGAAAGGGAAATGTGCTCTTGGGCCATTTCTAAGTATTTTGGTGATTGAGTGCCAACACATGTGTTTAATTGTGAATTTGTGTACATGGATGAACAAGGTGCAAATCATGAAGTAAAGGTATGTTTCTAAGCCTTAGTACATTGGTTTTATGGACTAACATATTTGTCTAAGTGTTAGAAACAGAAAGAAGAAAAAGAGAAAAGGGGAGAGAAAGACTTGGCTGTGTGCAGCCAAGTCTCAGTTCGGTCTGGAGCACCGGACTGTCCGGTGTGCACCGGACAGTGTCCGGTGCGCCAGGCTGCCTCGACTCGAACTGGCTGCTCTCGGGAATTCGCCGACGGCGTACGGCTAAAATTCACCGGACTGTCCGGTGTGCACCGGACTGTCCGGTGAGCCAACGGTCGGCCGCGCAATCCGCGCGGGACACGTGGCCGAGCCAACGGTCGGAAGACGGCACCGGACTGTCCGGTGTGCACCGGACTGTCCGGTGCGCCAACGGCTCGCAGATCCCCACCGGCCTGCAACGGTCGGCAGCGCCAGAAAAGGAAACAAATCGGGCACCGGACAGTGTCCGGTGTGCACCGGACTGTCCGGTGCCCCCGACGACAGAAGGCAAGGATGGCCTTCCAGATTTGTTCTCAACGGCTCCTAGCTGCCTTGGGGCTATAAAAGGGACCCCTAGGCGCATGGAGGAGGACACCAAGCATTCCTACAACACTTCTAAGCACCAAGACATCGATCTCACGCATTCGTTTCATTGTGATAGCATATAGAGCTCTTGTGGAGTTGTGAACTCTTTGTGTTGCATTGCGAGCTCTTGTTGCGACTTGTGTGCGTGTTGTTGCTCTGATTTCCGAGTCTTGTGTGCGTTGCTCATTCCCACCTTACTCCGTACTTCTTTGTGAATCTTAAGTGTAAGGGCGAGAGGCTCCAAGTTGTGGAGGTTCCTCGCAAACGGGATATTGAGGAGAAAAGCATAACACTGTGGTATTCAAGTTGATCATTGGATCACTTGAGAGGAGTTGAGTGCAACTCTCGTCCGTTGGGACGCCACAACGTGGAGTAGGCAAGTTTTGTACTTGGCCGAACCACGGGATAAATCACCGTGTCATCTCTGTGTTGAACTTCTTGTGATTATCATCTTCGCTCTAGCCACTTGGCATTAACTGTGCTAACACTTAATCAAAGTTTTGTGGCTTAAGTTTTTGAAGTTTACAGGATCACCTATTCACCCCCCCCCCTCTAGGTGCTCTCAATTGGTATCAGAGCCGTTCTATTCACAAAGGGACTAACCGCCCGAATAGATGGATCCTAAGGGGAAGGGTATAGTGATCAACGACAAAGAGAAGGAGACCTTCGTCAACGAGCCGAAGGACGACAAGCCTACCGACTCCGGCTCAGGTCAAAGACGGAAGGAAGGAAAGAAGAAGAAGACCAGGCGCATCAAGGAGATCGTCTACTACGACAGCGACGAGTCTACTTCTTCCCAAAAGGACGAGGACCACAACAACCACGAGAGAATGAAACCGGTTAATTCGAACTTTTCTTTCGATTACTCTCGTATTCCGCAAAGCTCACATTCTCATTTGCTCTCCATTCCACTCGGCAAGCCCCCACACTTTGATGGAGAGGACTACGGATTTTGGAGCCACAAAATGCGTAGTCACCTATTCTCTCTCCATCCTAGTATTTGGGAGATTGTAGAGAGTGGAATGCATTTTGATAGTTCGGATAGTCCCATGTTCATTAATGAACAAATTCATAAGAATGCACAAGCTACTACTGTTCTTCTAGCTTCCTTGTGCAGGGATGAATACCATAAAGTGAGCGGCTTGGACAACGCCAAGCAAATCTGGGACACCCTCAAGATTTCTCATGAGGGGAACGACGTCACCTTGCTCACCAAGATGGAGTTGGTGGAGGGAGAGCTTGGACGGTTCGCGATGATAAGGGGCGAGGAGCCAACGCAAACGTACAACCGGCTCAAGACCCTTATCAACAAGATAAGAAGCTACGGGAGCACGCGATGGACGGACCACGACGTCGTCCGCCTAATGCTCAGGTCCTTCACCGTACTTGATCCTCATCTCGTGAACAATATTCGTGAGAATCCCAGGTACACGATGATGACGTCCGAGGAAGTGCTTGGAAAATTCGTAAGCGGGCGGATGATGATCAAGGAGGCAAGATACGTCGACGAAGCGTTGAACGGTCCGATCAACGAGCCGCAACCCCTTGCTCTCAAGGCAACACGAAGCAAGGAGGCGCTACCTAGCAAGGTGGCACAGATTGAGGCGGCTGGCCTTAATGATGAAGAGATGGCTCTCATCATTAAAAGATTCAAGACGGTGCTTAAAGGTCACAAGGGACAACCAAGCAAGACCAAAGCCAAGGGGAAGCGCTCATGCTTCAAATGCGGTAAGCTTGGTCATTTCATTGCTAACTGTCCCGATAATGAAAGTGACCAGGAAAAGGGGAACAAAAGAGAGAAGAAGAAGCAATACAAGAAGGCAAAGGGCGAGGCGCATCTAGGAAAGGAGTGGGACTCGGATTGCTCCTCCTCCGACTCCGACAACGAAGGACTCGTCGCCACTGCCTTCAACAAATCGGCTCTCTTCCCCAACGAGCGTCTCACTTGCCTTATGGCAAGAGAGAAGAAGGTGAGTACTCAAGACTCCACTTATGCTTCTTCTAGTGATAGTGAGTCTAGTGATGATGATGACATAGATTATTCTTGCTTGTTCAAGGGCTTAGATAGATCTAAGATAGATAAAATCAATGAATTGATTGATGCTTTGAATGAAAAGGATAGGCTTTTAGAAAAGCAAGAGGATTTATTGTATGATGAACATGATAAGTTTGTAGAGGCACAAAAATCATATGCTTTAGAAGTGAAAAGAAATGAAGTGCTTTCTAGTGAAATATCTTCTTGTCATGAAACCATTGCTACTTTACAAAGTGTTAACCATGATTTAAATGCTAAATTAGAAGTAACAAATAAATCTAAATCTTGTGTTGAAAATGTTACAATTTGCACTAGGTGTAAGGATTTTGATGTTAACACTTGTAGCAAACACTTAGTTTCAATTTCAAAACTAAAAGATGAAGTGGCTAGTCTTAATGCTCAACTTAAGACTAGCAAGAGTGAAGTTGAAAAGATAAAATTTGCAAGGGATGCCTATACAATTGGAAGACATCCCTCAATTAAGGATGGGCTTGGCTTCAAGAGGGAAGCCAAGAACTTAACAAGCCATAAGGCTCCCATCTTCGTCAAGGAGAAGGGGAAGGCCCCTATGGCTAGTAATGCTAAAAAGAATCATGCTTTTATGTATTATGATAGGAGACATGCTAGAAATGCTTATAATCATTTTGATTCACATGTTTATGATTCTCATGCCATGTTTGCTTCTAGTTCTTCTTATAAGCATGGTAGAGATATGTGTAGGAGAAATGTTGTACATATGCCTAGGAGAGATATTGCTCATGTACCTAGAAAGAATGTTATTCATGCTCCTAGGAAAGTAGTGAATGAACCTTCTACCATTTATTATGCTTGTAATGCTCCCTTTGCTATTTGTAGAAAGGGTAAGAAGGTAGTTGCTAGGAAATTAGGGGCTAGATGCAAGGGAGATAAATCTTGCATTTGGGTCCCTAAAGATATTTGTGCTAACCTTGCAGGACCCAACATGAGTTGGGTACCTAAGACCCAAGCCTAAATTTGCCTTGCAGGTTTATGCATCCGGGGGTTCAAGCTGGATTATCGACAGCGGATGCACAAACCATATGACGGGGGAGAAGAAGATGTTCACCTCCTACGTCAAGAATAAGGATTCCCAAGATTCAATTATATTCGGTGATGGGAATCAAGGCAAGGTAAAAGGGTTAGGTAAAATTGCAATTTCTAATGAGCATTCTATATCAAATGTATTCCTAGTGGAAAGTCTTGGATATAATTTGCTATCTGTTAGTCAATTATGTCAAATGGGATATAATTGTTTATTTACAAATGTAGATGTGTCTGTCTTTAGAAGATGTGATGGTTCACTAGCTTTTAAGGGTGTACTAGACGGCAAGCTTTACTTAGTTGATTTTGCAAAAGAAGAGGCCGGTCTAGATGCATGCTTAATGGCTAAGACTTGCATGGGCTGGCTGTGGCATCGCCGCTTAGCACATGTGGGGATGAAGAACCTCCACAAGCTTCTAAAGGGAGAACACGTGATAGGTCTAACAAATGTTTATTTCGAAAAAGATAGACCTTGTGCAGCTTGTCAGGCAGGTAAACAAGTGGGAGGAGCACATCACAGCAAGAATGTGATGACCACGTCGAGACCCCTGGAGCTGCTGCATATGGACCTCTTCGGACCCGTCGCCTATCTAAGCATAGGAGGAAGTAAGTATGGTTTAGTTATTGTTGATGACTTTTCCCGCTTCACTTGGGTGTTCTTTTTGCAGGATAAGTCTGAAACTCAAGGGACCCTCAAGCGCTTCCTCAGGAGAGCTCAAAATGGGTTTGAGCTTAGGGTAAAGAAGATAAGGAGCGACAATGGGTCCGAGTTCAAGAACCTTCAAGTGGAGGAGTTTCTTGAGGAGGAAGGAATCAAGCACGAGTTCTCCGCTCCCTACACACCACAGCAAAATGGTGTGGTAGAGAGGAAGAACAGGACGCTAATCGATATGGCGAGGACGATGCTTGGAGAGTTCAAGACCCCCGAGTGCTTTTGGTCGGAAGCCGTGAACACGGCTTGCCATGCCATCAACAGGGTCTACCTTCACCGCCTCCTCAAGAAGACGTCATATGAGCTACTAACCGGTAACAAACCCAATGTATCGTACTTTCGTGTATTTGGGAGCAAGTGCTACATTCTAGTGAAGAAGGGTAGAAATTCTAAGTTTGCTCCCAAAGCTGTAGAAGGGTTTTTATTAGGTTATGATTCAAATACAAAGGCGTATAGGGTCTTCAACAAATCTTCGGGTTTGGTTGAAGTCTCTAGCGACGTTGTATTTGATGAGACTAATGGCTCTCCAAGAGAGCAAGTTGTTGATTGTGATGATGTAGATGAAGAAGATGTTCCGACGGCCGCTATACGAACCATGGCGATTGGAGACGTTCGGCCACAGGAACAAGATGAACGAGATCAACCTTCTTCCTCAACGACCGTGCATCCCCCAACTCAAGACGATGAACAGGTTCATCAAAAGGAGGCGTGTGATCAAGGGGGAGCACAAGATGATCATGTGATGGAGGAAGAAGCGCAACCGGCACCTCCAACCCAAGTTCGAGCGATGATTCAAAGGGATCATCCCGTCGACCAAATTCTGGGTGACATTAGCAAGGGAGTAACTACTCGGTCTCGATTAGTTAATTTTTGTGAACATTACTCTTTTGTCTCCTCTATTGAGCCTTTCAGGGTAGAGGAGACCCTGCTAGATCCGGACTGGGTGTTGGCCATGCAGGAGGAACTTAACAACTTCAAGCGCAATGAAGTTTGGACGCTGGTGCCTCGTCCCAAGCAAAATGTTGTGGGAACCAAGTGGGTGTTCCGCAACAAACAGGACGAGCACGGGGTGGTGACAAGGAACAAGGCTCGACTTGTGGCAAAAGGTTATGCCCAAGTCGCAGGTTTGGACTTTGAGGAGACTTTTGCTCCTGTGGCTAGGCTAGAGTCCATTCGTATCTTGCTAGCATATGCCGCTCACCATTCTTTCAGGTTGTACCAAATGGATGTGAAGAGCGCGTTCCTCAACGGGCCAATAAAGGAGGAGGTGTACGTGGAGCAACCCCCTGGCTTCGAGGATGAGCGGTACCCCGACCACGTGTGTAAGCTCTCTAAGGCGCTCTATGGACTTAAACAAGCCCCAAGAGCATGGTATGAATGCCTTAGAGATTTCTTAATTACTAATGCTTTCAAGGTTGGGAAAGCCGATCCAACTCTTTTTACAAAGACATGTGATGGTGATTTGTTTGTATGCCAAATTTATGTCGATGACATAATATTTGGTTCTACTAATCAAAAGTCTTGTGAAGAGTTTAGCAGGGTGATGACGCAGAAATTCGAGATGTCGATGATGGGCGAGTTGAACTACTTCCTTGGGTTCCAAGTGAAGCAACTCAAGGACGGCACCTTCATCTCCCAAACGAAGTACACGCAAGATCTGCTAAAGAGGTTTGGGATGAAGGACGCCAAGCCCGCAAAGACGCCGATGGGAACCGACGGACACACCGACCTCAACAAAGGAGGTAAGTCCGTTGATCAAAAAGCATACCGGTCAATGATAGGGTCTTTACTTTATTTATGTGCTAGTAGACCGGATATTATGCTTAGTGTATGCATGTGTGCTAGATTTCAATCCGATCCTAAGGAGTGTCACTTGGTGGCGGTGAAGCGAATTCTTAGATATTTAGTCGCTACGCCTTGCTTCGGGATCTGGTATCCAAAGGGGTCTAACTTTGACTTAATTGGGTACTCAGATTCCGACTATGCTGGATGTAAGGTCGATAGGAAGAGTACATCGGGGACGTGCCAATTCTTAGGAAGGTCCCTGGTGTCATGGAACTCTAAGAAACAAACTTCCGTTGCCCTATCCACCGCTGAGGCCGAGTACGTTGCCGCAGGTCAGTGTTGTGCGCAACTACTTTGGATGAGGCAAACCCTCCGGGACTTTGGCTACAATCTGAGCAAAGTCCCACTCCTATGTGACAATGAGAGTGCTATCCGAATAGCGGAAAATCCTGTTGAGCACAGCCGCACAAAGCACATTGACATCCGGCATCACTTTTTGAGAGACCACCAGCAAAAGGGAGATATCGAAGTGTTTTATGTTAGCACCGAGAACCAGCTAGCCGATATCTTTACCAAGCCTTTAGATGAGAAGACCTTTTGCAGGCTGCGTAGTGAGCTAAATGTCTTAGATTCGCGGAACTTGGATTGAATTGTAGCATACATGTATTTATGCCTTTGATCATGTTCATTCTGCATTTTGTTGCTTATTATGGTGCTCAAGTTGTACATACACTCCCTGGACCTCACAAGTCCGTTGCAAAGTGATGCACATGTTTAGGGGGAGATGTGTTACAACTTGACCCCTTGAGACTAACCATATGCTTGAGTTTGTTCAATTTAGTCTCAAAGGAGAATTGAAAGGGAAAAGGTTGACTTGGACCATGAAAGACTTCCACTGCACTCCGATGAGAGGGTAACTTATTCCAAGCCCATCTCATGAACTCTTATTGCCTATTTGCTCTTAATTGAAGATTTTGGTGAGGCAATGGGGTTAAAGGGCCAAAATTGATCCCGTGTTGGTGCTTGATGCCAAAGGGGGAGAAAATAAAGGCCAAAGCAATAAATGGATCAGCTACCACTTGAGAGATTTTGAAAATAGTAGACTAGAGTTTTTGGTTTGTCAAAATTCTTATGTTGTCTCTCTTGTCAAAAGTTGGATTCGTGTGGGGAGAAGTATTGTTTATGGGAAAAAGGGGGAGTTTTTGAAATCTTTGCTCAATCTCTTTTGGAATGACTCTCTTTATGCTTCAACATGTGTGTTTAACTTAGAGATAGAGATTTGAGCTTGATTTGCAAAAACAAACCAAGTGGTGGCAAAGGATGATCCATATATGCCAAAATTGAATAAAACTTAAATTTATTTTATTTGAAGTAAGTTTGCACTTGTTCTAGTTGCTTTATGTTGTGTTGGCATAAATCACCAAAAAGGGGGAGATTGAAAGGGAAATGTGCTCTTGGGCCATTTCTAAGTATTTTGGTGATTGAGTGCCAACACATGTGTTTAATTGTGAATTTGTGTACATGGATGAACAAGGTGCAAATCATGAAGTAAAGGTATGTTTCTAAGCCTTAGTACATTGGTTTTATGGACTAACATATTTGTCTAAGTGTTAGAAACAGAAAGAAGAAAAAGAGAAAAGGGGAGAGAAAGACTTGGCTGTGTGCAGCCAAGTCTCAGTTCGGTCTGGAGCACCGGACTGTCCGGTGTGCACCGGACAGTGTCCGGTGCGCCAGGCTGCCTCGACTCGAACTGGCTGCTCTCGGGAATTCGCCGACGGCGTACGGCTAAAATTCACCGGACTGTCCGGTGTGCACCGGACTGTCCGGTGAGCCAACGGTCGGCCGCGCAATCCGCGCGGGACACGTGGCCGAGCCAACGGTCGGAAGACGGCACCGGACTGTCCGGTGTGCACCGGACTGTCCGGTGCGCCAACGGCTCGCAGATCCCCACCGGCCTGCAACGGTCGGCAGCGCCAGAAAAGGAAACAAATCGGGCACCGGACAGTGTCCGGTGTGCACCGGACTGTCCGGTGCCCCCGACGACAGAAGGCAAGGATGGCCTTCCAGATTTGTTCTCAACGGCTCCTAGCTGCCTTGGGGCTATAAAAGGGACCCCTAGGCGCATGGAGGAGGACACCAAGCATTCCTACAACACTTCTAAGCACCAAGACATCGATCTCACGCATTCGTTTCATTGTGATAGCATATAGAGCTCTTGTGGAGTTGTGAACTCTTTGTGTTGCATTGCGAGCTCTTGTTGCGACTTGTGTGCGTGTTGTTGCTCTGATTTCCGAGTCTTGTGTGCGTTGCTCATTCCCACCTTACTCCGTACTTCTTTGTGAATCTTAAGTGTAAGGGCGAGAGGCTCCAAGTTGTGGAGGTTCCTCGCAAACGGGATATTGAGGAGAAAAGCATAACACTGTGGTATTCAAGTTGATCATTGGATCACTTGAGAGGAGTTGAGTGCAACTCTCGTCCGTTGGGACGCCACAACGTGGAGTAGGCAAGTTTTGTACTTGGCCGAACCACGGGATAAATCACCGTGTCATCTCTGTGTTGAACTTCTTGTGATTATCATCTTCGCTCTAGCCACTTGGCATTAACTGTGCTAACACTTAATCAAAGTTTTGTGGCTTAAGTTTTTGAAGTTTACAGGATCACCTATTCACCCCCCCTCTAGGTGCTCTCAGCCCTTCAGTCAATAGAGCCGAAGTGACCGCAGTCACTTCGCCGCTCCACTGACCGGCCTGACAAGAGGACAGCGCCGCCTGCGCCGCTCCGACTGCTGTGCCGCTCGGCAGAGTGAGGCTGACAGCAGCCAAGTCCGGCCTTAGGCGCCATAGGAAGCTCCGCTTTGCCCGACCCCAGGGCTCGGACTCGGGCTCAGCACCGGAAGACGACGAACTCCACTTTGCCCGACCCTAGGGCTCGGACTCGGGCTCAGCCCCGGAAGACGACGAACTCCGCTTCGCCCGACCCCAGGGCTCGGACTCGGGCTCAGCCCCGGAAGACGACGAACTCCGCTTCGCCCGACCCTAGGGCTCGGACTCGGGCTCAGCCCCGGAAGACGACGAACTCCGCTTCGCCCGACCCCAAGGCTCGGACTTAGGCTCAGCCCCGGAAGACGACGAACTCCGCCTCGCCGGACCCCAGGGCTCGGACTCAGCCCTGGCCTCAGCCGACAGTCTCTGTTTCGCCCGACCCAGGGGCTCGGGCTTGGCCTCGGCTTCGGAAGACAGACTCAACCTCGACCTCGAAGGAGCCTCCACCTCGCCCAACCTGGGGCTCGGACCAACCACGTCATAGGAGGCGCCATCATTACCCTACCCCAAGCTAACTCAGGCTACGGGGAACAAGACCGGCGTCCCATCTGGCTCGCCCCGATAAACAAGTAATGATGGC
Source organism: Zea luxurians (assembly GCA_029449295.1). Classification (NCBI taxonomy): domain Eukaryota; kingdom Viridiplantae; phylum Streptophyta; class Magnoliopsida; order Poales; family Poaceae; genus Zea; species Zea luxurians. The sequence continues at coordinate 4,539,353 of JAOPSE010000134.1, read as the reverse complement.
GCCCCGCATGCTCCATGACGACGGCGGCTCTCAGCCCCCTTACGGAAGCAAGGAGACGTCAGTAAGGACTCGACAGCCCCAACAGCTATCCTTCCACCAGGCTCTAGCTCTCCTCCGACGGCCACGACACCACACGAACCGGGTGCCAAAACCTCTCCGGTTGCCATGACGGCATGTACTTAGAGCGCTAGCTCTTCTCCGCTAGACACGTTAGCACACTGCTACACCCCCCATTGTACACCTGGATCCTCTCCTTACGCCTATAAAAGGAAGGTCCAGGGCCCTCTTACAGAGGGTTGGCCGCGCGGGGAAGGACGGGACGGCGCTCGCGTAAGCCTCTCGCTCCCTCCCGCATGGACGCTTGTAACCCCCTACTGCAAGCGCACCCGACCTGGGCGCGGGACAAACACGAAGGCCGCGGGTTTCCCCTTTTACGCCTGTCTCCTTCTGGCTTCTTCCCCCCTTCGCGCTCCGTCTCGCGCCGACCCATCTGGGCTGGGGCACGCGGCGACAATTTACTCGTCGGTCCAGGGACCCCACGGGGTCGAAACGCCGACAGTTGGCGCGCCAGGTAGGGGCCTGCTGCGTGTTGACGAACAGCTTCCCGTCAAGCTCCAGATGGGTAGTCTCCAGCAACCTTTCCAGCCCGGGACGATGCTCCGTTTCGGGAGTCTTGAGTTCATGTCCCTCGACGGCAGCTACGACATGATACTCCTTCCCCCGCCGTGCGACAGCGACAATGGCGGCCGACAATCCGCCCGCCGGCGGCGGAATCGACGACGTCTTCCCCACGTGGCGGAAGAATGACATTCGAGCTTGTCCCGTCCCCTCCCTCGCCGACGAAGGAGGAGGCGGGGAAACCAAGGCCAAGCAGGAGGCGGCACCTCATCGGCTATCGAGCAAGTCGACGGTGCCGGCGCCCCAACGGGGGGCACGTCGGGCATCGACCTCGCGTCTGAGACAAAGACGAGCGCCGTCTCCCCGCAACACGCCAACTCCAAGCAAACGGACGACGCCAGCACGCTCGCAAAGGACTTGCTGGGCGTCACCCTCGTACCCGAGACGACGGTGCAGTCTGCCCCTGACGTGACTTCGTCACCGCCCGTCGACCAAGAGGTACCGACCGACTCCCATCTCGTGCCTTTTGGATTCAACCTCGACCCACCAAGCGGCTTCGCTTCGGTGGACGCTCTCATAGAGGCGAGTCCAAACCCTCTGGGGTATTGTATGCGGTCACCCTAGGACCGGCTGACGGTCGTCTCGACCTACGGGCCCTCGGGTTCCGAGGAAGATGACGAGCCCGACTTTTGTTGGGATTTCTCCGGACTTGGTAACCCCAGTGCCATGCGGGACTTCATGACCGCATGCGACTACTGCCTTTCTGATTGTTCCGACGGTAGCCGCAGCCTCGGCGACGAGGACTGCGGCCCAAGTCGTGAATATTTCCACGTCGATCTAGGGGGTCCTGGCGAAGGCAACCATCTTGGTACGCCGGAAAACGGTGATCCCCCTAGGCCTGCGCCTCGCGTTGACATCCTTCGGGAGCTAGCTGTGGTCTCCGTCCCGGCGGGGGGTCATGACCCACAGCTCGAGCAAATGCGCGAGATGCAGGCCAGGCTCGACGAGGGAGCAGGAACACTTGAGCCGTTCCGCCGGGACATCGGGCAGGAATGGGCAGGCCAACCTCCGGCCGGAGAAGCGCGTCATCTACCCCAGGGCATCCAGCACCGCATCACCGACGATGTCAGGGCAAGGCCGCCACCGGCTTCCAGTGGGGTTGGCCAGAACCTGGCTGCAGCGGCAATACTTCTCCGCGCGATGCCGGAGCCATCTACCACCGAGGGGCGGCGTATCTAGGGAGAGCTCAAGAATCTCCTGGAGGATGCCGCGGTCTGACGGGCCAAAAGCTCCGCCTCCTGGAGGTAGGGGTACCCCTCGGAACATCGTGCCGCGACTTCCCGATTCATGCGGGAAGCCTCGGCCCACACCGGGCGCACGCGCAACACAGCGCCTGCGGCCCCGGATCGCCTCGGCAACGGACACCCTCACCGCAACCGTCGAACCCACCTCGACGAGAGGGTGCGCCGAGGCTACCACCCCAGGCGTGGGGGACGCTACGACAGCGGGGAGGATCGGAGTCCCTCGCCCGAACCACCCGGTCCGCAGGCTTTCAGCCGAGCCATACGACGGGCGTCGTTCCCGACCCGGTTCCGAACCCCGACTACTATCACAAAGTACTCGGGGGAGACGAGACCGAAACTATGGCTTGCGAACTATCGGCTGGCCTGCCAACTGGGTGGAACGGACGATGACAACCTCGTCATCCGCAACCTCCCCCTGTTCCTCTCCGACTCCGCTCGGGCCTGGCTGGAGCATCTGCCTCCAGGGCAGATCTCCAACTGGGACGACCTGGTCCAAGCCTTGGCCAGCAACTTCTAGGGCACGTACGTGCGCCCTGGGAACTCCTGGGATCTCCGAAGCTGCCGCCAGCAGCCGGGGGAGTCTCTCCGAGACTACATCCGGCGATTCTCGAAGCAGCGCACCGAGCTGCCCAACGTCACCGACTCGGATGTCATCGGCGCATTCCTCGCCGGCACCACCTGCCGTGACCTGGTGAGCAAGCTGGGTCGCAAGACCCCCACCAGGGCGAGCGAGCTGATGGACATCGCCACCAAGTTCGCCTCTGGCCAGGAGGCGGTTGAGGCCATCTTCCTAAAGGATAAGCAGCCTCAGGGCCGCCCACCGGAAGATGTCCCCGAGGCGTCAACTCAGCGCGGCACCAAGAAGAAAGGCAGGAAGAAATCGCAAGCGAAACGCGACGCCGCCGATGCGGACCTTGTCGCCGCTGCCGAGTACAAGAACCCTCGGAAACCTCCCGGAGGTGCCAATCTCTTCGACAAGATGCTCAAGGAGCCGTGCCCCTATCATCAGGGGCCCGTCAAGCACACCCTTGAGGAGTGTGCCATGCTTCGGCGCCACTTTCACAAGGCCGGGCCACCTGCGGAAGGTGGTAGGGCCCGTGACGACGATAAGAAGGAGGATCACAAGGCAGGAGAGTTCCCCGAGGTCCGCGACTGCTTCATGATCTACGGTGTGCCAGTGGCGAACGCCTCGGCTCGGCACCACAAGCAAGAGCGTCGGGAGGTCTGCTCAGTAAAGGTGGCGGCGCCGGTCTACCTAGACTGGTCCGACAAGCCCATCACCTTCGACCAGGGCGATCATCCGGACCGCGTGCCGAGCCCGGGGAAATACCCGCTCGTTGTCGACCCCGTCATCGGCAACGTCAGGCTCACCAAGGTCCTCATGGACGGAGGCAGCAGCCTCAACATCATCTACGCCGAGACCCTCAGGCTCCTCAGATCGATTTGTCCTCGGTCCGGGCAGGCGCTGCGCCTTTTCATGGGATCATCCCCGGGAAACGCGTCCAGCCCCTCGGACAACTCAATCTACCCGTCTGCTTTGGGACACCCTCCAACTTCCGAAGGGAGACCCTCACGTTCGAGGTGGTCGGGTTTCGAGGAACCTACCACGCAGTGCTGGGGAGGCCATGCTACGCCAAGTTCATGGCCGTCCCCAACTACACCTACCTCAAGCTCAAAATGCCGGGCCCCAATGGGGTCATCACCGTCGGCCCCACGTATCGACACGCGTATGAATGCGACGTGGAGTGCGTGGAGTACGCTGAGGCCCTCGCCGAATCCGAGGCCCTCATCGCCGACCTGGAGAGCCTCTCTAAGGAGGCGCCAGACGTGAAGCGTTGTGCCGGCAACTTCGAGCCGGCGGAGACGGTTATGTCCGTCCCTCTCGACCCCAGCAACGACGCCTCCAAGCAGATCCAGATTGGCTCCGAGATCGACCCCAAATAGGAAGCAGTGCTCGTCGACTTTCTCTGCGCGAACGCCGACGTTTTCGCGTGGAGTCCCTCGGACATGCCCGGCATACCGAGGGATGTCGCCGAGCACTCGCTGGATATCCGAGCTGGAGCCCGACCCGTGAAGCAGCCTCTGTGCCGATTCGACGAAGAAAAGCGCAGAGCCATAGGCGAGGAGATCCACAAGCTAATGGCAGCAGGGTTCATCAAAGAGGTATTCCATCCCAAATGGCTTGCCAACCCTGTGCTTGTGAGAAAGAAAGGAGGGAAATGGCGGATGTGTGTAGACTACACTAGTCTAAACAAAGCATGTCCGAAAGTTCCCTACCCTCTGCCTCGCATCGATCAAATCATGGATTCCACTGCTGGGTGCGAAACCCTGTCTTTCCTCGATGCCTACTCAGGGTATCACCAAATCAGGATGAAAGAGTCCGACCAGCTCGCGACTTCTTTCATCACACCCTTCGGCATGTACTGCTATGTTACCATGTCGTTCGGTTTGAGGAATGCGGGTGCGACATACCAAAGGTGCATGAACCACGTGTTCGGCGAACACATTGGTTGAACGGTCGAGGCCTACGTCGATGACATCGTAGTCAAGACGAGGAAAGCCTCCGACCTCCTTTCCGACCTTGAAGTGACATTCCGATGTCTCAAGGCGAAAGGCGTAAAGCTCAATCCCGAGAAGTGCGTTTTCGGGGTCCCCCGAGGCATGCTCTTGGGGTTCATCATCTCCGAGCGGGGCATCGAGGCCAACCCGGAAAAAATCGCGGCCATCACCAACATGGGGCCCATCAAGGACTTGAAAGGCGTACAGAGGGTCACGGGATGCCTTGCGGCTCTGAGCCGTTTCATCTCATGCCTCGGCGAAAGAGGCCTGCCTCTGTACCGCCTCTTAAGGAAGGCCGAGTGCTTCACTTGGACCCCTGAGGCCGAGGAAGCCCTCGGGAATCTGAAGGCGCTCCTCACGAACGCGCCCATCTTGGTGCCTCCCGCCGCCGAAGAAGCCCTCTTGATCTACGTCGCCGCTACCACTCAGGTGGTTAGCGCCGCGATCGTGGTTGATAGACAAGAAGAAGGGCATGCATTGCCCGTCCAGAGGCTAATCTACTTCATCAGTGAGGTACTGTCCGAGACCAAGATCCGCTACCCACAAATTCAGAAGCTGCTGTACGCGGTAATCCTGACGCGGCGGAAGCTGCGACACTACTTCGAGTCTCATCCGGTGACTGTGGTGTCATCCTTCCCCCTGGGGGAGATCATCCAGTGCCGAGAGGCCTCGGGTAGAATCGCAAAGTGGGCGGTGGAAATCATGGGCGAGACGATCTCGTTCGCCCCTCGGAAGGCCATCAAGTCCCAGGTCTTGGCGGACTTTGTGGCTGAATGGGTCGACACCCAGCTCCCGACAGTTCCGATCCAACCGGAACTCTGGACCATGTTTTTCGACGGGTCGCTGATGAAGACAGGGGCAAGTGCGGGCCTGCTCTTTGTCTCGCCCCTCGGAAAGCACCTACGCTACGTGCTACGCCTCCACTTCCCAACGTCCAACAATGTGGCCGAGTACGAGGCTCTGGTCAACGGGTTGCGCATCGCCATCAAGCTAGGGGTCTGACTCCTCGACGCTCGTGGTGACTCGCAGCTCGTCATCGACCAAGTCATGAAGAACTCCCACTGTCGCGACCCGAAGATGGAAGCCTACTGCGATGAGGTTCGGCGCCTGGAAGACAAGTTCTACGGGCTCGAGCTCAACCACATCGCCCGACGCTACAACGAGACTGCGGACGAGCTGGCTAAGATAGCCTCGGGGCGAACAACAGTTCCCCCAGACGTCTTCTCCCGAGATCTACACCAACCCTCCGTCAAGACCGACGACACGCCCGAGCCCGAGAAGGCCTCGGCCCAGCCCGAGGCATCCTCGGCTCGGCCCGAGGCACCCTCGGCTCTGCCCGAGACACCCTCGGCTCAGCCCGAGGCAACCTCGGCCCCCGAAGATGAGGCACTGCGCGTCGAGAAAGAGCGAAGCGGGGTCACGCCTGATCGAAACTGGCAGACCCCGTACCTGCAATATCTCCACCGAGGAGAGCTACCCCTCGACCGAGCCGAAGCTCGGCGGTTGGCGCGGCGCGCCAAGTCGTTCGTCTTGCTGGGGGACGGGAAGGAGCTCTACCACCGCAGCCCCTCTGGCATCCTCCAGCGATGCATATCCATCACCGAAGGCCAGGAGCTCTTACAAGAAATACACTCGGGGGCTTGCGGTCATCACGCAGCACCTCGAGCCCTTATTGGAAACGCCTTCCGACAAGGCTTCTACTGGCCGACCGCGGTGGCCGACGCCACTAGAATTGTGCGCACCTGCAAAGGGTGTCAATTCTACGCAAGACAGACTCACCTACCCGCTCAGGCTCTGCAGACCATACCCATCACCTGGCCATTTACTGTGTGGGGTCTGGACCTCGTCGGCCCCTCATAGAAGGCACCCGGGGGCTACACGCACCTGCTGGTCGCCGTCGACAAATTCTCCAAGTGGATCGAGGTCCGGCCCCTAAACAGCATCAGGTCCGAACAGGCGGTGGTGTTCTTCACCAACATCATCCATCGCTTTGGGGTCCCGAACTCCATCATCACCGACAACGGCACCCAGTTCACCGGCAGAAAGTTCCTTGACTTCTGCGAGGATCACCACATCCGGGTGGACTGGGCCGCCGTGGCTCACCCGATGATGAATGGGCAAGTAGTGCGTGCCAACGGCATGATCCTGCAAGGACTCAAGCCACAGATCTACAACGACCTCAACAAGTTCGACAAGCGATGGATGAAGGAGCTCCCCTCGGTGGTCTGGAGTCTGAGGACAACGCCGAGCCGAGCCACGGGCTTCACACCGTTCTTTCTAGTCTATGGGGCCGAGGCCATCTTGCCCATAGACTTAGAATATGGTTCCCCGAGGGCGAGGGCCTACGACAATCAAAGCAACCGAGCTAACCGAGAAGACTCACTGGACCAGCTGGAGGAGGCTCGGGACATGGCCTTGCTACACTCGGCGCGGTATCAGCAGTCCCTGCGACGCTACCACGCCCGAGGGGTTCGGTCCCGAGACCTCCAGGTGGGCGACCTGGTGCTTCGGCTGCGACAAGACGCTCGAGGGCGGCACAAGCTCACGCCTCCCTAGGAAGGTCCGTTCGTCATCGCCAAAGTTCTAAAGCCCGGGACGTACAAGTTGGCCAACAGTCAAGGCAAGGTCTACAGCAACGCTTGGAACATCTGACAGCTACGTCGCTTCTACCCTTAAGATGCTTTCAAGTCGTTCATACACCTCGTTCACACACAAAGTCTAACCATCAAGGAAGGGTCGGCCTTGCCTCGGCAAAAAGCCTGACCCTCCCTCGGGGGCTAGAAGGGGGGAACCCCTCTGCGTCAAAATTTTTCCTCGGAAAAAGATCTTTTTTACCAGAATATCTCTCGTGCTTTTCGACTACTTCGAAAGTGGATCCTGAAAACGATGGAGTACACGTAAGCAGCCAAGGCTGACCGAGCCGAGGGACTCCTACGCCTCCGGGATACGGATACCTCACTCATCACCTTCTGCGATAAGTAACTCACGCTCGGATAAGCGATTCCGCTGATCGAACAAGTCCCAACGCTCGAACACCCTTTTGCCGAAACGATTTTTCGGGCCTTCTCGACCACATCGACAGCAGAATCCGGCGGACGAGTAAGAGTACACGTAAGCGGCAAGGCCGACCGAGCCGAGGGATTCCTACGCCTCCGAGATACGGATACCTCACTCATCACCTTCCGTGAAAAGTAACTCTCGCTCGAACAAACAATTCTGTTACCGACAAATAAGTCCAGATACTTGAAGCAAGGGGAAAAAGACACACAACTTTACAACACTACGATAGTATGTTTGGGCCTCGGCGGCCGCAGAAAACATATGCACGCTACAAGATAACCCGATCCTGCAGGCTCGGACCTTCACGGTTGAAGGGAGCAGCAGCACCCTCGGCGTCAACTACACCTTCGGTGAGGTCCGACCCAGCCTCGGACGGTGACGCGGTCGGAGGATCTCCACTTCGAAGGACGACATCAGCACCACGCCCGGGCCATCGCTGCCAGGGTCTCTTCCAGGAGTCCGGCTTGAGCAGACGGCTCGGCCAGCCACCCCGAAGCCTCAGCCAGCTGTCCCCCGAGGACATCAGCCCGGCTCGTGGCCTCGGCAACTCAACTCCGACGCTGGTCCCGCCAGTGGATGGCCTGGCCGGGCTCCGGCCGACGAAGTCTTCTTTTCGAGTCAACTCCGCCTCTGTCTGTGCTGACACCGCTACCTCCGGCTTCGGCTCATCGAAGAGCGGCCGAGGGTTTCTTTAACAAAGCAAGAGAAACCCCGGACAGCAAGGCCGACCGAGCCGAGGGACTCCTACGCCTCCGGGATACGGATACCTCACTCGTCACCTTCGCACGAGGCAACTCACGCTTGGTGAAGCGGTTCAGATAGCCGACAGGCGAGTCTTAGTGCTCGAAATGAAGAAAAAACACGGCTCCGTGCCGAAAATACATACATGTTCAGGCCCGACAGCCACAATGAATAGACCCCGGCACTCAAGGTGCTGTTACAAACGGAACTCCGGTTCCACCTCCGCGGGTACGAACAACCCCACACGATTGGGGGGCCTGCGGAGCAACAGAAGGCCGACGGGTGGCACGCCGCCGCCCACTCCAGCAGTGGCGACGACGACTTCTGCTCCGAGCGGCCAAACAGCAGCAGCGATGACCTCAGGGCGGATGCTGCTGCCATAAAGCCCTCGCCCACATCCCCACTCGGGGGGCGAGGACGAGCAGAAGGTCGTAGAGTTGGAGGTCGGTCCGTGGGCGGCACCAGGCTATCTCGTCGGCGGAGAAACCTCTTCCGGCTGCCGTGGCGGAAGGTGGCGCTGGAAGCGGCGCCGAAGCCGCTCAGGTCGAAGAGCCGGGCACGCGGCAGCTGCCAGCGCCACGAACGACGAACGCTCTTCCCCCCGATCACTAAGGGAAGGAGCGGGCCGTTGCCCGCGCAGAGACCGACCCCGACTCGGCACACTCCCCTCCCCAGCACTGATGATGAACATCCTTGAAGCTGAGGGAGGGGCGGAGATCGCAGCCCAGCTCGCTTCTCCCCACCATCGAACTGGAGGTCACCGTCTTGGGTGACCACCAGCGAGGGGATGCGGCCGGGCTGCCTGACGAAAATCCTTGAAGCCGAACGATGGCTGAAAGGTACCAACTTCCGCGAAGTTGCGTTTCCCCAACGACGACAAGGCGGAAGCACCACGAGCACCCCCCATCTGGGGGCTCGAAAGGTGGAAAGACACGATGCATGAGGGGAGCGCGAAGACATGGTTGCCCTTCAAGGAGGTCGCCCTCCTTTTAAAGGCAACTCTCCCCACTTGCGTCCTCAGCCGTCGCGGGTTGAGTCTTCTCCAACACGCTCCAAGGTCCTCCCCCTACGACACGGGGGGCTGGGTCCCACGCGTCATGCAAGCTGGCCCAGGGCAGAGGAAGACAAACCACCGCGCGCGGCGCGCGCGACTACCCAGCGGTTACAAGCATTCCCCCACTTTCGCCTAGACCAGCGGGTGAAAGGGCGGACCGCCATGCAGGTGGCATGCAACCGCACCAAAGGGGCGCACCCTTTTGGCTTCGACGCGTCCAGCATGGAGGCCTAGGCCCACGCGTCATGCAACCGGCGCGCCGGTCGCAACGTGCAAGAAACCGCACCGCCGCTCGTGCCACTACCGCGCCTCCTCGACTGCGGAACCAGTACCGCGACTCGAGGCAACCCTGCGCATGACCCAACAGTGCCAACCAGGCACATCGGTCACGGGCCAGTCAACTACAGGAGAAGGCGCGACGATCGATGCGACCAGAAATGGGCCGGCAGTAATGGCGATGGCAGGCGAGCGAAAGCAGCGGTCAAGTCGTCAGCCAAGCTCACGTCCCCTCCTGGGACAGCGGGAGAGCCCTCTCCCACGGCGTGAAGACGACACGCCCGTGGCCCATTGAAAGTTCCCTTTGACCCGGGAACAGGATCTGGATGTCGCCTAGAGGGGGGGTGAATAGGCGAATAAAACTTATTACTTTAAAACTTAAATTCTTACTCTACTCGAAGACTTAATACGCAGTGGAGTGAGAATACTCTTCGAGTAGGTTGCAGCGGAATCGGAGATCCTGTCTCAAAATGTCCTGCACTTCAAATAAAGCTTATACCACGGATAAGTATTGAAGTGCAGATATAATATCGAGTAAGACAGAGAGTCAGGATACAATATAGAGCACACAGATGCAAGGATTTATCCCGAGGTTCGGCCAAGCCTGAAATGCTTGCCTAGTCCTCGTTGGAGTTAGCCACACCTGGGCTTGGAGTCTATTTCAACTCCTTCCTCCGTTTGCTCAGATCTGTCAGTATGACAGATAGAGCCTTTCACTATTGAGTTGGGTTACAACAACACCGTGGCTGCTTACAAACTTCTTGGCAGCACCTCGGTAGAGTAACGATACGCTCAAGACCTTGCTCTAGCTCTTAGCAGCACTTCTCCTCTCTCTAAAGGCTTATAGCTGTGCCTTCTACACAAACTATAGAGTTACACACAAGAGGGAGAGTGAGAATTGATTCGAGTGAAGTCTACACTTGTTGGTTGTGCTTGTATATTGCTTGAGGCGCCTAGGGGTCCCTTTTATAGGCACAAGGGGCCTAGGAGCCGTTGGAAGCAATCCAGGAAGGCAAATCTTGCCTTCTGTCGGGTGGCGCACCGGACAGTCCGGTGCACCACCGGACACTGTCCGGTGCCTGATTTCCTTCCATAAATGGAGCAGTCGACCGTTGCAGTCCTAGAGCCGTTGGCGCACCGGACACTGTCCGGTGCACACCGGACAGTCCGGTGCCCCCATTTGACCGTTGGCTCGGCCACGCGTCACGCGCAGATCACGTGGCTGACCGTTGCCCAAGCCGACCGTTGGCTCACCGGACAGTCCGGTGCACCACCGGACAGTCCGGTGAATTATAGCCGTACGTCGCCAGACTCCTCCCGAGAGCGGCCTGTTCACCGGGGTTCAACCTGGCGCACCGGACGCTGTCCGGTGCACCACCAGACAGTCCGGTGTGCCAGACTGAGCTAAGTCTTGGCTGTATACAGCCAAGCCTTTCGCACCTCTTTCCTTTTCTTCTTCTTTCTGTTTCTAACACTTAGACAAGTATATTAGTCCACAAAACCAATGTACTAAGTCTAGAAACATACCTTCTCTTAATTATTACATCTATAGTATTTGACATGCTTGAGCTTTGATGTTGGACTCATAAATCATCAAGTCAGCTTGACTTGATCTAGATTGACATTTCTTAGCTCCAACATCCTGCAAAGGTCACATAGAACATCTCCAAACATAGGAACAACCCAAACTAAAGATTAAGGTGAACTTAGCTCTTTTGGGCTGCTTCCAGTTCTGGTTTTGACACTTGTTCTCCTTCTAGTGACCTTGATCTCCTTCTTAGAGCTTGATCTTGAGCCTTATGACTTACACCACATAACTGTAGCTGTTACCTCATTGGCTGTAAGTCACGTCCTTATGTAGTGATCCTTGATGTGCCGTAGCTATTCTCAACTCGATCACCCTTGACTTTGCAAGCCTTCTTCTTCACCCTTGGCTTTGGGTTCCTCAGCCTCCTTGACCTTCTCCCGTGCACTTGGTACCTCGAAGCTCTTCTTGCCTCCGTCCTTGGCTTGACCAGTTGTCTCCGAGCTACGCACCCGAGTCTCACTTTATGCAATGTCCATCTTACTTATGATGTTCATTATGTATCCATAATCCAGTTCTTGGACCATCACATTTGTTCACTTGTGTTGAACCCTGTTAGATTTACCTTAAGCACCTGTTCAACACTTAGTACACTTGTTAGTCCTTTAATTGAGTTGTCATCCAAACACCAAAACTCACAAGAGAGCTTTCAATCTCCCCCTTTTTGGTGATTGATGGCAACACAATTAAAGCTTACATAAGAATAAGATTTAAAGCACAAATTTTGAATTCTAAGTTTATAGAATGCTCCCCCTAAATAAGTGCTTACTTCAAAAACATAATTTTGGCCTCAGACGCCAATTTGCACATACTTAGGCAAATCGAAACATTTCTACACCTTAGCACTTTTTAGTATGCATTGTGTCAAGAATCAAACCATGATGCTATACCACACAAATGCATGTAATCAGAGTTAAACATCATTCAATTTAGTGGATATATCACAGGAATATCAACCTACCACTATTCACCATTAAGATACCAATTTAAAGCAATCTTAAAGCACCTTTAGTCTTAAAGCACCATTAACCACATGACTATCTATTACACTATAGAAGCCAAATAATTCATCGCAGCGGAAACACTAGTCCATACATATGATACTGCAAGAAGCACACTAGCAAAGCTTAGCAAAGCTTAAACTAACACATCACCCCTTAGGATAAGCTTTCCTCTCAGGTTGAGATAAGCTTTAATGCACAACTTCTCCCCCTTTGACATCAAACACCAAAAACCATACTCAAGCAAAAACATAGGATGATGTCAAGGGACAGCAGGGTGTTTAGGAGGAAAAACACACTATCAACACTCCCCCTTACTTATTGAACATATGCACCACCAACATTTAAGTAAGATACATATACGCAAAAAGATTAATACTTCCTTTTGAACCTTTACCATGTTGTGGTGCACTTCCCATCTTGAAAGTATTTAATCTCTCGAGAGCTTCTCCACACTTGTGCCCGATTCTTTATCCTAATCCTTTTCTTGTTGCTAAGACACCAAACTTAGAACAAGTTATAGTATTGGGCACAAGAAGAAACTTCTATTCTAATGATTATCAAAAGATGTCAATTGAAGCAAACTATTACGGCTACCAATTGAAAGATACCAATTGCAAGATCATTTATTATCATAGCTCCATGATATAGAGTATCACCAAATATTATGGAGCATGAGCAATCTAGGGATATACAATTACTCATGACTTAAGATACCAATTACTTGACTTACAGAGGTACCCAAGTCCTGATTGCTCCATTTCATGCTCATCTTCTCTTTTCCACCTTGAGACTGTACAAGATTGCTCAAGAAACAGTTAGTCTCAAAAGACACAAGTTATGTGTGCTCCCCCTCAAGTTGTGCATCAAGTATTTGAATGACTTGCACTTTGCACATTCTAGCTTTCTCAGAACTAGGGGGGATCACAACATACCTTGGTCAAGGCATACTCTATCACTTTCATCCCAAAGAGATATCAGTTAAATACCAAATTGAAAGCCACTTAAAACAAACTGAAGGCTAAATGAAAGGTTGACTAAATACAACAATGCATGCCTCAGGAGTACCTAAGCCAGTTTAATACTCACAGGAAGTCTAACATTTACACGCAACTTAGACATGCTTCATACTTAACTATCATTGCATCACATATGCCAATTGAAAAACAACACGATCATGTCTTAAGCACATCATAGTTAAGAAGGTTCTTTAGTACACCAAAAAAAATTTTAAGGCATAAGTCTTCTAAGCCACGGTACTACCAGTGAAATGCAAGAACACAGCTATGATCATAATCAATGGAACTTCAAGATATTCAATAAAATTGCACAGTTCCATTTTCCATACCTTTGCCTTTTTCCAGTATGGCCATGAGAGCACCAGTTATTACCACAAACCAACTGAAAGCTCCCTATTATTTATGTACTTCATAGCTCGAGAAAATGCATTAGAGGCATAACACATAGTGCCACAATAGGGTCATCATATAAACTAAGCAATATGTCATGTTTTCACACAGGCTAATCATAAAACCATATAGCATAACTCACAACGGGATACAGGTTTATTCATGAACACATCAAGAGCTAATCATGGTGGATATATCCAATGAAAAACTACCCATTAAATGATTCAAGAGATATAACATTTAAAGCACATACTCATGATTAAGCAAGCATAATTACGAACATGGAAATCATTAATCATTAATCAAAAGGTACCTAACACAGGCAATCAAAAAGTATAACTACTCCAAGGACAGATAGCACGATACTTAAGAAACACAGGTACCGTCCTTTGGAGAGATAGATGCGCAATCTAGGTCCTTTGCTTGATTCACCAATAAGGACTTCTACAACTTATTTCACTTGAGATGAATATGGGATTAGTGTCTCACAATACTTCAACCTTGGGTAAATGATCAAACATTAAAACAAGTTACAGCTTAAGCTTAGAGTTTGAATTAACCGTCTTAAGCTCTCCCATGGTCTCCAATTCATCTCAAGGCACCTGCATGATCTATTTGGCACAGTTTGGTACCCATCTCGGGATGGGTCCATAATGATCATCTAAATGTGCCTTTGGTACCCAAATTGCCTTTGTGCTAGTTCTAGATGATCTTGTTATAGATCTAGCACAAGTGTATGATTTGGGTCTCCTAAGCGAATGAGATTGAGACAAATTCACTTGCTTAGGAATCTTACCTTTATAACATACCTTTGATAGATGACCCTGCTCACCACACTTGTAGCAGAAGCGTCGCTCACTCTGACATGATGCTTGCTGTTTGCCAGTCATCTTGGAGACTGCACATGCTTGATCCGTCAATAGAGGACAAGAAGTGATCGTGTGGTTCTGGTCATTGCATCCGAAGCATCTCCTTATCCCTTCACCCTTGTTGGTGTATGGACACGACGCAATGAGGTGTCCTGACTTGTTGCACTTAAAGCACCTCCTTTTCCCTTTTCTCTTTTTGTTCTTGGATGACATAGAGAAAAGGTTAGTGCAAACAACATGATTAATTGAATCTTTACCTTTTTCCAGGCTCATGTCGATTTCCTCATCTTTAGGAACATCCTTCTTATGGAGCTTAACACTTGCTGCAGTTTTTCCTTTCTCAAGCTTCTTCACCACGCGCCCGTGGATATCTTGAAAAAGTTGAGCAATGTGTCTTCTCCTTAGTTGTCTTTGCTTCTTGTTCCCATAGAATTTCTTTTGTGACCCTAAAACTTGTTGCTCAATCAATGATTGGCTTTCTTTTGAGCAACAGGGGTTAGCACATGGTGATATACAATTCAAATGCGCACACGTGCGAGAATGAGGTTCACATGAATTTAAGTTTGCAATTATAACCTCATGAGCAACATTAAGCATGATATGGTCATCAACTAATTTATTATGAGAATATGACAACATATCATACTTTTTACCTAGAGCACGTTTTTCTAAGTCCATTGTTTCTACTTGACTCTTAAGCATAGAATTTTCCGTTTTAAGTTGAGCAATATTAGATAATGCATCATGACTATTTCTTTGTTCAATTAAAACATATTCATACCTTTGGACCAAATCATCATGAGAGCGCTTTAGCTTCTCATGTTCTTTGGTCATCTTCTCCAGGCTGTTGTTGGTTTTGATGAGGGACTCCTCTAGCCTGAGAAGTGTCTCGCCTTGTTCCTTGTTCCTTCTCAACAGCTTAACCAAGAGTGCCTTGTCCTCTTTGTTGAGATGGATGTAGAAACGGCGAATCTCCTCTTCTTCCACATCATCGGTCTCATTTTCCCTGTCATTAATGTCAGTGGAAGCCAAATAGGAAAATGTACCTTGAGGTGATGAAGATTCATCCTCGCTATCATCCTCATATTCCTCCTCATCATGGCTTTTGTCTCCACCGTCATTGTTAGCAATAAAACACTTATTATTAGTGGAGACCAAACCTGTCGACGAGGTGGATTCATCGTTGGGTGCCCATCGTTCTTGATCTTCTCCCTTTGAAAGGTTAGCATCACAAGCAATATAGGGAGTACAATTTGCCACACAATATTTTACTTAAATTCTATTCCATAAATCATGAGCATCAACAAATAAATCATTATCACTACTCATGATGGCAAAATAAGCATCTCTAGAAAGAGAATCTGAGAGCACCTAGAGGGGGGGGGGGTGAATAGGTGATCCTACGAAAACTTAAAACTTAAGCCACAAAAACTTGTTAAGTGTTAGCACAATAATTTCCAAGTGGCTAAAGAGAAGTCTCAACAAAACACAATACCACAAGAGATCAAGCACAGAGGTGACACAGTGGTTTATCCCGTGGTTCGGCCAAGACCAACGCTTGCCTACTCCACGTTGTGGCGTCCCAACGGACGAGGGTTGCAATCAACCCCTCTCAAGCGGTCCAAAGACCCACTTGAATACCACAGTGTTTTGTTTTGCCTTTCACTATCCCGTTTGCAAGGAATCTCCACAAATTGGAGTCTCTTGCCCTTACAAGTATATGATCACAAAGAAGCACAGAGTAAGGGAGGGAAGCAACACACACAAATCCACAGCGAAACGCGCACACACACGGCCAAGAATCGAGCTCACAAGACTATCTCAAAGTTCTCACTAGAACAGAGCTCGAATCACTTAGAATGACAAACGAATGCGCAAAGACTGAGTGTGGATGATCAAGAATGCTCAAAGGTTGCTTGTGTGTATCCTCCATGCGCCTAGGGGCTCCTTTTATAGCCCCAAGGCAGCTAGGAGCCGTTGAGAGCAAATCCGGAAGGCCATCCTTGCCTTCTGTCGTCGGGGGCACCGGACAGTCCGGTGCACACCGGACACTGTCCGGTGCCCGATTTGTTTCCATAACTGGCGCTTCCGACCGTTGCCGACCGTTGTAGATCTGGGAGCCGTTGGCGCACTGGACATGTCCGGTGCACACCGGACAGTCCGGTGCCGTCTTCCGACCGTTGGCTCGGCCACGTGTCCCGCGCAGATTGCGCGGCCGACCGTTGGCCCGGCCGACCGTTGGCTCACCGGACAGTCCGGTGAATTTTAGCCGTACGCCGTCGGCAAATTCCCGAGAGCAGCTAGTTTGCGCCGAGTCAGTCTGGCGCACCGGACACTGTCCGGTGCACACCGGACAGTCCGGTGCTCAAGTCTTTTTCTCTTCTTCTTCTTTCTGTTTCTAACACTTAGACAAGTATATTAGTGCACAAAACCAATGTACTAAGGCTTAGAAACATACCTTTACTTCATGATTTGCACCTTGTTCATCCATGGACATAAATTCACAATTAAGCACATGTGTTGGCACTCAATCACCAAAATACTTAGAAATGGCCCAAGGGCACATTTCCCTTTCAATCTCCCCCTTTTTGGTGATTTATGCCAACACAACATAAAGCAACTAGAACAAGTGCAAACTTACTTCAAATAAAACTCAAATTTATTTTGGTTCAATTTTGGCATATATGGATCATCTTTTGCCACCACTTGGTTTGTTTTTGCAAATCAAACTCAAATCTCTATATCTAAGTTAAACACACATGTTGAAGCATAAAGAGAGTCATTCCAAAAGAGATTGATCAAAAGATTTCAAAAACTCCCCCTTTTTCCCAAAATTTCTACTTCTCCCAAAAGAAGCCAACTTTGATAAGAGAGACAACAAAAAGAGTTTTGACAAACCAAAAGCTCTACTCTACTATTTTCAAATTTCTCAAGTGGTAGCTGATCCATTTATTGCTTTGGCCTTTATTTTCTCCCCCTTTGGCATCAAGCACCAAAACGGGATCAATCTTGGCCCTTTAACCCCATTGCCTCACCAAAATCTTCAATTTAGAGCAAATGGCAATAAGAGTTCATGAGATGGACTTGGAATTAGTTACCCTCTCATCGGAGTGCAGTGGAAGTCTTTCATGGTCCAAGTCCACCTTTTCCCTTTCAATTCTCCTTTGAGACTAAATCAAGCAAACTCAAGCATATGGTTAGTCTCAAAGGGTCAAGTTGTAACACATCTCCCCCTAAACATGTGCATCACTTTGCAACGGACTTGTGAGGTCCAGGGAGTGTATGTACAACTTGAGCACCATAATAAGCAACAAAATGCAGAAAGAACATGATCAAAGGCATAAATACATGTATGCTACAATTCAATCCAAGTTCCGCGAATCTAAGACATTTAGCTCACTACGCAGCCTGCAAAAGGTCTTCTCATCTAAAGGCTTGGTAAAGATATCGGCTAGCTGGTTCTCGGTGCTAACATAAAACACTTCGATATCTCCCTTTTGCTGGTGGTCTCTCAAAAAGTGATGCCGGATGTCAATGTGCTTTGTGCGGCTGTGCTCAACAGGATTTTCCGCTATTCGGATAGCACTCTCATTGTCACATAGGAGTGGGACTTTGCTCAGATTGTAGCCAAAGTCCCGGAGGGTTTGCCTCATCCAAAGTAGTTGCGCGCAACACTGACCTGCGGCAACGTACTCGGCCTCAGCGGTAGATAGGGAAACGGAGGTTTGTTTCTTAGAGTTCCATGACACCAGGGACCTTCCTAAGAATTGGCACGTCCCCGATGTACTCTTCCTATCGACCTTACATCCAGCATAGTCGGAATCTGAGTACCCAATCAAGTCAAAGTTAGACCCCTTTGGATACCAGATCCCGAAGCAAGGCGTAGCGACTAAATATCTAAGAATTCGCTTCACCGCCACCAAGTGACACTCCTTAGGATTGGATTGAAATCTAGCACACATGCATACGCTAAGCATAATATCCGGTCTACTAGCACATAAATAAAGCAAAGAACCTATCATGGACCGGTATGCTTTTTGATCAACGGACTTACCTCCTTTGTTGAGGTCGGTGTGTCCGTCGGTTCCCATCGGAGTCTTTGCGGGCTTGGCGTCCTTCATCCCAAACCGCTTTAGCAGATCTTGCGTGTACTTCGTTTGGGAGATGAAGGTACCGTCCTTGAGTTGCTTCACTTGGAACCCAAGGAAGTAGTTCAACTCGCCCATCATCGACATCTCGAATTTCTGCGTCATCACCCTGCTAAACTCTTCACAAGACTTTTGGTTAGTAGAACCAAATATTATGTCATCGACATAAATTTGGCACACAAACAAATCACCATCACAAGTCTTAGTGAAAAGAGTTGGATCGGCTTTCCCAACCTTGAAAGCATTAGCAATTAAGAAATCTCTAAGGCATTCATACCATGCTCTTGGGGCTTGTTTAAGTCCATAGAGCGCCTTAGAGAGCTTACACACGTGGTCGGGGTACCGCTCATCCTCGAAGCCAGGGGGTTGCTCCACGTACACCTCCTCCTTTATTGGCCCGTTGAGGAAAGCGCTCTTCACATCCATTTGGTACAACCTGAAAGAATGGTGAGCGGCATATGCTAGCAAGATACGAATGGACTCTAGCCTAGCCACAGGAGCAAAAGTCTCCTCAAAGTCCAAACCTGCGACTTGGGCATAACCTTTTGCCACAAGTCGAGCCTTGTTCCTTGTCACCACTCCGTGCTCGTCTTGTTTGTTGCGGAACACCCACTTGGTTCCCACAACATTTTGCTTGGGACGAGGCACCAGCGTCCAAACTTCATTGCGCTTGAAGTTGTTAAGTTCCTCCTGCATGGCCAACACCCAATCCGGATCTAGCAAGGCCTCCTCTACCCTGAAAGGCTCATTAGAGGAGACAAAAGAGTAATGTTCACAAAAATTAACTAGTCGAGACCGAGTAGTTACTCCCTTGCTAATGTCACCCAGAATTTGGTCGACGGGATGATCCCTTTGAATCATCGCTCGAACTTGAGTTGGAGGTGCCGGTTGCGCTTCTTCCTCCATCACGTGATCATCTTGTGCTCCCCCTTGATCACACGCCTCCTGTTGATGAACCTGTTCATCGTCTTGAGTTGGGGGATGCACCGTCGTTGAGGAAGAAGGTTGATCTCGTTCATCTTGTTCCTGTGGCCGAACGTCTCCAATCGCCATGGTTCGTATAGCGGCCGTTGGAACATCTTCTTCATCTACATCATCACAATCAACAATTTGCTCTCTTGGAGAGCCATTAGTCTCATCAAATACAACGTCGCTAGAGACTTCAACCAAACCCGATGATTTGTTGAAGACCCTATACGCCTTTGTATTTGAATCATAACCTAATAAAAACCCTTCTACAGCTTTGGGAGCGAACTTAGAATTTCTACCCTTCTTCACTAGAATGTAACACTTGCTCCCAAATACACGAAAGTACGATACATTGGGTTTGTTACCGGTTAGTAGCTCATACGAAGTCTTCTTGAGGAGTCGATGAAGATAGACCCTGTTGATGGCGTGGCAAGCCGTGTTCACAGCTTCCGACCAAAAGCACTCGGGGGTCTTGAACTCTCCAAGCATCGTCCTTGCCATATCGATTAGCGTCCTGTTCTTCCTCTCTACCACACCATTTTGTTGTGGTGTGTAGGGAGCGGAGAACTCGTGCTTGATCCCTTCCTCCTCACGAAATTCCTCCACTTGAAGGTTCTTGAATTCGGACCCGTTGTCGCTCCTTATCTTCTTCACCTTGAGCTCAAACTCATTTTGAGCTCTCCTGAGGAAGCGCTTGAGGGTCCCTTGGGTTTCAGACTTATCCTGCAAAAAGAACACCCAAGTGAAGCGGGAAAAGTCATCAACAATAACTAGACCATACTTACTTCCTCCTATGCTTAGATAGGCGACGGGTCCGAAGAGGTCCATATGCAGCAGCTCCAGAGGTCTTGACGTGGTCATCACATTCTTGCTGTGATGTGCTCCTCCCACTTGTTTACCTGCCTGACAAGCTGCACAAGGTTTATCTTTTTCAAAATAAACATTTGTTAGACCTATCACGTGTTCTCCCTTTAGAAGCTTGTGGAGGTTCTTCATCCCCACATGTGCTAAGCGGCGATGCCACAGCCATCCCATGCAAGTCTTAGCCATTAAGCATGCATCTAGACCGGCCTCATCTTTTGCAAAATCAACTAAGTAAAGCTTGTCGTCTAGTACACCCTTAAAAGCTAGTGAACCATCACATCTTCTAAAGACAGACACATCTACGTTTGTAAATAAACAGTTGTACCCCATATTGCATAATTGGCTAACAGATAGCAAATTGTAACCAAGAGACTCAACTAAAAACACATTTGATATTGAGTGCTCATTAGAAATTGCAATTTTACCTAACCCTTTTACCTTGCCTTGATTCCCATCACCGAATATAATTGAATCTTGGGAATCCTTATTTTTGACGTAGGAGGTGAACATCTTCTTCTCCCCCGTCATATGGTTTGTTCATCCGCTGTCGATAATCCAGCTTGAACCCCCGGATGCATAAACCTGCAAGGCAAATTCAGGCTTGGGTCTTAGGTACCCAACTCATGTTGGGTCCTACAAGGTTAGCACAAATGTCCTTAGGGACCCAAATGCAAGTTTTATCTCCCTTGCATCTTGCCCCTAACTTCCTAGCAATTACCTTCTTACCCTTTCTACAAATAGCAAAGGGAGCATTGCAAGCATAATAAATGGTAGAAGGTTTGTTCACAACTTTTCTAGGTACATGAGCAAAATTTCTCCTAGGCATATGCACAACATTTCTCCTACACATATCTCTATCATGCTTATAAGAAGAACTAGAAGCAAACATGGCATGAGAATCATAAACATGTGAATTAAAATCATTATAAGCATTTCTAGCATTTCTCCTATCATTATACATAAAAGCATGGTTCCTTTTAGCACTACTAGCCATAGGGGCCTTCCCTTTCTCCTTGACGAAGATGGGAGCCTTATGGCTTGTTAAGTTCTTGGCCTCTCTCTTGAAGCCAAGACCATCCTTAATTGAGGGGTGTCTACCAACCGTGTAGGCATCCCTTGCAAATTTTATTTTATCAACTTCACTCTTGCTAGTCTTAAGTTGGGCATTAAGACTAGCCAATTCCTCATTTAATTTTGAGATTAAAACTAGGTGTTCACTACAGGCATCAATATCGAAATCCTCACACCTAGTGCAAATCATAACATGTTCTACACAAGAATTAGATTTATTTGCTACTTCTAACTCAGCATTTAAATCATTATTAACACCTTTTAAAGTAGCAATGGTTTCATGACAGGAAGATAATTCACTAGAAAGCACTTCATTTCTTTTAATTTCTAGGGCAAGAGAATTTTGTGCACTAACAAATTTATCATGCTCCTCATATAAAAGATCCTCTTGTTTTTCAAGTAATCTATTCTTATCATTCAAAGCATCAATCAACTCATTAATTTTATCTATCTTAGATCTATCTAAGCCCTTGAACAAGCATGAATAATCTATGTCATCATCATCACTAGACTCACTATCACTAGAGGAAGCATAAGTGGAGTCTTGAGTACTCACCTTCTTCTCCCTTGCCATAAGACATGTGAGACGCTCGTTGGGGAAGAGAGCCGATTTGTTGAAGGCAGTGGCGGCGAGTCCTTCGTTGTCGGAGTCGGACGAAGAGCAATCCGAGTCCCACTCCTTTCCTAGATGTGCCTCGCCCTTTGCCTTCTTGTATTGCTTCTTCTTCTCTCTTTTGTTCCCCTTTTCCTGGTCACTTTCATTATCGGGACAGTTAGCGATAAAATGACCAAGCTTACCGCATTTGAAGCATGAGCGCTTCCCCTTTGTCCTGGTCTTGCTTGGCTGCCCCTTGCGACCATTTAGCGCCGTCTTGAATCTCTTGATGATGAGAGCCATCTCTTCATCATTGAGTCCGGCCGCCTCAATCTGTGCCACCTTGCTAGGTAGCGCCTCCTTGCTTCGTGTTGCCTTGAGAGCAAGAGGTTGCGGCTCGTTGATCGGACCATTCAAGGCGTCATCCACATACCTCGCCTCCTTGATCATCATTCGCCCGCTAACGAATTTCCCAAGAACTTCTTCGGGCGACATCTTGGTGTACCTGGGATTTTCACGTATATTGTTCACCAAATGAGGATCAAGAACGGTAAATGACCTGAGCATTAGGCGGACGACGTCGTGGTCCGTCCATCATGTGCTTCCGTAGCTCCTTATCTTGTTGATAAGGGTCTTGAGCCGGTTGTATGTTTGCGTCGGCTCCTCGCCCCTTATCATTGCGAACCGTCCAAGTTCACCCTCCACCAACTCCATCTTGGTGAGCAAGGTGACATCGTTCCCCTCATGAGAAATCTTGAGGGTGTCCCAGATTTGCTTGGCGTTATCCAAGCCGCTCACTTTATGGTATTCATCCCTGCACAAGGAAGCTAGAAGAACAGTAGTAGCTTGTGCATTCTTATGAATTTGTTCATTAATGAACATGGGACTATCCGAACTATCAAAGTGCATTCCACTCTCTACAATCTCCCATATACTAGGATGGAGAGAGAATAGGTGACTACGCATTTTGTGGCTCCAAAATCCGTAGTCCTCTCCATCAAAGTGTGGGGGCTTGCCGAGTGGAATGGAGAGCAAATGTGAATGTGAACTTTGCGGAATACGAGAGTAATCAAAAGAAAAGTTCGAATTAACCGGTTTCCTTCTCTCGTAGTCGTTGTGGTCTTCGTCCTTTTGGGAAGAAGTAGACTCATCGCTGTCGTAGTAGACGATCTCCTTGATGCGCCTTGTCTTCTTCTTCTTCCCTTCCTTCCGTCTATGACCCGAGCCGGAGTCGGTAGGCTTGTCGTCCTTCGGCTCGTTGACGAAGGATTCCTTCTCTTTGTCGTTGATCACGATACCCTTCCCCTTAGGATCCATCTCTTCGGGCGGTTAGTCCTTTTGTGAAGAGAACGGCTTTGATACCAATTGAGAGCACCTAGAGGGGGGGTGAATAGGTGATCCTGCGAAAACTTAAAACTTAAGCCACAAAAACTTGTTAAGTGTTAGCACAATAATTTCCAAGTGGCTAAAGAGAAGTCTCAACAAAACACAATACCACAAGAGATCAAGCACAGAGGTGACACAGTGGTTTATCCCGTGGTTCGGCCAAGACCAACGCTTGCCTACTCCACGTTGTGGCGTCCCAACGGACGAGGGTTGTAATCAACCCCTCTCAAGCGGTCCAAAGACCCACTTGAATACCACAGTGTTTTGTTTTGCCTTTCACTATCCCGTTTGCAAGGAATCTCCACAAATTGGAGTCTCTTGCCCTTACAAGTATATGATCACAAAGAAGCACAGAGTAAGGGAGGGAAGCAACACACACAAATCCACAGCGAAACGCGCACACACACGGCCAAGAATCGAGCTCACAAGACTATCTCAAAGTTCTCACTAGAACAGAGCTCGAATCACTTAGAATGACAAACGAATGCGCAAAGACTGAGTGTGGATGATCAAGAATGCTCAAAGGTTGCTTGTGTGTATCCTCCATGCGCCTAGGGGCTCCTTTTATAGCCCCAAGGCAGCTAGGAGCCGTTGAGAGCAAATCCGGAAGGCCATCCTTGCCTTCTGTCGTCGGGGGCACCGGACAGTCCGGTGCACACCGGACACTGTCCGGTGCCCGATTTGTTTCCATAACTGGCGCTTCCGACCGTTGCCGACCGTTGTAGATCTGGGAGCCGTTGGCGCACCGGACATGTCCGGTGCACACCGGACAGTCCGGTGCCGTCTTCCGACCGTTGGCTCGGCCACGTGTCCCGCGCAGATTGCGCGGCCGACCGTTGGCCCGGCCGACCGTTGGCTCACCGGACAGTCCGGTGCACACCGGACAGTCCGGTGAATTTTAGCCGTACGCCGTCGGCAAATTCCCGAGAGCAGCTAGTTTGCGCCGAGTCAGTCTGGCGCACCGGACACTGTCCGGTGCACACCGGACAGTCCGGTGCTCAAGTCTTTTTCTCTTCTTCTTCTTTCTGTTTCTAACACTTAGACAAGTATATTAGTGCACAAAACCAATGTACTAAGGCTTAGAAACATACCTTTACTTCATGATTTGCACCTTGTTCATCCATGGACATAAATTCACAATTAAGCACATGTGTTGGCACTCAATCACCAAAATACTTAGAAATGGCCCAAGGGCACATTTCCCTTTCAGAATCAACTAAGATGTTGCAAGCACGGTGATTGAGAGATAAACATCTTAGTTCATCATTAGAGGGATTTTTACTAATATCAGATGGAAAAATACTTCTACTAAAGATCTGTCTCAAATCAGGATCAACACTCATGAAAGCATTATAAATAGAGACAGACCAAGATTTGTAATTAGAGCCATCGCCTAAAAGAAGTTCTACAGTTACCTCTTGTGACGACATCGTTATCTCCGGACGGCTAAGCCCACACTGGAGAGGCCTAGCTCCGATACCAATTGAAAGTTCCCTTTGACCCGGGAACAGGATCTGGATGTCGCCTAGAGGGGGGTGAATAGGCGAATAAAACTTATTACTTTAAAACTTAAATTCTTACTCTACTCGAAGACTTAATACGCAGTGGAGTGAGAAGACTCTTCGAGTAGGTTGCAGCGGAATCGGAGATCCTGTCTTAAAATGTCCTGCACTTCAAATAAAGCTTATACCACGGATAAGTATTGAAGTGCAGATATAATATCGAGTAAGACAGAGAGTCAGGATACAATACAGAGCACACAGACGCAAGGATTTATCCCGAGGTTCGGCCAAGCCTGAAATGCTTGCCTAGTCCTCGTTGGAGTTAGCCACACCTGGGCTTGGAGTCTATTTCAACTCCTTCCTCCGTTTGCTCAGATCTGTCAGTATGACAGATAGAGCCTTTCACTATTGAGTTGGGTTACAACAACACCGTGGCTGCTTACAAACTTCTTGGCAGCACCTCGGTAGAGTAACGATACGCTCAAGACCTTGCTCTAGCTCTTAGCAGCACTTCTCCTCTCTCTAAAGGCTTATAGCTGTGCCTTCTACACAAACTATAGAGTTACACACAAGAGGGAGAGTGAGAATTGATTCGAGTGAAGTCTGCACTTGTTGGTTGTGCTTGTATATTGCTTGAGGCGCCTAGGGGTCCCTTTTATAGGCACAAGGGGCCTAGGAGCCGTTGGAAGCAATCCAGGAAGGAAAATCTTGCCTTCTGTCGGGTGGCGCACCGGACTGTCCGGTGCACCACCGGACACTGTCCGGTGCCTGATTTCCTTCCATAAATGGAGCAGTCGACCGTTGCAGTCCTAGAGCCGTTGGCGCACCGGACAGTCCGGTGCCCCCATTTGACCGTTGGCTCGGCCACGCGTCACGCGCAGATCACGCGGCCGACCGTTGCCCAAGCCGACCGTTGGCTCACCGGACAGTCCGGTGCACCACCGGACAGTCCGGTGAATTATAGCCGTACGTCGCCAGACTCCTCCCGAGAGCGGCTTGTTCACCGGGGTTCAACCTGGCGCACCGGACGCTGTCCGGTGCACCACCGGACACTGTCCAGTGTGCGAGACTGAGCTGAGTCTTGGCTGTATACAGCCAAGCCTTTCGCATCTCTTTCCTTTTCTTCTTCTTTCTGTTTCTAACACTTAGACAAGTATATTAGTCCACAAAACCAATGTACTAAGTCTAGAAACATACCTTCTCTTAATTATTACATCTATAGTATTTGACATGCTTGAGCTTTGATGTTGGACTCATAAATCATCAAGTCAGCTTGACTTGATCTAGATTGACATTTCTTAGCTCCAACATCCTGCAAAGGTCACATAGAACATCTCCAAACATAGGAACAACCCAAACTAAAGATTAAGGTGAACTTAGCTCTTTTGGGCTGCTTCCAGTTCTGGTTTTGACACTTGTTCTCCTTCTAGTGACCTTGATCTCCTTCTTAGAGCTTGATCTTGAGCCTTATGACTTACACCACATAACTGTAGCTGTTACCTCATTGGCTGTAAGTCACGTCCTTATGTATTGATCCTTGATGTGCCGTAGCTATTCTCAACTCGATCACCCTTGACTTTGCAAGCCTTCTTCTTCACCCTTGGCTTTGGGTTCCTCAGCCTCCTTGACCTTCTCCCGTGCACTTGGTACCTCGAAGCTCTTCTTGCCTCCGTCCTTGGCTTGATCAGTTGTCTCCGAGCTACGCACCCGAGTCTCACTTTATGCAATGTCCATCTTACTTATGATGTCCATTATGTATCCATAATCCAGTTCTTGGACCATCACATTTGTTCACTTGTGTTGAACCCTGTTAGATTTACCTTAAGCACCTGTTCAACACTTAATACACTTGTTAGTCCTTTAATTGAGTTGTCATCCAAACACCAAAACTCACAAGAGAGCTTTCACCCGTTCCTCGAACGGCTCGCGCACGCGCAACGGCTGCCCCGCGAACCACAACCACTTGTCCCGCCGCATTAACTCCGCCGCGGGACAGGCGGCACCTTTGGCAAGAGAAGCGGGCGACGCTTCACCTTCGCCATAATGACCGCGTCCAAAAAGGTACGCCACGTCATTCGATTTCGTATCCTTTTCCTGTTCCTCTTTCTCTCTCTTACAGCAGAAACCGAGAAAGGGGATACCCCGAAAGGGATCCTTCCCCGCGAAGGAAACGGGCCCCGAGCCCCCCTACTGATCAGAGGTTCGAAGGCTGGCCTCTCGGAGGGGTTCAACAGTCGCCTCAGAGCGCTCGGGCTCCGTGCCCACTACTGGTCAGAGGTTCAAAGGCTGACCCCTCGGAAGGGTTCAACGACCGCCTCAGGCCACTCGGGCTCCTCGCCCACTACTGATTAGGGGTTCGTAGGCTGGCCCTCGAAGGGTTCACAGCCGCCTCAGACGCAGAGCGAGGGATGACCCTAGGTACGTTCGATACATAACCAAGGCTCGGGCTACGCTCCCGGGGTACCCTAGGACATTTCCGATACCAGTGGGAATGATCTTGTAACGGAATCCCATCAGAGGGAGGCATCGAGCCCTCGGACCCCGTCAAAAGGGGACTGGGTCCGGCAGATCACCCGCATGTACTTTTGGAGCGCGCCTCCGGGCCTCTAGCCAACCCCTAACAAATGGGGCACGGGCGTCCACTCGGATTACCCGTTAGCAGCTCACCGGAGACACCATGTTCGACGCCCTCCAAGGGCAACATGGCGCTTTTCCCCCCCTCCTCCTTGCGGAAAGGCGACGCAGGGGCGTATGTAAAGAAGTCGAGTCTATCCTTGACCGTCCTCTCGCCCTGTGCGGAGGCTCGGGGGCTGCTCTCGCAAACCCGGCTCCGGCCAAACCGTTGACAGCGTCAACATACCAGCCCAAGAACTTGGGACCCGACCGTGCACCCGGGTTATGGCCAGCTCGCATGAGGGAACAACAAGACCGGCCGAAGCATTGCGGAACGCATTAAGACCTCGAAGGAGTCAAACCACTCCTCCGAGGCCTCGGGGGCTACACCCGGCGGGTGTGCTCACGCGCACCCACCGGAACAAAATGCAACCGAGAAAGGCCGGTCCCCTTGCAAAAAAGTGCGACAAAAGCCTCCAAGCGAGTATTAACACTCCCTTCGAGGCTCGGGGGCTACTGTCGGGGACCATAATTAGGGGTACCCTCAAGGCTCCTAATCTCAGCTGGTAACCCCCATCAGCACAAAGCTACAAAGGCCTGATGGGTGCGATTAAGTCAAGGATCGGTCCACTCAAGGGACACGATCTCGCCTCGCTCGAGCCCAGCCTCGGGCAAGGGCAGCCGACCCCGGAGGATTTACGTCTCGCCCGAGGACCCCTCCAGCAACGGACACACCTTCGACTCACCCGAGGCCTAGACTTCACCAAAAAGCAACCTTGGCCAAGCCGCCACACCGACCGACCGTATCGCAGGAGCCTTTAATGCAAAGGTGGCCTGACACCTTATCCTGACGCGCGCCCTTCAGTCAACAGAGCCGAAGTGACCGCAGTCACTTCGCCGCTCCACTGACCGGCCTGACAAGAGGACAGCGCCGCCTGCGCCGCTCCAACTGCTGTGCCGCTCGGCAGAGTGAGGCTGACAGCAACCAAGTCCGGCCTCAGGCGCCATAGGAAGCTCCGCTTCGCCCGACCCTAGGGCT
This sequence comes from Zea luxurians, assembly GCA_029449295.1. Taxonomy (NCBI): domain Eukaryota; kingdom Viridiplantae; phylum Streptophyta; class Magnoliopsida; order Poales; family Poaceae; genus Zea; species Zea luxurians. The sequence goes on along the minus strand of JAOPSE010000134.1, from coordinate 4,510,690 downwards.
CGGACTCGGGCTCAGCCCCGGAAGACGATGAACTCTGCTTCGCCCGACCCCAGGGCTCGGACTCGGGCTCAGCCCCGGAAGACGACGAACTCTGCTTCGCCCGACCCCAAAGCTCGGACTCGGGCTCAGCCCCGGAGGACGACGAACTCTGCTTCGCCCGACCCTAGGGCTCGGACTCGGGCTCAGCCCCGAAAGACGACGAACTTCGCTTTGCCCGACCCCAGGGCTCGGACTCGGGCTCAGCCCCAGAAGACGACGAACTCCGCTTCGCCCGACCCTAGGGCTCGGACTCGGGCTCAGCCTCGGAAGACGACGAACTCTGCTTCGCCCGACCCCAGGGCTCGGACTCGGGCTCAGCCCCGGAAGACGACGAACTCCACCTCGCCCGACCCCAGGGCTTGGACTCAGCCCTGGCCTCAGCCGACAGTCTCCGCCTCGCCCGACCCAGGGGCTCGGGCTCGGCCTCGGCCTCGGAAGACAGACTCGACCTCGACCTCGGATGAGCCTCCACCTCGCCCAACCTAGGGCTCGGACCGACCACGTCACAGGAGGCACCATCATTACCCTACCCCAAGCTAACTCAAGCTACGGGGAACAAGACCGGTGTCCCATCTGGCTCGCCCCGATAAACAAGTAATGATGGTGCCCCGCATGCTCCATGACGACGGCGGCTCTTAGCCCCCTTACGGAAGCAAGGAGACGTCAGCAAGGACTGGACAGCCCCAACAGCTGTCCTTCCACTAGGCTCCAGCGCTCCTCCGACGGCCACGACACCACACGAACCGGGTGCCAAAACCTCTCCGGCTGCCATGACGGCATGTACTTAGGGCGCTAGCTCTTCTCCGCTAGACACGTTAGCACACTACTACACCCCCCATTGTACACCTGGATCCTCTCCTTACGCCTATAAAAGGAAGGTCCAGGGCCCTCTTACAGAGGGTTGGCCGCGCGGGGAAGGACGGGACGGCGCTTGCGTAAGCCTCTCGCTCCCTCCCGCGTGGACGCTTGTAACCCCCTACTGCAAGCGCACCCGACCTGGGCGCGGGACAAACACGAAGGCCGCAGGTTTCCCCTTTTACGCCTGTCTCCCTCCGGCTTCTTCCCCCCTTCGCGATCCGTCTCGCGCCGACCCATCTGGGCTGGGGCACGCAGCGACAATTTACTCATCGGTCCAGGGACCCCCCGGGGTCGAAACGACGACATCACATGTCCCTGAGCTTATTTGGCCCACTAAGGCCAAACCTTCTGTTCGCTCTCACCCGCACTCGACACAAAAGGAAAAGGTTAAGTTCACATTTAATATTACTAAGTGTGATAAAATATTTGATGAGTTGCTTAAACATGATAATATTAAACTATCACATATAATTCCTCCGGTTGAAGAATTAAAAGGGCGTATATATTGTAAATGGCATGGCTCCTTTCTTCATAACACCAATGATTGTGCTGTCTTTCGTCGGCAAATACAATCGGCTATAAACGAAGGCCGGTTGAGGTTTCAAAAGGAGGTGAGGATTGACAGGCCACCTGTCCCTGCCACCACATTAGAGCCGACAAGCAAAAAAGTCATAGTTCGGCCCTGTGCGGCCGATAAAAGCAAAGATAAAAATATCGTCATTGGTGATCCCCGTACACCAAATATGTCACGCATAATGGTTACTCAGAAGACTCCGGACAAAAGAAAGACCGGAGGCACCGGGGGGCAAGCACGATCAGACACCCAATCACGGTCACCTGTCCTGCGTACGCCAGACGATCCGGGTACTAAGGCCGAACAGTCCGAGACAGTAGCGGACGGTCCGGCTATAATGGTCGGACAGTCCGCAGACAGTCAGAAGCAGCAACCTCAGACCACCGGACCACAAGGTTCCAAAACAAGTGTTAGGAAACAAAATACTATTAAGACGTCTGGACGACTCAGTAGAGTCGGCCCTACTTTTGGTCAGTTGCTTGCCAAATATACGAAGAAGGCCGTTCCACACAATCGGCCAATAAAGCAGACAAAGTCAAAAGGGCGGTCTGTGCGAAAGCAAAAGCCGACTAAACGGACCCAAAAGGTAGCACAACCAAGATCGCCTTGTCATCCTCCTCCAGGGATAGCATGGTGCGTCCCGTTCTATCCATCGCCGATGTGTTGTCCTGCTCATGTGTGGGGTGGTACGACGATGAATTCGTATTACTGGCCCAATCCGTTTGCTTATTTGGGCTGGGGGGGCACCACAAATTTTTGCCTATTGACAGGTTGATCAGGTAGACATGGCCGAAGAGGATGCGATCCGAAACGGCCTCTGTGCATTAAAGTTCCATCAATTATTTATATTATCTGATCGCAAGAGCCGATGACTTGCATCGAGCTGAGTCCTTACATCGGGAACAAAAGCTCATGAGGTCAATTATTTCCGAAGTTTTCACTGATGCTTTTGGTTCGCCAAGCTCCACCAAAAGGCAGGGGGGCATATGTTGGGCACCAAAATGAGCGGACGGTCCGGCCCTTGGGCCCGGACGGTCCGCGTGTCCCGAGATTAGATTAACTCGGATATTTATCCTTATCTCGTGCGTGGTTATCCATCTAATCACGTGGGAGTTTGTTGGCTATCTCTTAGGAAAAGGTCCAGACCTCCTCCCCTATAAATATAAAGGGGTACGGCCGATTGTGAACCCCCCCCGAACGCATTCCAATCGAACCAATTACCTTATTTACTTTTCCTGCCCTAGGAGTAGATGTAGCATAGTTCTAGTTGTAGTCTTCCACATATCCACCTCCATCCCTATTCGACTCTACGTCGTCTAGATCCGTCTTGGGTGGCCTGCCGATCCCAAGACGACCCTAGGATCTCACCCCTCCCGGGGGGCAAGATCTAGTTGTCCATCCAAGACCTCTTCCTCGAATTGATCTCTTAATTCCTAGGCGACTCCACGTCGTCTGGGGATGCCCCGGGTGACCTGTCGACCCGGAGCACCTTAAGATCTTTTTCCCCCTGGGGACGAGATCTAGATTCCAGCAAATGAGGAGGAAGACGACCCTGTCGCCAGGTCGCGGACCGTCCGGCCCAGAGCTGCGGACCGTCTGGCGTGACGCAGGGAAGACACCGCTCCTGCGCCCAGGTCGCGGTCCGCGCCTGACCAGAGGACACCGCCACCGGTTCTTGTTGAGTGATTGGCGCCCGAAAAAGGTGCCAACATAACAATTCTACTTTTAGATGTCTGTATATATGCCATGAAATTATGATAGATACCACCAAGTGTCTTAATAAAACAGTTTCCACAAATTCTTTTTTTTCGGCAATAACTTCGCCGTTACCCCTCTCACTCTACCCTTGTTACCCTCTCACTCTACCTTTGTAGTATACCACTACCTGCTAGATTGCCACTTCCCTTATACTATATCCCTCCTAAAAACAATTTTAAGTACATTTTTGTTAACGTGTCAAAAGTTTGATCGGTCATATAAGTAAAAATATTAATGTTTATGACATTAAATATTTGTTTATAAGTATTTTTTACGATGAATCTAATGACGTCTATTGTATATGATAAATATAAGCATTTTTTTTTTAAAAAAATGGTTAAACTAAATTTACTAATAGTACTATTCTACTATTGTTTTTTGGGACAAAAGAGAGCATTATATTTTTATTGTATGCATGGGTATACTATATATTTTCTTGGTAACTCACTTGTGTCATTATCCTACTTTGACCCACTCCCTCCCGGTGTTGACGAGAGGTTAGGATTGGTTAATCTGGATATAAGAAACCCTTGGATGGTGGTAAATATGAACGCATGAGTTAAAAAAGAATATGAAGACATGGTCAGCGTTGCTCCTAAAAAATGGCGTCTTTCACACGGCCAAAGCATACTATACCCAGCACACACGTACACCTGTCACTATATATATGTTCCTTTCCTGGATGAGCTCCAAAGAAAGCAGTCATTTTTACAGCATCCTTTGCCAGGATTTTTACAGCATCCTTTGCCAGGATTTTTACTCCGAAATCCATCGACCTCCGTCCGGTAGTCGCGGGCAAGTTGCTCGCTACGCTACAACCCTAGCCTCTCCCGGAGCGGTCGTCGGCTGGGGCCTGGGCCATGCGTGTGATCTGCACTCGTGCCGAGAGGTTAATTGCCGGACCTGAAGAGGCTGATGTTTTGGTGATGGAGTAGCAAGCAGCTAGCTCGGAGTCGGCAGAATATCCTCCGCCTGCTCGACTCCACCGTGCGAAAATGTTTGCGTTCCGTTTATAAACTTCAGTAAAAAAAAACGATGAGAAAAAAAAAGGCGTGGTGTTCAGTAGCCGCCTCAGCTCGCCGCGCGCGGCGACACTGATGAATGTGATTTTTTTTTCTTCACTAATTTTGCTTGCCGCAACGTGCTATGGTCACAGAATCCGATATTTACAGGAGTGGTGACGTCGTCAGGTACAGCATCCGATATTTCATTGCTACTGGTCCGTATTACTGCAAACAGATGTGGACGTACGCCTGAAAGGAAACCAGAAACTTTGATCCAAAAAATGTAACTTCACGCATCGGCGTTCCCACTGGCCGGAGAGAATACCATCGTCGTCGTCGTAGTTTCTTGGCCAGGCTAGCTGATGGAACACCACTACTGCAACCACTTGGCGAGACTGTGCCTTGATTGAACCCCAGCATGCGCAACCGTGTGTTCCGCTGGCTAGGTTGCTAGCTCTTTCACCTGAAATTGTTGCCAAGCACAGGGTTGCCCGCCGTCATCTCCACATGCCAGTCTGTGACGACTGACGGACGACTCTCACATTCAGTGCACTTGGGACGACAGAATCGTGCAAGCACTGCACCCTCTCTACATGCCCAGTGTATAGCTGTAGAAGGTAGAAATGCTCTCTCGCATGCACCCTCTCTACATATGCTCTCTTGGGCTGGGCGTATCCCAGCAACTGAGCAATAATAGTCAAGTTCTACTGCACATGCTGATCGACTAGTGCCTACTAGCTAGCAACCTAGCACTATATTATTCGGAGATGTGACGCATGCACTAGTGCTGCTGCTGCTATTTTAACTTAGTGAAGATAACCCTAATAAACATCTGTAGACTGTTGGAGCAAGTAGCATTGTGAGCGTACGTGTGCATGGACAGCACTGTCGGGACGAGACTACCAGTACGATGAACTAGTCAGTAGTCAGTACGTACACGATCGACACGTGTGTTGAGCTGAGATAGCAAGCAGGTGAGAGAGAGAGAGAGAGGCCGAAACCTCCATTGCCAAGAACACACGTGGCCATCATGGCCATTGGCCAGTGCAGTATATATACACAGGGAGAAGATATTTAAAAAACATACCATGCAGGGAGCAAGTGACGACATGCACATATATATGACTAGGGTTGTGAAAAGGATTTCCTACCAACTCCATCCACAGATAAGACCAAATTACTTCAGCAAATGGATCAACCGTGTTATAGTAGTGAATGAAAAAAATAATAATGCTACTCCACTATAGCTAGCTAGTTGCTTATTAGTTGGTTTAGCTAGCTCTTCAACAAGCTAACAAGCAACAAGGGTTAAGGAATTGAATTAATGATCTCACTCACATCAAACGCTTATTATCACCTACAAACTAAACCCTAGTCTGCCTATCTCTTCTATCCTGTCCACTAAGTGCTAAGTCACAAAGCTTAAGGAATGATCTCACTCGCATCAAACCCTTATCACCTGACAGAGCCAACATTTCTGTGTGATCGAGGGCATGTTGAATTTTGTAAGTTGCCATTAGTAGCCCAAGATTGTATGGTATTACATGAATCAAGACTTATCGCTTATATTCCGATACCACATTCATATTTATTCCATATTTTATTCGACACATACGACAATGTTCGTGTTTGAATCCGAATCCAAGAAATGGTGTAGCGCATAGGTATCCAACCATTTGCATCCCTAGCCAAAACAAGAAAGAAACAGACCTGGCTGAAGCGCTCAAAGTGAGAAATCGTTAGATCTGAAAACGGCCACCAGACATAAACGACGTACGAATCAATCTGGACCGGTCACTTTGGGCCTTTTTTTGTATAACTTACAAACTGTTCATGTCCCAAATAAGCTGAAACTAACACCTAAACGTCACAGATTTCTGCAGCTTATTCTTTTTTTGGTGCAAGTTTCTATAGTTTATTTTAAATGTGTTTATTCCAACCACGCATCCTCTCGTTTGTACTAGTACTTAAAAAAACCTAGAAGCAGTCACACATGCCAATAAAGAACTGCTATCGACCGACCGTAGCTAGTACTCACCCGTCCTAATTTACAATTCATTTGACTTTTTTTTACCAAATTAAATCGTTTTTTAGAAAAAAAAATTAAAAAATTTAAAGCTACACTTAAAATATAAAATATATATTATATGCCAAACTACATTAAAAATTAATAATACTTATTATTTTTTAATAATACAGGCCGATCAGAATTTAGAGTAGAGCACATCAAACGGCCGCGACAGCAGCCAAAATAGCTGCAGCGAGCGATGTATAGGCATATCCACTCTGCAAGTTGCAGCAGAGATCATTAGATCGACCGGCAAGTTGTTCAGAAGATATCTGATCATGCCCGCCGTCCGCCCAGACAAAAGGTGTGTCGTCCCGTCAATCATCTGATTCTGATGATCTGACAACGCACGGAGCAATCTTTCCTGAACGCTGGTCTCCAACCCGTTGTGGCGGCACTGGCGGTCGCAGCAGTATGCATGCTCGCTGTCACACTGCTCAGGTCTCTCTGTCGCACAGTCCACCTGCAGGGCGTCCGGACATGGCGCACGGCGTCTTGTCGGGCTGGCTCTGGCTGTCTGGGGGCGTCGCCGTCGTGACCTGCGCAGGCCGCTTCCTCCATCCAATGGTCTGGAGTTGAGTTCCGAGGACGCCGGACCCTGGTTGGCGGGGTGGTTGACTGTTTGGCAACCAGATCTCGGCGCTTTAGGGAGAGAAATCGTGGATGTCCATCCGTTGCGCCGCCCACGGCAACTTTCTTTTGCTGATCAGGACGGGCTGAGGGAGCGAGAGATGACGATCAAGTCGTTTCGGAATAGATGTGATCATCACCTAGAATGATGGATAGAGTGTATATTAGGCCGAGAGAGGCAGCTCAAATTTTTTGACTAGCACAAGCACAATCCAAAAACAGGAGCACAAAGCACGACCCAAAGGCAGGTATCGGACATCAAATTCTGGCTCGTTGGGCCCCGGTATGGCCCAATAAAACCATGTTGTTTAATTTCTTTAATTTAGTAAGCTAAAAACTTTATATTGTTCTGATATTTTAACTTTATATGGTCAAATAATGCTAAGATTGTTTAATATCTTTAATTTAGTAAGCTATGGACTTTACGTGTTTGTAATATTGTGCTTTTATGTCGTCAAGTATATGGGTCGGGCTTAGGCCGGCACGGTCCAACGAAAGCACAGTGTAGTTTAGGGCGGGGCTGGACCACTGTTTTTACACTTCGTGCTGTCATGACACGGCCCAAAACGTTTTTAGGCTTTTTTGTGCCGAACCCGTTTGACACGAAGCACGATGAGCTTGGGCCGGGTCGGTCCGGCCCAATTTCCAACACTAGTGTATATATTGACGTCTTCTTAGACAAAATACTAACGATCACTAAGACCTGCGCGGGAGTTCAGAACCTTGGATACTTTTACGCGGGTTAGAGAACCATCCGTGATAGCTCACCGAATGGTTCACAATAGGTTATCGGACTATCGATCCGCAGTTAGGCACCGGACTGTTTGCGGTGGCGTAGAGAGCTTCTCTCTTCTCTGTAGGCACGTGGAACGTTCGCATGTAGACGACGACAGACTGTCCGCAATTTGCAGAGGGCTTCGTGTAGGACTTAGATCTCGTCTCTCGGGAGGGACCTCATCGAGAAGGAGAGATTGTAGAGTTGCTTCGTTATCGACAGACCCCCGAAGTGTCCCTAGATGATGTAGAGACGAAGTGAGGTGAAGATTGAGATTATGTAACTACTACTAGAGTTACGCTATATCTAGACCTAAGTCATGATGATAAGTAATGTAAATAGATTGATCCTATTAGATGTGTGTGGCTTAATTGACCACATCCCTTCGTATTTATAAGAGAGGAAGTCTGGACCTTATCCTAAACGAAGTCCGATAAGGTACCCTAAGAAATAGGGAAGATCTCTAAACAAAGTCCGATAAGGTACCCTAAGAAATAGGGAAGATCTCACAACAAATCAAGACTCTAGATCGAACTGATCTAATCCCGAATGATTTGAACTAACAAGACGAATCCGAGGATCAGACCATCCAAACTTGCCTGCCGGACAATAATAGTGTTGTTAGATTTGGTGCTCAACGGTATATATATACTAGTCGGTTTCCCGTGCGTTGCGATGGCTTACAACAATACCCACGTAAACTATCCACCAAAAAAATTTCAAGAATTTTTTTATTGATTGTCTCCGCTCTCCATATAATATTTTTTGATTTGGTTAATTGATGTTATTGTTTACTCCATGCAATATATCATGGTACAACACGACTAATGAAGTAAGCGATTAGAAGAGAGTTCACAACGACTGACTGAACGAACAGAGATTATAAAATGACATAATTCCACCATACAGAGACCAAATAAGAGGAAGTTTATGAGCTCAAGTTTTAAAATAAGTCACATGAATTAAACTTATACAAAAGATGGATCAAAATATGGAGTGATTGCTAAAGTCAGGCATCAATAAAAACTGGATGCGCTCAATATAAATTATGCTACTTCGTAGCAATTACTAACGTTTAAAACCAACAAATAACCTTTCATTTTACTGTTAGTGTGACAAATCATTGTTGCTCGATCCATCCAATTCAGCAACCTCAAACACCATAGAGTCTATTGCGCCAATATGGTCTCAGAAATAACCTAATGCTTGCAAGAGTCAAGAACGTCGTGTCGTGCTTGGGCTATAGCATCGGCCCGTAGTGCTGGCCCAGCCCGACACGATTATATTTTTTATTTTAAAAATACGTATATACATATATATAATTTATATTCAATATTAAAAACATCTGAGCATGATGTTCTACTGGTTAGATAGCTTCACTCAGTGTTTCCCGCCCTTGTTCCATTAGGGCATAGGTTCAAACCCCCACCTCATGCACCACTTTTTAATATTTTACGCTGATTTAATCAAATGGGCCGACAGGCTGACCCGTCAGTGTTTCCCGCCCTTGTTCCATCAGGGCATGGGTTCAAACCCCCACCTCATGCACCACTTTTTAATATTTTACGCTGATTTAATCAAATGGACCGACAGGCTGACCCGTCACAGTCAGCAGACCGGGACAGAGTTGTGTCCCGCGAGCGTCTGGCCCATGCTGGCCTGCCGTTTGGCCTTACATAGGCGTGCAACGAATTAATTTGAAATAAATGTGAGAGGTTATTTGTAAAAAGATGACGCGTGGCGACCGTTGAAACTGGTGCTTTAGATATAGTATATATATATATATATAAATAATGTAATTGGATGAATATTGTGCGTTTAGTACGTGAATACTCTCTCTATCTTTACTATATAAGACGTAACAGAAATTAAAAGAATTAGTATGATTGAAAAGAAAAAAGAAACAGAAATAAAAAATGGAGAAAAGAAAGAAACGTGCCGTGCCTAGGGATTCAAAAACCACGAAAACCAATCCAATTTTCCCTTACCAGACTGGACCGGTAACAGTTTTCCTACAATTTTTTAAAATTCATTCAGAATTCAAAAATTGAAAAAAAAACATTTTAAAATGAAGCTGGTCAAAAATAGCGAAAACCGGTAAAAAAAACTACGAAAACCAGTAAAAACAACGTTTTCTCGCCGAGAAACTGTTTTATTTGAATTGGAAATGCAAACCAGTCAAATTATTTGAAAACTGGTTTCTCAGTCGAGAAACACGGTTTCTCGTCGTGATTTAAAAAATTGTTTTTTTTAATTTGAACTTGCAAATCAGTCTGTTTCTTCGTAAACTGACGCTTTTCGAGCGGTTCATCGTTTTTGGTTAAGATGGGTTTTTAGTTTAAATAGATTGGTTAACTCTGATCGTACCTCCCCACGCTCATTGTACATAGACGAAGAAACGTGCTCTTGCTCTATCGTACTTCCATGTTGGCTGCTTCATACAGGGGCATGTTTGATTTAAGGAGCTAAAGCAAAGATAGCTAAAGTTTAATTATTTTAGGAGCTAAAGTTCTAATTAGTAAGAATTAAAGTGACTAAAATAGTAAAAAGTTATCCGTTTAAGGATGTTTGGTTCATGACTTCTAAACTTTAGTCCGTAAACTATCAAACAATGTCTAAAGGAGGTCTCCTAAATAGAAATTCTAGGGACCAAAGTTTAGTTCCTAAAATTTAGTAGTGAAGTAACCAAACACCCCATTGTCACTTTTAGCTCTTAAAAATAGCTAAACTTTAGTCAATTTGCTTTAGCTCTTAGATCCAAACAGGTCCATAGGCCCACACGTTATTACTTTTGACAGCCGATAGCAAGATAATGTCGTCTTGCTATCTTGTCATTTCAGAATAGATGTGATCATCACCTAGAATGATTCATAGAGTGTATACTAGGTGAGTGCCCGTGCGATGCGACGAGAGTAAAAAAATATGTATGAAACATATATGTTACATTGCAAGAAAGGGACTAAATTAATCTGCATGAGCTCCATCTATGTTGAAGAAAAGATAGTTCATCAAAGACGCCCAACAACATGAATGACTCTGTTATTGTGAATAGCATATATATATATAGTGTCAACATAAGACAATTTTGAATGATAACATAGACCATTAAAAAGCAATTGGTTTCATCTGTCTCGTCCTCATCAGAATCATCAGTCTCGTCCTCATCAGAATCATCGTCGTCCTTGCTCTTCTTGGAAGTCGGACTTGATTTTGAAGCCACAGCAACTGTCTTTTCTTGACTTTTATGTTTCTTCCCATCAGCTTTGCCCGTGTGATTCGCTCCGTGCAGGCTAGCCTGTGCGGTTCACTCCATGCTTCAGTAGTACTACTACTAAAACGCAACAGCACACGTGGTCATTTTAGAAAACCAGGCCAATCTTGCCCAATGAACAAATCTAGAACTACTCTGACATAATCAAGCCACATTTTCAAGAAAAAGTAGAGGAGCAAAAGGGCATGAAATTTGTGCCACTATACTCCGAGAGACTGAGATCAAATTAGATGTGCTTGAACCAATCTGACCGAATGGGCAAGCACTCAATACAGGAGATGGAAGAAAACCTGATCTCGCAGATTCTATCTCCATAAAGCAACATATATAGACATTCTATCTCAAGTCTAAAAAAACACCTCTAGTTTGAGATACCACAGATAATTTCATAAATTAGCATAAGCATTACTGATGTTTTAGACAAAATGGAACGCCGCGAGATCGGAAAAAAACACGCTAGTTCTTCCCTGTCATCTGTCACCAGTCCTACCAACCACGCCGCTGCTCGCTCCCACCACGTCCGCCTGCATCCCCAGCTAGGCGCCAAGTGGTCTGCTGCCTCTGGAACCCGCCACCATACGTCCCTCTTCCTGCATAAGAGCTTCCGTCATTCCTGCTGCCTCGACTTTGCGACGACTCAGCCCCATGGAAACTTCTCCCGTAGCCACGGCCGCCGCCGCCCAGCATCGTCTTGGCAGCGATGGCTCTCCCTCTCCCACGTCCAAAGTTGCTGATCATCGGCTGCGGCTCCAGCACGCTTGGGTTGGTTTCAGGTGGTCGGCAACCCGGATAGGTGTGCCACATCGGCCTCTTGGGAATCTCAGTTTCAGTTATAGTCTGCAGATCATGAAGGCATTGTTTCTTTTGTATGGTGGCAAATAAATGACCATGAACGAACGAAATGTGCAGCCAAAGAGACGTCAGGATATACCTTTTCAGGTTTCTTGACATCATCAAGCAGTCTTGGAATAACAACATTTTCAGAAATACAAGGAAGCCTTTCTTTGAGAAGCTCAGGTGGTAGATGCTTCAGATACAATAAAATGTGATCCTTCAATGGCCCTGTAGTAATCAGTTCAAAAGATAAGTTTCAAGTAGAGGAATAGCGATTGCCCTATAGTAATCAGTTCAATGGCCCTGTAGTAACCAGTTCAAAAGCTTAGGTGGCAGATGTTTCAAAAGCTGACATGATACAACATATGTGAATTTCATATCACTATAGCTCTGCATTGTGTCAATAGTGGCCTTTAGGAATAGCGACTGCAGTAAAGTGCTTGATCTGATCCGATAAGCTTGATGGCCTCAATTCATTATACATGCTCTCCATCTGTAAGTAAAAAAAGTAAACAATTTCTATGGCACACTGATCTGCTGTAAAATAACTTGTGATTTAGAGTCAGCTGATGCAGGCTAGCAATCATTCTTTACTCTTGAATGGAGTCCTAATGTAGAAACCTGATTACATCATTTGTATCTAATCAAAGAGAACTGTGTTTCTAGGACACGACCTGCGATGCAAACACACGAGAGAACTCCACACAGAGAGTCGAAGACAGGGAACATGGAAAGAGAGAGTGGCCGGCCTTGCACCGTTTGCCCCTCTAGTAGATGGAGAGACTCAGCCGAGACGCGCAGGGAGCTTACAACCATGAAAATAATTAACCACATGTGAACAGAAAAAAGAACACTTGTAAACACATCAAAAGACAATATCTAAAAAGCTTGAACTGTGTGCACTTCAGCTTCTTCCAATGGGTGACGATGGCGGGAGGCTTCCTGTTAGGGCCAGCACTCTGTACGGCCTCGCTGTCATCCGGCATGAACATAACCGCTTCAATGCCCTGCACAGAGATCCTACCGTCGGTGTAGTGGAGGATGTGTGGGAAGGGGAAGCGGACGGGTAAGGGGAAGGGGTAGGGGTAGGGAAAGGCAACGGGGAGTGGAGCGACCCCCACGACAGCGACATCGACGGGTTGATGGGGGCGGGGGCTTCGGTGGAGGTGACCGATGTTCGACGTGGGGTCGAACGGGATAGCTCGCGGCATTGAGCAGGCCGCCCTCGCGATGCAACGTACAGGGAAGGAGTGGAAGGGGGAAGAGAGGGGAAGAGTGCGGATATGGCGGCCACCGGATCCTCCATCTATTTCATATCACTATATATACATCTGTAAATTCCCACAAAGGACAGATATGGTCATAACATTGCAAAGTAACAAAATTTTCTGTTACCTCAATTGGATGTGAACCTGCAAGAGCATCCAACTTGAAACCTATTGTAGATTCCTCTAGAAACTGAGTCCAAACATTCCATTCAGGAAAGAACTGATCAGCAGCTAAGTAAGACACCTGCAGTGGAAAGAAAAATATTATATGAACAACATAAATTATATAGATCTTTGCAATTACTTATTTTTGTTCTAATTTATTACCCAAGTCACAAAGCTCTCATTAAGCCACATATGTGTCCACCATTCCATTGTGACAAAATTTCCAAACCATTGATGAGCTAATTCATGAGCTACAACAACTGCAACCTGGATAGAGAAATATACAAATAGCAAAACATCATTATATATAGTTGGTGTAGCAGCACATGGGAATAAAACAGCTACTACAAATCTGATCAAACCACTACAAAATAATATCGCATCCTTCTACACTAATGACTATTAAATTATTTGGCAAAAAGAAAATTGATGTGCGGTCACGTTCAGCATTGTCCACTGTGGCCTGATTCAAATGGTTTTACATGTCATGGGAAGATACATAATTACACATTATCAACTTAGTATATTACTACAATAATTGAAATAATACAATTGCATAGTGACCAACCCGTTGCTTATTGGCAGCTGCAGAGTGCATCTCATCAAATAGCAATGCTGTTTCATGGTATGTAACCAAGCCATAGTTCTCCATGGCTCCAGCTGCAAAATCTGGAATAGCAACCATGTTCGTTTTGGGGAGGGGGTATGGCACAGCAAAATTTTCTTGCTCAGAGCTGAATAAACATAAATAGTGGAAGGGGGAAGAAAGAGAGGATTGGGAATGCTCAGAGCTGAATTCAATAAAATCTTGGGTCCGGGAGGTGTTTTTCTTGCTGCTCGTGCCACGCGTCAACGGGAGCCACATCCGCACTCTATAACCTGTAAGGAGGCCATGCATGGAAAAATTACCTCTATAACCTGTTGAAGCAACAACATTGAGAAGCACTTTCAAGACTTGGAGTACAATACTTCAACATTGAGAAACACTGCAATTCAGAATTTTCCCAAAAGTACTTGATGCATACGAAAAGACAAAAAATGTGTTATTTACATTATATCACATTTGATTAATGGAGATGTCTTCGACAATGTTTTGCGTCAAGCATTTCACAAAATTACAGTTTAAAGTAATTGATTTGTGTCTACTGTGAGAGAAACATGTATCAAGAAGACCACAAAATCAAATGATGACTCATGCAGTGAAGTGTCAATGACTACCATAAATTAGGTGTGAAAAGTGACTGCATCTACGAACATACTCCACACACAGTTCATCCCATATTTTTCTAAAATATATACTCATATTAAGGGAGAAGGGAGGCGTCCACACATTACCTCTTAAGACAATGTACGCTGCAAGAAAATATAAATGAACAAACAAATATAAAAAGATTAAGGTAAACCGCAATGAAACAATAGACATAGTAAGACAATTTGACAATGTGAGAAAGTGATTCATACACGTACATGAGTTAGCTTGAAGAGATTGGCAGAAAAAAACTAAATAGAAACCTATATAAGAGGTACAAATTTTTGTTATCAGATCCAAGTATTGTACAGTGTCCAAGAAAAGATAGCTGATAACATACTTAACTAACAATTATGACATAGTATTTGTCCCTTTATCAAGTGATTATATAGTTAGTTCAGGAAAAGGATAGTATAATGGCAAGTGCATGAATATGTCACTGCTCTTTCATGGTACTGTAATGCTATTTAACAAACACTATAGAAGTGCAAGAGGAAAATGAACATCCATGATAAGTAAATGTACCACCTGATGAGTCTTCTTGACGCAGCGTAACATTTGCAATCCCATTGGCAGATAGAATGCAAATTGCCCTTGGATCTTGCTGAGAGAAAGATATGACCTTCATACTGACATCCTATCAAATAAGATAAAAGTTGGTAAGAATAATGATGAAATTAAAATGAAATGTCTTGTAAAAAGAAATATTACTGGATTCTAAAGAATGCTAATTCAAGAGCAAAGGACATCAATCAAGAAACAAAAGTATGCAGTGCATGAAAGTATTGAGTAGAATGCTTTTATCAAGTAGAGGACATAAATCATACTTACCTCACCAGCAGCAACATTAATAATATGCAGTGTAAAGTTAGCACCCGGAAGCACAAGCTACCAATTCACGTGCCCAACACCAAAGATCATGTCTCAGAAACGAAGGACACAACTTTTAGGAGAATGCTCACGTTGGATATTCTGTACGTCTTTCATTTTAATTAAGCACGGAGGGGTAAAAAGATTACCAGATGTCAGCCCTATGATGCATACAACAACCTTATTCAAATAATGCATCGATATATAGATCGATTTAGCTACCAGATAACTTCTGCAATGATATATAGAAAGAAATATACAGAGAGAAATCACATAAACACAAAGAGCACTAAATGACACTGAATAAAGAGCACTAAATGACACTGAACAACATAAGAAAAATCATTAGCAGACGTTCCATTCTGCTTATTTAAGCACAATAAGTAAAATAACAACATTTCCTTACAAGTCTGTAGGTCAGGGGGTGTTACAAGGGCTAATTACACAATGACAAAAGGCATCCCCATTGTAAGTCTGTATAGGTCACATAAGTGGAAGGTTTGGAGTTCATTTAGCTGTCAAGAAACCAGATAGAGAAGTTGTCAGTCAGCACTGTTCAACGTATAAGAAGGCAATATAACCAAACATATTATAATCAGACAAGCAAACAAACAATATATTTAGAGATAATAAAAAACCACAAGAAACTAAATCAAATAGTGTCTGATTCAATATGGCCAGCTGATACAAATAGGCAGATTCCAATATGTTAACATCTAAAATATCAAATAAATACACTATCATTCCATGGTGTATCTAATGGTTTAATGTTGTCGATTCTGCATTTTTTTAATAAACTTGGTCAACGTAGAGTAATCTAAATTAGGACAAGGCTAACATAACTTGCATAATTGCAGTTGGAATAGTAATCAAAACCTTCATGTCCACAACTTGCACGTAATCAAGCACCACCAGTATCATCTTCCAGAAGGAAGAATCTTAGTTGAAGAAGCAAGGAACTGTTGCCTCCAACTCGTCTGCTTCAAAGTTAGTCGATGGTGAGTGGTCTGGGAAATGGCTAAACTTCGAGAGAGGAAAAATTATGCGAACTACTGCCCGTGATCCGCCTCATTGAACATTCTGTGTGTAAGACGTCATGGCAAAAATAGACGGGCACAGACCTACACAGGAAGTACGTCCATGTCGGCCTAGAGCGCGACGATGGGCCTGGCCGCGGCGCCAGCGATGGTGGCCACAACACCGATCCGAGCGACGAGCCACCTGTACGGGATGCCTATCGCGTCGAGCTCGGCCCGCACGGGCTCGCTGGTCCGAAGCTCCTGCAAGGCCAACTCGGGCCGCTGGTGGATGCGCCGCCGCATGCCGTGAAGCCCAACGCGCGCGCCTCGCTGTGGAGTTCTGCCACCGCGAGGGGTGGCGCCTCGCCAGGTTGCAGCGGGCAACAAAGGTGGAAGGAGGTCACTTGGAGACGTGGAGAGCGCGCGAGGGAGGGATCCAATCGAGCGCGTAGATGGAAGGGCGGCTCTGATTTTGGGCGAGGCCGGAGGGGCGGACCACGGACGGATCTGGGCGAGGAGGCGACGTGCCAGACCACCGGAGGCCGGAGGGAGCTGCAGCTGCTGTAGGAAGGTGGGCTGGGGCAGGAGCCGTGGCGTGCGGCGCCGTGGCGGCCGATTTCAGGAGGCAGTCGCAGTTCTCGGCCTCCTTGCGCACGACGTTGAGCACGGAGTTGATGAGCTCGGTGCCCTCGGTGTAGTGGCCCTTGGCCCAGTTGTTGTCGGTGCCGGACTGGCCGAAGACGAAATTGTCGGGTCGGAAGATCTGGTCGAAGGGGCTCGAGCGCATGGAGTCCATGGTGCTGGGCTCGAGGTCCATGAGGACGGCGCGCGGGACGAAGCGGTCGCCGCTGGACTCGAGCTGGTGGTCGGATTCGTGGGGGAGACGAGGAGGAGGAGGTGGCGGCGCAGCGGACGCGCGGAACCGAGGATGTGGCGGCGCAGTGAGGGGGCGTACTTTTCCGGTGTGGTCGATGCCGTGCTCGAGCTGGAGGTCGGATTCGTGTGGGAGAGGAGGAGGAGGAGGTGGCGGCGCAGCGGACGCGCGGAACCGAGGAGGTGGCGGCGCAGTGAGGGGAAGAGGAGGAGGAGGTGGCGTAGGGGCGCGGACGCGCGGTGCGAGATTTTGGGCGCAGGGGCGCGGACGCAGGCAGAACCGTGCGCCAATCGGTAGTGTGGACGCCTACACTCCGTTCTTAAGGAGTAGTAGAGATTAGGCCGAGAGAGGCAGGTCAGATTTTTGGACTAGCACGAGCAGAGTCCAAAAAAAGGAGCACAAAGCACGACCCAAAGATGGGTCTAGACCGGACATCAAATTCTGGCTCGTTGAGCCCCGACATGGCCCAATGAAACCATATTGTTTAATTTCTTTAATTTAGTAAGCTACAGACATTATATTGTTGTGATATTTGAACTTTATATGGTTAAATGATGCTACGATTGTTTAATATGTTTAATTTAGTAAGCTATGGACTTTACGTGTTTGTAATATTTTGATTTTATGTGGTCAAGTATATGGACCGGGCTTGGGTCGACACAGCCCAACGAAGGCACGATGTGGTTTAGGCTAGGGATGGGCCACTATTTTTACACTTCGAGCTGACATGACACGACCCAAAACTTCTTTACGTTTTCTTGGCCCGAACCCGTTTGACACAAAGCACGACAGGCTTTGGCTAAACTGGCCCGACCTAATTCCCAACACTAGTGTATATATTAACGTCTTCTTAGACAAAATACTAATGATCACTAAGACCTGCACGGGAGTTCAGAACCTTGGATACTTCTATGCGGGTTAGTGAACCATCCGTGATAGGTCACCAAATGGTTCACAATAGATTATCGGACGATCGATCCGCAGTTTGGCACGGGACCGTTTGCAGTGGCGTAGAGAGCTTCTCTCTTCTGTATAGGCGTGTAGACCGTTCGCATGTAGACGACGACCGACCGTCGCAATTTGCAGAGGGTTTCATGTAGGACCTAGATCTCATCTTTTAGGAGAGACCTCATCGGGAAGTAGAGATTGTACAGTTGCTTCGGTATCGACATGCCACCCGAAGCGTCTCTAGACGAAGTGAGATAAAGATTGAGATTATGTAACTACAACTAGGGTTACGCTACATCTAGACCTAAGTCATGAAGATAAGTAATATAAATAGATTGATTCAATTAAATGTGCGTGGCTTAATCGACCATATCCCTTCGTATTTATAAGAGAGGAGGTTTGTACCTTATCCTAAGCGAAATCCGATAAAGTGTCGCAAGAAATAGGGAAGATCTTGTAACAAATCAAGACTCTAGATCGAACTGATCTAATCCCGAATGGTTTGTACTAACAAGACGGACATCCGAGGGTCAGACCATCCGGACTTGCCTGCGGATCATCCAACAACAATAGTGTTGTTAGATTTGGTTCTCAACAGTATATATATATATATATATATATATATATATATATGCACACACCCCTATATATTCTACATAAATAATGTAATTGGATGAATATTGAGCGTTTAGTACGTGAATACTCCCACTATCTTAGTATATAAGACATAACTATCTCTGATTCAAAGACAAAAAATATATTTAATTTAATCTGTCAACACTAGTAATACTGCATCGATTTTATGTATGGAAAGCAAGCCTTATATTGTGTATCACTTGTACGTCATAAAAACACATACAAAAGCAAAATAGAGTAAAACATGATTTAAAAACAATTAATCACAGTAAAATAAAAATTTGTGGAAATGAAAATACTAAATTACGAGAACATAAAAAGGAAAGAGAGAGAATTCAAAAAGAAGAAAGAAATGTAAAATTAAAGAAATAAAATAATTATAAAACTATAAAGAAAAATAAAAGAATTAGAATGATTAAAAGAAAAAAACAGAAATAAAAAAAATGGAGAAAAGAAAGAAACATATCATGCCTAGGGATTCAAAAACCACGAAAACCGATCCAGATTTCCGTTACCAGACTGGACCGGTAACAGTTTTCCAACAATTTTTTAAAATTCATTCAGAATTCAAAAATAGACAAAACATTTTAAAATGAAGCCGGTCAAAAATAAGGAAAATCGGTAAAAGAAAACTACGAAAACCAGTAAAAACAACGTTTTCTCGCCGAGAAACTGTTTTATTTGAATTTGAAACGCAAATGAGTCAAATAATTTGAAAACTGGTTTTCTCAGTTGAGAAACACGGTTTCTCGTCGTGAATTAAAAATTTGTTTTTTAAAATTTGAACTTGCAAATCAGTCTGTTTCTTCGTAAACCGGTGCTTTTCGAGCAGTTCATCGTTTTTGGTGAAGATGGGTTTTTAGTTTAAAAATAGATTGGTTAACTCTGATCGTACCTCCCCACGCTCATTGTACATAGACGAAGAAACGTGCTCTTGCTCTGTCGTACTTCCATCATTCCATGTTGGCTGTTTCATACCGGGCATGTTTGATTTCAGGAGCTAAAGCAAAAATAGCTAAAGTTTAGTTATTTTAGAAGCTAAAGTTCTAAATAGTAAGAGTTAAAAGTGACTAAAATAGTAAAAAGTTATCCTTTTAAGGATGTTTGGTTCACACCTTCTAAATTTTAGTCCCTAAACTATCAAACGATATGTCTAAAGGAGGTCTTCTAAATAGAAATTCTAGGGACTAAAGTTTAGTTCCTAAAATTTAATAGGGTGACTCAAGCAACCAAACACCCTATTGTCACTTTTAGCTCTTAAAAAGAGCTAAACTTTAGTTAATTTGCTTTAGCTCTTAGATCCAAATAGGTCCACTTTTGACAGCCGACAACATATCTCTTCTTGTCAGATTAAGACTATTTTTAGCAGCTTATTCATTGTAATCTCTTATTTTAAACTCTACTATATAAACAAACTTTGCTTGATAAACCGTAGTGTTCTGCATGACCATAATTACGATCTACTTGCCGTAGTGCCGTAGTCAGGTTGGCCAACATTCCCAGCGTTAGAAACAAGAACCCGACAATAGAAGCTACAATACCCTATGGGCAATGGGCTACGGTCCTACGGATGGCGCCACCATACTGCCATAGTGCCATCTGCCGAGCCGTGCCAGGCAAGGTCACATCAGAATTTCCCTTCATCGTACCATCAGATTTGATGTGTTGCTCGCCTTGTCAACATCGCGCAAGTTGGTACCCAAAAAAGCAGATCAAACAGAAGCCCTTTTGGTGTTACTGGTAGGCTAGGGAGTAGGGACAGAATGCATCTAGGCACATACTGTCTCTGTTTCAAGATATTTGACACTTTACCTATAAAATTTAGACAGACATTTATTTAGATTCATATCTAAAATATCAATTATTTTTGAGAGATTCAAACAGACGTAAAGTTGGGGCAGTGTGGGAAGTGAGAGTTTTCCTTGGGTTTTGTTTGTGAAGGTGTTTCAGCTTGCGTGTTGATAGCTTTATATTTTGATCGTAAACACACGTCTTAATTAATACAAGCCATCTCATTTTAAAAAAAAACTACTGTCTTAGTTTCAAATTATAAATCCGAAATTATGTGTGAGTTGTTCTAGCTTTTCTAGTTACATTTTTTATGCACCTAGATATAAACTATATTTTAGATACATAAAGGCAGGCTTACAATTTAGAATGTAAGTGTAGCAGAAACGACTTACAATTTGAAATGAAGTATTAATCAAATTCAGCCCTTGTCTAGTTTGGTGCCGGAATTTCAGCAATGTTTCCCTAGTAATGGCACATTTAAATTGGCGGCAGGATCTGGTGGTGACAATTTAACACCAGTCAAACACACGAGGAACAAATCTTACGTTGAGAAACCATACTGCCTTGCACATTTCAAACTAGTTAACTTGAGCGCGTATGCATAAAATTGATGGAGTGCCATCCCAGGAAACTCTGTTTTTGCCTATAACAAGTTAAACAACGAACAGTTTACAGTGCCTCACTAACACCAAACAATCTTTCAGCATTTTCTTTGCGAGGACACTCGAGTCCTCGCTCTAAGTTAACAACATTCTCTATACCTAGAAGTTGGTTCCGTGCTGGGAATGAATAACAGATAATAGAATACTTTCAGTAGGTGGTAAAGGAAGGAACCACTTTTTTTTCTTCTGTTGAGGCTTACACCTGCTCCGCCGTTAGAGCAAAGAGCAGCACTCACCACCAGATCAGATTTTATCGTGAAGGTTAACAACCAGGTCATGTGCATCATCTAGCAGCCTCCAGACGTCGAGCTGCCCAGCCATGCTGTTGCACTCTCGCAGTATCTCGTCCATGCTGCTATACTTCTCAATTATTAGCTTCCTCCTCTGCAGGACACAAGCGGCGATGGCATAGAGTAGCAAGTCGTCAGTTGGGGGAGCACGCAGTCTTATCCTTCCCCAGGTGGACCTCCCGATCCCGGCTCGTATAGCTGCCTGGTCAGCCCACATAACCTCCCACAAGCACACAGTCTGCTCAAACGTGAGCTCTCTCCTGAAGAGAACTACCACCATTCTGTACACAAAGAAACAGTCCTCAGCCTGCAACTTCTGCAGATGCCTATACAGGTGTGAATCTTTGCGCTTGATAATCTGAGAGACGATCTTCAACTGCCTTCTTATTCCGACCTCATCGAGCCTGAAGTTGTGCCTTGCTTTCCTCATGAAACCCACGAAACACCAAAATGCCTCGTCGTCCTCCTCCATTACCGCAATGATAGGTGACAACAGATCACTCATACCTTGGCAGTAGCCAATCTCTGGATCATACACGGCATATGCTTCAAGCAACCCAACTAATCGAGCCGCGTGATAAATCATATTGGGCTCTAAGTGATCGTAATCTTTCAACCCAACAGATGCTGCAGACTGCAATGCTCTCTCCTTGGGAACTTCAGCCTGGTTGCCGGAGAACATAATCCATTCACTGTTTGATCGGATGGCATCCAACCTTATAATGCGTTGCCATGTGGCAAAGTCCTCTGGGGTTCTGCTAGACCTAAAAAGATCTGCCTTGAATGAAGTGCTCCTGATAAATTTAGGATCTGGATCACAGTTCTCCTCGCCAGACACAGACATCCTTCCAGGGTCATCCTCATCGGATGATTCAGAATCAGACGATTCTGACTCTGCTATGCATGGATATGCATAGGCTAACTCATCTGCATCTTCTTCAATACATTCAACAACAGCACAGGGAATGTTCTCTGGTTGGTCAACTTCATTCTGTTCAGGCTTCAGCTCCTCGAGTGAAACAGGAGCACGTATAGCATTGGCATCTTCAAAACAAGGTGATTCTGACCCATCAGCAGTACCTTCTAAACTAGAACACACCTCATTATTAACTTCAGTTATTGCCTTCAACGAATTTCCCTTGTAGCCATTCAGAATTTGTTGGCACTGCCTCCTCAGCTTTTCATACTCTTTCCTGTACCAAAGTCATACCAATTAAAAAAATGCAGACAGATCATTAAAAAATTAAATAAACAAACAGTACATGAATGTCAATAGGATGGCCTAGTTCCATTTACTTTCCTTTCAAACTTACAATATTAACCTCTTCTGAAATTACTAAACAGATAAAGTCAATGGATTCTGCTCAAGTGCTCCATGATATTTCTTAGTCTCACACTCTTGTTTCATGGAAATACGGACATGGTACATCGAGCCAAATGAACACTTGCAGCATAAACCAGATACCCAAACAGATTTATAAACATGTGCCAATTATCACCAAAGAAAACCCTAAATGGTGAATATGTTACCTTTTCTTTATCTTAACAGAGTTCCTTTCCTCTTCAGAGCTATTCAAATCATAGCTGCAGATAAAACACGAAAGGTTAATCTCCATGAACAGAAGTATGCCAACCATAACATAGTAATTAGCAAGCACGTAAACAAAACTTTACTTTCAGGTAAATGGGCAAATATGAACAGGCTTGACACCATACTGTGCTGACAATACTAAATGTATATGCGTTTGAGTTAGAGCCTTCAGCAGCAGCCATAAATTAGGGCTACCTTGAAAAGTCACATTCCTACAAGATACATTACTCATGCTAGATAAGGCAACCATAGTACACTAATTGCTTGTTCTGAATTTCGATATCAAATAATAAGAGGGGGGGGGGGGGTCCACATTACACACCTAACATTTAAATTCTTCTCATTTAAACCATGCACTGCATAACCCAACATTTTACAAAACCTCAAACACCAAAACTGTTTACTTTCAACTCTACTTCTGTAGCCCAGAGTCCACCAAGGTTTTTATTAACTTGGAAGTGGCCTTTACAAAGGTAATGCTACAGCGCCATGTTTACATAGTTTCTTTTTTTAATTATTTTACTGCTGAATGAACAGCTGACAGAGTACTTGCATGTTAAAACCACCACCATATCACCAAACACCGCTGGGGTTTCAGGGATAGGGTTTTAAGTAGACGGTCGAGGGTCCTAAAGTATGTGGTTTCATACGCAGGTGGTAAATTAAACGAACAAGAAAATTCTGAAGGTGTAATTTGTCCCAAAAACAAATACAACTGAATGCCCCTATACTCTGTTTTAGTAGTTAATACTAAATAGTCCATCTTCCTAATAAACCTGCAAAATTCCTAACTTTCAAGTGACAGATATTGCAGATGTAGCAGCAACCACTGTAGGCAAAGCCATACATACGAATACCAGCTGCATGTGCACATGCACAGTGACGAATATCTAACACTGGGGTTATGTAAATCCCTTAGCACCATCATGACATAATTAACCCCCTGCCTGGCCAGGGGCTCGAGGAGCTACATGCATCAGGAGGCCTCATACCCCCCCCCCTCCCCTCCGACAGGTTCCTGCCACACAGCAGAAGCCTGACACCTAAGAGAGGGCACAAACCATGCCTCTGCCATCTGCAAAAGCTGCCACCAGCAGTTACCACCTTCTCGGCCACGACCACGGGCAGCGACACCTTCGACAGCTCAAAGATTCAAGCCCTAAGTTATAGGGAGGGATTTAATCCCTATTCAAAATTGAATAGGGAGGGATTTAATCCCCTCCAATCCCTATCAATCCACCCCTAACCGAACAAGCCCTAAGTTATATTTCTCAAAAGGATAGTATTTAACTGTCAGCTTTAAACAGTTAAGGGTTTCTAAAAAGAAAAACCTGCCACACAAACAAGTACTTATCACCAAGAAATTTATGTATACAGAGTTCAAGTTTAACTTAGTTAAAAACAATTAGTAAATACCACTTATACAGCTAGTTTGGCATTACCAGTAATGCATTGAGGCTCATAAAGACTGAACTGATACTGATTCATAGAAAGCAGTTATTAATCAACCTAGATTCAAATTTAAAAGGGAAAAACGAGGGAATTGACACTAGGCCAATAATGGCATGCATTGGTGTAATATAATATTAAACTTGCACAAAAAAATTAGCAGTTATAAATTTACAGGATGGGTAAAAGATATCAAGTAACTTACACTCCTAGTAAGAAGGGCCAAACTTCAGCCCTAATGCTTGGCTCAATGCCCTGGTACAGAAAAAGAAGGGCATTTATGTCAGTAATAGAAGAGATATTGACATGATTGTGTATTTAACATTTTAACTACATAAAATGCATAACCAACCGTGATTCAATCTATATCTGGATGATATGGATGGAAAATGAATAAACACAGTACTTACACCACTACGAACTTTCTTGAGAAACTTCTTCCCACCATCACGAAGCTTCCCATTTGCTGAAAACAGACTCTCCCAATGTTCACGAGAAAGTGCTCGTTTTCTTTTCCTTCGGGACCATGGAGATTTAATACCACCCCTGTAACATAAGGGCATTTTTTTAGCAGATGGCATAACCAGTCATATAGACCAATAACAATAGTGTCAGCATATCAACTGAGAGATAAATGTGCAGTAACATGCTTTAGTGTTACGTGATGCACATACTGCATCCATTGGTCTATCTAAAGTTCAAGTCCTCATTATGACACCTTAAACAAGATTTGAACATACAGTAGTAAACTCAATACAGCATGTACAAGAAATAGACTGAGTTACAAAAAGAAAGAATTGACAGAATAGGTTGATTAGTTTATCAAATGAACTTAACACAGAAACACTTTTGTCTGGTTGCTTGTAAATAACTGGGCAACTGCTTATGACAGTCTTATTGTCCCTGGATGAACTACTTGAAACAGGTTAGCCATAAACAACCAAATAGAATATGCAAATCTAATATTACGAACTAATGCTTCAGAAGACTGTGTAAGCCATGATCTTACTCACTAGAGGTGTCACTGATCAAGAAGTTAAGCCACATAGACCCTAATTAGATTCGGAAACACATAAGGGAAGCATCATGTCACTAAGGACACAACTGAAACTGAAGATAAACACACTCAAGTTACTAGTTTATGGCCTTGGCAACCGATTGATGAGACAGTGGATTCGCACATGCGTGGAAGTGCACCGAGCCATCGAGCCATCCATCCACGTAAACCTCTACTCTATCCTGTCACCTAAATCGTTACTACACCAAGAGCACATAGAACACCCTAATTTGAGTAATTGAGTACCTAGGCTGCATCCAGACCACAGATTACAACACAGCAAGCTCGGTCAGGGTCCACGGATCGGAACCAGATCAGCAGCAGCCAAATGAAGCTCATGTAACAAGAACCGAATATGAGAGGCATTTCAAGCCCTAATGGAGCCTCCTTTCGCCCATCCGAAGGGAGAAACCCACCGATCCGAGTGCGGCGAGGACGACGCCGGCGAGGAAGAAGACGGGGCGGCGGCCGCAGCCGACACCACAGCCACCGCGCTCCCCGCCGCAGCCGGCGCGGAGGAGGACGACGAGGACGAGGACGAGGACGCGGCGGCGACGAGGAGCGACCGGATGTGGATCCACGACGAGGACGGCGGGGAGGACGCGGCCGTCGGCGAGGAGGACGACGACGGGGAGGACGAGGTGCTGGATCGCCGCAGCGCCTTCATGTCCTTGTCACCCAACTACCCCGAAACCCCCCACACACCCACCCAGCAGCTGCACTCCGCTAGCGCCACCACTCCGCCGGGCCCCGCCTCCTTGCCGCCATCCCCCCGCCACCGCAGGATCTCGCCGCCGGCGTACGCCCCGCGCGCGCTGCTGGGCCACAGTACTGTCCGATTTGGTTTTTCTCTTTAAGCTTTTAGCAACGGGACACAGGGGAGAAAGTGTAGGGAGGGAGCATGTGACGCCAATTAAGACCCCAGCCGAGCCACAAGGAACGGAGAGAGAGTGCCGTGCGCGTTTGAAGGGCCCCTGTTCGGACCTGCCATGTGGGGTCTTTCTTGGCGTTGTCGCCGAGGGTCCCACAGGCCAGTGACGAGTGTAATTGATGATAGACCTGCCCCGTCCCGGCCGGGGTGTCTTTGCATTTGTAGGGCACTCAACGTTCCATCCAGCATTTAATACAGCGTTCCTGGAATTTTATAAGGCTTTCAAGGACGACTTTTGGTGAAGTTTTAGTGATAATTTTTCGTGACCTTCTGTGCAACAACTACACAAGCGTCAAGCGACTTTTTTTTTCTACATGCAACTAAAGTCGATACTGCTAGTACGTCCTGAGAATTTCAGACGAAGTATTTGGGAGACCAGAATCCACATGGCTGATTCCGAAATTTTTTTCGTGCTACGAAAAAATACCAGGAAAATTCGTACGACCTCTAGGCATTTACTTATTACCCGCCTTATCTTCACCTATTATATTATCCTAGAAAGGAGATATACTTTTGACCATTTCTACACACATCGTATGTAGACAAAGTGTGAGGTTACTACCAAAGGTATGGGCGTAAACAGGACGGATTGACTTCCTAGACTATATATTTAGGGTATATTTGGTTTGCTGCCAAATTTACCATACTTTGTCTAGTTAGTTCTTCAATTTAGATGACTAACATTAGATAAAGTGTGACATAGTTAGCCACGATCCCAACAGACTCTTAGCTCGAAAATCACAGCTTGTGCGCCACACAACCCGAAAACCTATTGCTTTTCGGGGAAAAACACGAAAAACTTCTACGACGTTTTGAACTGGTCTGGTCGTTCGCTTCTTAAGGCGACATGGTTCTAGAAACGTCATGCTGAAACGACCAGATAATAGACCATAATGCATGCACAAATTATAGTAAGCTTTAATAGTCAAGATAATAGTCCATAACGCATGAATTGGTCATTCTAAGAAAGCATATATTTAGAGAGAGCATTCTATATCATAGGATTCAAAACTGTGCTTTAAATCTATTCTTTTATAAGTTTTAATTATGTTGTCATCGATCACAAAAAAAAAGGATATTGAAAGGTCCCATGTGGATTTTGGTGTTGTGGATGACAACACAATTAAGGGACTAAATAAGGTGTTGAGTGTTGAACAGAAACTTAGTGAAAAGCTTGAAAAATTTCAACACAAGGTGATTGTGACAATGCATATAGGCAAGTCAAAGAAAAGGATGGGCATTGACTAAGTGTGTCTCAATGTGCATGGTTTGGAGACAGT
Organism: Zea luxurians; assembly: GCA_029449295.1. Taxonomy (NCBI): domain Eukaryota; kingdom Viridiplantae; phylum Streptophyta; class Magnoliopsida; order Poales; family Poaceae; genus Zea; species Zea luxurians. The sequence continues at coordinate 4,482,799 of JAOPSE010000134.1, read as the reverse complement.
TGATTGAACTAAGGGTGGAGGCAAGAAGGACTTTGAGGTACTAAAAGTGTCGGGTACCATAATTAGGGGTACCCCCAACACTCCTAAACACGGCTGGTAAACACCTTCAGGGCAAACCATAAAGACTGACAGTTCGGTCAAAGTCAAAGCTTCGTTTACCAAGGGACGCAATCTCGTCTCGTCCAAGCCTGACCTCGGGCAGGAACAGTGGTCCCGGACGAATTCACATCTCGCCCAAGGGTCTCCTCGGGCAGTGAGCACACCCTCGGCTCAGCCAAAGGCAAGCCTTGTCGTGCAAGCGACCTTGGCCAAATCGCCTTACCGGCCGACCGTATTGCATGCGCATTCAATGCTGGGATCGCCTAACACCTTATCTTGACACGCGCACCTCAGTCGGCAAGGTCGAAGTGACCGCAGTCACTTCGCCCTTTCACTGACCAATCTGACAGAAAAACAGCGCCGCTCGCCCCGCTCCGGCTGCCGTGCCAACCACCCGGGTGAAACCGACAACAGCCAAGTTCAGCCTCGGGCACAACAGGAAGCTCCGCCTCGCCCGACCTCAGGCCTCGGCCTCGGCCTCGGCCTCAGGAGGAGATCTCCGCCTCGCCCGACCCCAGGGCTCGGCCTCGGCCTCAGGAAGAGTCACGTCCTCGCCCGACCTTGGGCCTCGGCCCCAGCCTCGGCCTCGGAGGAGCCGCCGCCTCGCCCGACCTCAGGCTCAGATCGACCGCGCCACAAGGGATACATCATTACCCTACTCCTAGCTAGCTCAGGCTACGAAGGAACAAGACCGGTGTCCCATCTAGCTTACCCCGTTAATAGGCAATGACGGTTCCCCGCGTGCGTCCATGACGTCGGTGGTTCTCAAGCCCCCTACGGAAGCAAGGAGACGTCAGTAGGATCCATGCAGCGCCAATAGCTGTGCTTCTACAGGGCTCACGCACTTCTCCAACGGACACGTTAACACGTACATAGCGACCAGGCACTTCCCCGTTGGCCACGTAGCACATAGCTACACCCCCATTGTACAGCTGGCCATCTCTTTATGTCTATAAAAGGGGATGTCCAGGACAAGAAGAGGAGGGACGCACGGCAAAAGGGACGGGAGAAGACGAGCAGGGCCAGACCCTCTCTCTCTCTCTCTCTCTCTCTCGCTCGCTCTCTCGCTCTCTCGCAACGCTTGTAACCCCTACTACGAGCACCCTGGTGCAGGATAATACAAGGCTCATTCCCCTCTTGTGTTCCATCTCGCACCAACCCATCTGGGCAGGGACACGCAGCGACAAATTTACTAGTCGGTCCAGGGACCCCCCGGGTCTGAAATGCCGACAGTTGGCACGCTAGGTAGGGGCATGCTGCGTGTTAACGAACACTTTCCCGTTGAGTTCCAGATGGGTAGACTTCAGCAACCTCTTCAGCCTGGGACGGTGCTCTGCTTCGGGAGTCTCGAGTTCATGTCCCTCGACGGCAGCTACGACATGGTACTCCTCCCCTCACAGCACGACAACAACGATAGTCAGCTCGCCCGGCGGCGGCGAACTCGACGACGGCTTCCCCCCGTGGCGGAAGAGGAACACCCGGGTTTGCCCCGCCACCTTCCTTGTCGCAGGAGGAGGAGACGGGGTAACCGTGGCCGTGCAGGAGGCGGCACCTCGTCGGCTGTCGGACCAGAGTGAGTCGACGATGCCGGCACTCCCCCGGGGACATGTCGGGTGTTGTCCTCGCGCCTGAGACAACGACGAGCGTCGCTTCCCCGCAACGTGCCAGCCCCAAGCGGACTGATGACGCTAACACCCTCGCAAAGGACCTACTGGGCGTTAGCCTCGTACCTATGATAACGGTGCAGTCTGTCCCCGACGTGACTTCACCACCGTCCATCGACCAAAAGGTACCGTCCGTTTTCCATCCTGTTCCCTTTAGATTCAGTTTCGATCCACCAAGCGACCCTGCTTCGGTGAGCACTTTTGCAAGGACGTATCCAGACCTTCCAGGGTACCATATGTGGTCAACCTGGGACGACTAACAACCGTCTCAACCTCCGGACCGGTGGATTCCAAGGAAGAGGACGACCCTGACTTCGGTTGGGATTTTTCTGGCCTCAGTGATCCCGGTGCCATGCGGGACCTCATGTCCGCGTGTGACCACTGCCTCTCCGGTTGCTCTGACGATGGCCATGGCCTTGACGACGAGGGTTATGGCCCAAGTCACGAATGTTTCCACGTCGATCAGGGAGATCACGATGAAGGCAACCACCTCGGCATGCCGGAGGTTGGCGATCCCCCTGGGCCCGCATCTCGTGTTGACATCCCACGGGAGCTAGCTGTGGTCCCAGTCCCTGTGGGGGGTCAGGACACACAGCTCGAGCAAATCCGCAAGATGCAGGCCAAGGTCGACGAGGAAGCAGGGCGACTTGTGCAGCTCCGACAGAACATCGAGCAGGAGTGGGTAGGCCGAACACTCACTGGAGGAGCCCGTCATCGGGCCCGGGACGTCCAGCGTCGTATCATTGACAATGCCAGGGCAGCGCTGCCCCCGACCGTCAGCGGGTCCAGCCAGGACCTAGCTGCAGCGGCGATGCTACTTCGAACCATGCTGGAGCCATCCACCACCGAGGGACGACGTATCCAGGGCGAACTCAAGGATCTCCTGGAAGGTGCCGCAGTTCGACGAGCCGAGAGCTCTGCCTCCCGAAGGCGAGCTGACCCCTCGGAGCATCACGCGACGTCCTTCCGACGCATGCGGGAGGTCTCAGTCCATCCCGAGCGCACGCGGGACGAGACACCTACCGCCCGGGATCGCCTCGGCGACGAGCAACACCGTCACGACCATCGAGCCCGCCTCGAGGAGAAGGTGCGCCGAGGCTTCCACCCTAGGCGTGGGGGACGCTACGGCAGTGAGGAGGATCGGAGTCCCTCGCCCGAGCCACTAGGTCCGTGAGTCTTTAGCCGGGCCATACGACGAGCGCCGTTCCCCGCCCGGTTTCGAGCCCCGACTACCATCACCAAGTACTCGGGGGAGACAAAGTCGGAGTTGTGGCTCGCGGATTACCGGATGGCATGCCAGTTGGGAGGGGCAGACGACGACAACCTCATCATCCGCAATCTTCCCCTTTTCCTCTCTGACGCTGCCTAGGCCTGGCTGGAGCATCTGCCTCCTGCGCAGATCTCCGACTGGGATGACCTAGTCAAAGCCTTCGCTGGAAACTTCCAAGGTACGTACGCGCGCCCTGGAAACTCATGGGATCTCCAAAGCTACCTGTTGGGGGCCTTCGTCCTCCGAAAGTCCTCAAAAACATGATTTGACAATGTTTTCCAAGTGGATTATGTGAACAGATATTTTCGGATTCAGAATTATGGATATAAAGCACGACCAAGACGAAGCCTGAACCAGACGAAGGTCGAGGGAAGCCGAAGTTATGCGCAGGGAAGCTTCGGCGCGATGACATAATGGGGAGCCGACTTAAAGATGAAAAGACTTCGGGGGCCTCGACAGATTTTCATAAACCATTAACAAATGTAATGGACATGGATGTAATTTTACGTGGGCTGCGTCCCGCGTCTATAAATAGATGAACAGTACTCCCGTACTGTTCACGCTGACTGAGCATTGGCACTTGCGTTACGTTTGTACTTTTTACCTTCTCTCAGGACCGAAGGTACATTTGTAATTCGTAATCATTTCTATTTCTTTGTGTTAATAAAATAGAAATGATTCTATGATTTACATCTCATATTTTATATGAATCCTTCGTTAGTACTTATTGAATTCACGAAGGTATGTCTCTTGTGACCTTCGTCCGGAACTCATTATTCCCGAAGGGGCATAATGTTCCATAGGACGAAGGGCCTTAACGTCTAACACTTTTTATGTTGCCTTGTTCTTAATCCGAAGCATTTGAGAACAAGTCCCCAACATTGGCGCCCACCTCCGGTGAACTCACTTCCACTTCGAGCTTTTTTGAACACCTTCGGAAGCTATGGCGCCGAAGAAAGCTTCAGCGACTGGGGCTTCAGCACTGCAACCGCTGGACCACAACCAGGAGACCGTCTCTCTTCGGGAGGCCCGAAGCCAGAAAAGAAAGGCTGTCAGCCCGACACTTCAGGAAGAAGAGCTAGACCAAGAAATCAAGGATATGGAGATGCTACACCAACAAGTACAAAGGAAGAAGGAGAAGATGGCCCGCCTAGCTGAGTTGCAAAGGCAGATAGACGAAGCCTCTGAGGAAGTCCGCCATCTTACTCACGATGAGCAGAACAGAAGGCCTCATCAGAAAGACCTTCATCAGGAGGGCTTCGTCAACGAAGATGACTGGTATGATAATTTCCATCAGGGAAATTTTGTTTTTGATGATGCTTCTCCTCTGTCTGCTGAGCTGCAGGCTACACCTTGGCCTCCATCCTATAAGCCACCCCAGCTCCCCATGTTTGATGGTCACTCCGACCCGAAGCAATTCTTGATGAGCTACGAAGCAACGGTGTCTTCGTACGGGGGCAATGCTGCAGTCATGGCGAAGTCTTTCGTCATGGCCGTCAGGAATGTTGCTCAGACCTGGTATTCCTCCCTTCGGCCAGGAACAATAACTTCATGGCAGAAGCTGAAGGATATGTTACTGACCAGCTTTCAAGGATTTCAGACGAAGCCGGTCACAGCTCAAGCCCTGTTCCAGTGTATTCAGGATCACGAAGAGTACCTTCAGGCGTATGTCCGAAGGTTTTTACGATTGAGGGCGCAGGCACCAACGGTGCCCAATGAAATTGTTATTGAAGCCATGATCAAGGGGCTTCGTCCTGGGCCTGCAGCTCAATACTTTGCTAGAAAGCCTCCTCAGACCTTGGAGAAATTGCTCCAAAAGATGGATGAGTACATTCGTGCAGACAATGACTTTCGGCAAAGAAGGGAGGAGGCCTTCAGATTTTCTGAAATGACCAGGGGCTTCGGAGGAAGATACTACCCGAGACATGTCCGTTCTATCCACAACACTCAGAATGATGATAAGGGGAGTCAGAACAGACCGCAATGCTCATCACAGGCTTCGGGGCAACAACAAACTTCCTTCCGGCCACCAGCTCCAAGAGGCAGAGGCGCCAGGGGCTTCGGCGGAAGATTCGGAGATCAGCCAAGGAGACTGTTTTGCTTGTTCTGTGGAGAAGGCAAGGGCCATACCACTAGGTCGTGCCATATTACAATCCAGAAGCAAAAGGAAATTGCCGAAGCTGCATCTCAGCAAGCTCAGCCGAAGCAGGTCATGCATACTGCTTCGTATCATCCGCCTTATGTCCCACAATACATAGACAACCACCCTGCAGCTTCTGTAGCTTCGGCAAGTCAACCTCAAGCTTCCTGGCAACAGCTTCCGCCCCCACCTCCATTGCAGCAAGGTCAACAGCCAGAAGGGAGTCAATATGCTCCACATCAGAGGGACTTCAGAGAGCAGTCCGAAGCTCGCACAGTCAACAGCACTGTGCCAGAGTCGAAGCACATTTATTGACACATATCCTACCTTTGATAGCAGTCTTTCCTATTCAGTTTTATTTTCTGTGAAGCAAAAAACATTGATAGTTTCCATGTAATAATTTCGTTGTTTTCCACGAGGAAGATCTATTTGCTCCACAAGCCTAAGTTGCTGAAGCTTAAAATTTTTTCCGTTATCAAGGAGGACCTTCGAATTAAAAATCCTTCGGAATAACAGAAAGTCGTTCTAAGGAACGCAGAGTAAGTTTGTGAAGTCACAAAAAGCCGTTCCAAAGGGAGCGCAGTGTAAGTTTTTTGCTCAGAAGTCGTTCCTAAAGGAATGCAGAGCCTACAGCGAAAAGTCAACGCTGATTCCGCCTAAGTAAAGGGCGAAGAAGCTCCTAAGGGAGGCTTACAGCGAAAAGTCAACGCTGATACCGCCTAAGTAAAGGGCGAAGAAGCTCCTAAGGGAGGCTTACAGCGAAAAGTCAACGCTGAGGTCGTCTAAGTAAAAGACGAAGAAGCTCCAAAGACGTTCCTAAGGGAATGCAGAGCTTACGAATGTGTTCTGTGTGTATCTTCGGAACAGACGTCATTTGCATAACATAGCATCATCACATCATTTCGCATAGCATAAGCATCATACATCATGTTGCATACGGCAAAAGAAGGGCACACAGTATTAACCTTCGAAAGAATGATTTGAGAAAGTGCAAATCGTGTAAAGTCACGAGGGAATATGATGATGATCTTCGGAAAATAGCTTCGGAGGATGTTTTTACGAAGCATGGATGAGCTTCATCAGAGCAATATCAAAATTGTTTAGCTTCGGAGAGTGCTTTTACGAAGCATGGATGTGTCTTATCAGAATAATTTTAACAAAGAATGTTTTCTTCACGAAGCATGAAAAGAAGGGAAGGTGTTTTTTCGCCGAAGGCTCAAAAATGGTATGTATGTACAGTTTCATGCATCGTAAAGAATTGAACAATGGAAAGAAACTTATATGTTACATCCAAATGTACAAAATATTACATAGATCACAATTTAAATGTTTCTTCTAATAGCATCTAGTCCTCTCTTAGCACTGCTTCGGCGACTTCATTTAGAAGTTGATCAACAACTTTGTTTATGATAGCTTCGGCCATTTGTTTGATTTCTTCATCTCCTTTTGTATGGGGGTCGGCAGTTGACCCAGCAGCTTCTGAGGGAAGAGAACATTTCTTCATCACTATTGCAAACTATGTGCAGAGTTTGAAATGAAAATTACAATGCAACAAGAATGACTAATTGGTACCTAATTGTCTTTCGGGCTCCGTACTCCTTTCGGTGGCTTCTGCTACTTTTCTAGCATCATGAATGCCTTTTTCGCTTCTTTGGATGATCTCTTGCGCCATTTCTCGGCCGCCGTTGTTCCAAATATCAGTAAAAAATTTGCCACCAACCACGCTTGCTTCGGCCGAGGGGTCCTTAATATCTTCGGAAGATAAGGTAGCTTCAGACTGAGCTAAGAATTTAACATGCCCGCAACCTTTCTTCTCCAAGACAGAAGCAATTCCTCTGGCGCCCGAAAAAGCGCATATGTCGCCGCGGCTGTTCAGAATCTCTTCGAAGGCCTCTGCTTCGTGGCTAATCCATTCCAGCGGATCTTCGGGATTGCCTCGAGAAAAATTCTCTTCGCTGGAAAAGGCGCCGACGCTAGCAAAGCTGGTTTTAATTTTATTCACGCATTCTATAGATTTAACATAGCATTTCCCCTGAGATGTGCGAAGCTCCTTAATTCTTGATTCCAATTTGCTGACCATAAAATCACTAAGTTCTCGTTTCGTTTCCTCAAGCGCGCGCTCCTCTTTAGCTCTAGCCAGCTGCTTCTGAAGATCTTTTATCTCGCGTTTTTGAGCTTCGGCTTGGGCCTTTGAATCAGCTTCGTCTTTTTTCACTTTATCTACCAGTGTAAGCAGAATTTTATCTTTTTCCAAAGCTTCGTTTCTCAGTTTGATAACTTCAGAGCGTAAATTATTAAACGCAATTTCATAACTTTCATCTTCGGCGCTCTTTTGCGCTCTTAGCGCGTTGCTTAGGATCAAGCCCTATAAAAAAAATTCATATAAGAAAAAAGGAATGAGTTGCCTAAAAAATTATAAGGGAGTTTTCTTTTCAAGCGTTAAATTCCCGTACCTTCAGGCTGTTGTACGCAAGACTGTCTGCGAGATCTTCTTTCGTCATGGCGCTTAATCCAGATTTAAGCTTCGGGAAACCAATACTCCTGGCCATCTCTCGGCAGACAGAGAGCTCTTTGTTGTCAGGAAGGCAGTATAAGAAATCATCTTCATTTGTCCCATTGAATATTACTGCCCCCTTTGGATATTTTAGCTCCTTTGCATAATGGTTAGCTTCGTGAGTTTCTTCTTCAGATAGTTTTTTCCCCGAAGCATGTCGTATGATGTAATCACACATGCTGGCAGGCGCTTCGGGGATGGCAGTGTCAGTCTCTTCAATTAAAATCGGTTCTGGTATTTTTATTGTTTCGGTTTCCAAAGTTTGCTCCCTGAAGGGCTCTGAAGGCCCAGCTTCAACTTCAGCTTGTTGCGTCGGAGCTTCAGAAGAAGCTTCAGCAATTTCAACACTCTTTTTTGGAGTTGTGCTTGAAGACTTAATTGTCTCCAAGACATCTAGTACATTTACCATTCTCTTCCTTTTTGGAGTCACCATTGGACCCTTTTGGATTTTTGCTGCTTCGACATTTACTACAGGACTCAAAATTTCTGATGCTTTTTCTTTAGTCGGATTTTTTGCTTCTTCCATTTTTTCTGTCGATGGTGCTTCGGCCATCTCTGCAATTTCTGGCAGCAAGGTTGGCTGTTCAGCTTCGGCGGCCGAAGAAGTTTCTCCAGTGAACTCAGGCACCGAAGCTGGTTCAATATGGCGTGGTCGATGTGTGAGGACCTTCAACCTTTTTCCTTTCGGTTCTGGCTCACTAGGAGCAGTTCCTGCTTCTTCTTTTTCAGGGGTTATGTTTTTCCTTTTTTGCCTTCGGATGGGATAACGATAATCAGGGTAGAAGAACCCAATTGCATCAAACACTCGATTGAGTCTCTTCTTTTTTCGGCCTCCGAAGGCTGCTGATAGTGCGGTATTTTCAGTCTTCGAATATGCCCCAAGTAATTCATCACTTAATGTTTCAATGCTTTTCAGCCAATCATCATCAGGTTCAATAAATTTATCTGCATATTTGAATGTATACTTTAATCTGACTAATCCGCCTTCGTCGGACTCTTTGATGGTTTCCTTCGGCATTTCCCACTTTTCTGCAAGTGGCCATACCCTGAAGGCAATGTGTTCTTGGACCAAGTCTCTTGTCCCAATAAACAAGCAAACCACTCCGAAGGCTCTTTGGCATTCTTCGGCGGCTTCGTCCATTTCGACCTTCGGCCTTCGGAGACCGAAGCGTTGCCAGATTGGGTGCATAATAATACTCTTCACATTCTCTTGAGCTGTTAGATCATTCTTTACATAAAACCATTCAGTCATCCAGGCTCCGGGCCATCTCTTCCGAAAGGTCGGCACAGGGCAGCTTGACCCAGAGCGGGCGCCGAAGCTGTAGCACCCAAAGTTGTTGTGGTATTGCTCTTTTCCCCAGGGCTTCGTCTCGTATAATAACTCATGAATGTTGCAGAAGCTTTTAGCGTTCGGTTCCAAACCTTGGCTTCTCACAGCCCAGACAAAAATCCCCATTCTTATAATGGCTTCGGGAGTGAGTTGATGAAGGTAGACTTGGAATGTTTTCAGTACCTCAACAACAAAACTGCTCAGGGGAAATCGAAGTCCAGCCTTGAGGAAGCTTCGGAAAATCACAACTTCATCCTCTTCGGGGGTGGGAGAAGTCTTTTCCCCGGCATCAGCCCTCACAATAGATATGTCTCGGAAATATCGCCCCCTCATATTATCAATGTGACTCTGCTTGATGGTCGTTTTCCCAAAAACTGTGTGACTTGGTCGCCACGGTCGATCTTCGGCCTCTTCCCCACCACTTTCCACATCATAGCTGTCGCTGTCATCAGTATCTTCGGACAGACCTTCGAGAATCTCCTTCGTGATTTTCTCTGTATTGGTCTCGGCCATCGCTATCAGGAACCCCAGATTCTTCTCCTCCTCGAGACTCAGCTTCGTCTCAGCAGGGATCTTCAGCTTCGTCTCAGCAGGGGTCTTCTTGCCTTCAGACATCTTCGGGAACGCTAAAAAAATTGTTCCCGAGGCCGAAGCTTCGAAATCAAAAAGAACAGCAAATCTTAATGAACAAGCGCTAAAAATTTTACTGGGCCGAAGCAAAAGGGCAAGTGTGCGTACCAAATGAGTTCGCGATGTGATCTTATTTATACGCCTAGGGCGTTGGAAATTGGAAGGCCCCGCTTGTCAGTGAATGTTGCTATTCTAGCAAAAGGAAAGGTGTTTTTTCGGACCTTCGGCTCAAGGCCTTCGTCCATATCGCAATCTAAATTTATCATTTACAAATTAATATTGCGAGGGGCTACTGTTGGGGGCCTTCGTCCTCCGAAAGTCCTCAAAAACATGATTTGACAATGTTTTCCAAGTGGATTATGTGAACAGATATTTTCGGATTCAGAATTATGGATATAAAGCACGACCAAGACGAAGCCTGAACCAGACGAAGGTCGAGGGAAGCCGAAGTTATGCGCAGGGAAGCTTCGGCGCGATGACATAATGGGGAGCCGACTTAAAGATGAAAAGACTTCGGGGGCCTCGACAGATTTTCATAAACCATTAACAAATGTAATGAACATGGATGTAATTTTACGTGGGCTGCGTCCCGCGTCTATAAATAGATGAACAGTACTCCCGTACTGTTCACGCTGACTGAGCATTGGCACTTGCGTTACGTTTGTACTTTTTACCTTCTCTCAGGACCGAAGGTACATTTGTAATTCGTAATCATTTCTATTTCTTTGTGTTAATAAAATAGAAATGATTCTATGATTTACATCTCATATTTTATATGAATCCTTCGTTAGTACTTATTGAATTCACGAAGGTATGTCTCTTGTGACCTTCGTCCGGAACTCATTATTCCCGAAGGGGCATAATGTTCCATAGGACGAAGGGCCTTAACGTCTAACACTTTTTATGTTGCCTTGTTCTTAATCCGAAGCATTTGAGAACAAGTCCCCAACACTACCGCCAGCAGCCAGGAGAATCCCTCCAAGAGTACATCCGGTGATTTTTGAAGCAGCACACCGAGCTGCCCGGCATCACCAACTCGGACGTCATCGGAGCTTTCCTCGCCTGCACCACTTGCCGAGACCTGGTGAGAAAACTGGGGCGCAAGACTCCCACCAAGGCGAGCGAGTTGATGGACATAGCCACCAAGTTTGCCTCTGGTCAGGAGGCGGTCGAGGCTATCTTTCGGAAGGACAAGCAGCCTCAGGAAAGGCAGAAGGAAGATGCCCCCGAGGCATCCATCCAGCGCGGCGCGAAGAAGAAGACCAGGAAGAAGGCGCAAGCAAAGCGCGACGCCGCTGACGCGAATCTCGTCGCTGCTGCCGAGCACAGGAACCCTCGAAAGCCTCTCGGAGGGGCCAACATGTTCGACAAGATGCTCAAGGAGCCGTGCCCCTATCACTAGGGTCCCGTCAAGCACACCCTTGAAGAATGTGTCATGCTCCGGCGCTACTTCCATAAGGCCGGGCCCCCGGCGGAAGATGGCAAGGGCCAAGGCAACAACAAGAAGGAGGGCGATAAGGAAGAGGAGTTCTCGGAGGTCCACAACTGCTTCATGATCTACGGCGGGTAGGTGGCGAACGCCTCGGCTCGGCACCGCAAGCAGGAGCACCGGGAGGTCTGCTCGGTGAAGGTGGCAGCGCCAGTCTACCTAGACTGGTCCGACAAGCCTATCACCTTCGACCGAGCGACCACCCCGACTTCGTGCCAAGCCCAGGGAGGTACCCGCTCATCGTCGATCTGATCATCGGCAACGTTAGGCTCTCCATGGTCCTCATGGACGGAGGCAGCAGCCTCAACATCATCTACACCGAGACCCTGGAACTCTTGGGGGTTGATCGTTCCGAGGTTTGGGCCGGTGCGATACCTGTCGGCGTTTCGACCCTGGGGGGGTCCCTGGACCGACGAGTAAATTGTCGCTGCGTGTCCCAGCTAGGGCTGGAAACGAGCTGAGCCGAGCCAGGCTCGACTCGGCTCAGTGCGGCTCGGTAAAAGAGCGAGCCGAGCCAGGCTCGGCTCGGTTGTCTGGCGAGCTCTGTAATCAGGCTCGGCTTGGCTCGACTCGGTACAGGCTCGCGAGCCGGCTCGAGCCGGCTCGCGAGCCCACCCTTCAGTTCAATTCTCAACCAGCAGCAGTAGTATATATTCAGCACGGGAAATCAGCAGCAGTATATTCAGCTCAAAACATACAAGAAGATATGCGAGCCCACCCTTCAATTCAATTCTCAACCAGCAGTAGTATATATTCAGCACTGGAAATCAGCAGCAGTATATTCAGCTCAAAACATAATGTTCTCAACAAAGAGTATTAGAAATCAGCACTGGAAAGAGTAGTATATATATTCAACAAAGAGTAGTATATATTCAGCATTGGAAATCAGTAGCAGTATATTTAGCTCAAAACATAATGTTCTCAAAACATAATGTTCTCAACATAATGTTCTCAACAAAGCAGTATATTCTCAAGCAGCAGCAGTAGTATGATGCATCTTCTCTTGAGTCTTGACTCTTGACGTCTCCTTAGCTTAGCTTGTCTTGTCTCCATCCAATTCTTCCAAATTCTGTGAAGGCAATTCTAATTAGTTTACAAATAACACTAAATAATTCATGTTTCCCCTATATTCTAATAAAGAGTATTAGAATTCAGATCTCTTACTAGTTGCTTTCCACCAAGCTTTTTGGGAACATAATGTTCTCAACATTGTCTTCATCATCTTCTTCCTGATAAAATACAATTACAAAGTTCAATTAATGCGTGAAATAATACAACTTTAAGAAATGTACAAGATCAGCATACCACATATATCATGCTTCCATCATGTGTTCCTCGGATCCAGCTAGAAGAGCATACCAATGCCTCCACCATTGAAGGCCTTAGAGAACTACGATAATCATCTAGAATTCTACCTCCCGTACTAAAAGTAGACTCTGAAGACACAGATGTCGCCGGAATAGTTAGGAATTTCTTTGCCATTCTCGACACCACTGGAAATCTATGTGAATTAACCTTCCACCAATTCAGCAAATCAAACTCTTTGTCTGATAAACACACATTAGTCTCCTCCAAATAGATAAGCAACTCGCTCTTTGATGGGTTAGACTGAGTTGATGACAAGAAAGACTGAAATTGACATGAAGCGGATGGCAAACTACATGATCTTTCAATACTCAAAGATGAGGAAGCATTAGATTTGCTTTGAGACTCTTTTCTCTCTCTATGCTGCACCTCAAAATCCCCATAAAGTTTTTCTAACTCACTACGATCATCTTCTAATTCAAACACAACTTGATGTTCATCAAATATCTTATTGAAGCACCACTCAATAAATCTCATTTTATACCTTGGATCAAGAATAGTAGCAATCACCATAACATTATTCTTTTCTTCCCAATACTTGTTAAACTTTTCCATCATAGCATTACCCATTGTTCTCAAGTTCAAATTATTGTAGACCATTGCTGCCCTCAATGCAATTTTTATATCCACAATGTGAGGATAGAATAGATTCGCAGTAGGATATGAAGAAGCAGATAATGCAGTGGTAACTTTAGCTAAAGATGCAAGAATTGGTTCAATTGCAATAAACAAATCCCACTCTTCAGCTGTAGGTTCCCATTTATAGTTTAAATCTGCATCAGCATATGTTTCAATGGCTTCTTTATAAGCTATACAAGTATGCAACATCTTGTAAGTTGAACTCCATCTAGTTGACACATCAAGACTCAACCCTTCTCCAATTTTCAAAGCTAGGGATCTACAAATCTCCACAAACTTATGCAGGCGAGAAGGAGATTTTTTAATATACTTGACAGTTGATCTTAGATTGCTTATTAAAGAATCCAATGCAGCAGTCCCATCCTTAACAACCAAATTAATTATGTGTGCACAACATCTGATATGGAAATATTTTGCAACAAAAGCACTTCCTTGTCTAGCTGAAAATCTGGCCCTCAAACCTCAAATAGCACCATCATTGTTTGAGGCATTATCTAAAGTCATGGAAACAATTTTATCCTCTATTTTCTAGCCAGCAACACATTCATATACTGCTTGTCCTATAACAGGCCCTTTGTGTGGGGGGTCCAATTCAAAAAAATTCAAGACACGACATTGCATCTTCCAATCACTATCTATGTAGTGTGCAACCAAACACATATAGGATAATGTTTGATTGGATGTCCACAAATCAGTGGTTAGGGAAATATACTCAACACCTTTAAGGACTTTTGCTAGTGATTCTTTTTCAGACTCATAGATCTTTAAACATTCAGCTCTTATAGTCTTCCTACCAATAAACTCATATGAAGGATTCAAATACCTCATGACAATGTTAAACCAAGTATGCTCAACCATCCTAAATGGATACTCATGAACTATTATCATCTTAGCAATTAGTTTTTTTACTTGCTCATGGTTATAATCTTTTGGAGAAGTGATAGTAGGAAGGCCAGATCCAGATTCACCTGCTGTTGATGGAGCAAAATTTAGAAGAGATTGATCCTGCTGCTTTGCCACATGCTTCAAATACACGACACAAATTCTCATGTGCCTTGACAAATGAGATGTTGTTGATCCTTGTATGTAAGAATATAGCTTCTTACAATAGTTACATTTTGTCTTTGATATCATCTTCCCCTTCTCTGTCGTATCTGGCACAGTCACCTTAGTAAAGGCATCCCAAACTTTAGATTTTGCCTTTTTGCTCCTTTCAGTTTCAGCTATAGCCTTCATCTTCACCCTTTTGCGCCTTCTCTTGACCCCTTGTTTACTTCTGTTGTCCTCAGATTCATCAATATTGACATTGTCCACTGAATCATCAATTTTTCCACCAAGCACTACTAGTTCATCTTCAGACATATCATCCCTCTTGTCAAACGAATTACTTTCTGAATCAGTTCCATCACTTACAGTCCTCCCCTTTCCTTCCACAGCTGATTCCATCACTTAAAAAGTTGCAACCTATAGTCATTGATACAATAAAAGTAAATAGCCAGACAGCAACCATTCTAAGCATTGGACTTCAGAATTTCAGATCACTTTACCTGAGTACCTGATAGGCGGACTGAAGCTTGGAGGATGAACTTCAGATTTTTAGATCACTAACCTGACCAGCGACAGCGAGGCAGCGACTACTCGGCTGATCGGTTCCTGGAGAGATGGCAACCCAGCGCCCCTGCCGGCAGGTGCAGGCGGCGTGGAGTTAAACCAGCAGGTGGCAGGCTGGCCGCTGGCAGCCCAACGCCCTAGCCTGTACATCACGTATTCACGTGGAGGAAGAGAGATAATAGGAGGATTAGAATGATGAGCTAACGCTGGAGTCCAAACTGCTAACGGTGGCAAAGTCCAAACTGCCAAGTGCCAAGTGCTAACGCTGGAGCCAGAGGGCTGAGGGATTGGAATGACGAGCTCACTAACCTGACCTGAGTAGCTGACGCGGTGACGCCTGGCAGCCTATGCCAACACTAGAGCCTGGAGGGATGGGCGGCGGTCGGCGGATGGCAGATTGGCTCATTGGCAGCCAGCAGCCTGCCTGGAGGGAACGGAATCACGGTCACAGACTCAGCAGTCAGCCTCACGGCCGCACGGCGGGACGGGCGGGTCACGACCGCGGTCGTCGGCGGCTCGGCGCGTCGCGTGAGCGGTGACTCGGTGAGCAGAGCGGGGCGGCGACCGACGGATGATAGGAATTAGGAACAACCGAACAAAATGGTAAGTTTGATACCCTAGGTCAGCGACAGAGTTGGGCCTTCAGCTGTTCAGATTTGGGCCGAGCCTCGAGCCGGCTCACGAGCCTTGACGAGCTGGCTCGGCTCGGTACTGTAGCGAGCCGTGGAATCAGGCTCGGCTCGGGCTCGTTTAGAGTCTCGAGCCTCTCCGAGCCGAGCCGAGCCTTAACGAGCCCGAGCCGGCTCACGAGCCTCGAGCTTTTTTTCCAGCCCTAACTCCCAGCCCAGATGGGTCGGTGCGAGACGGGACACAAAGGGGGGGAGAACAGTGAGGGGAAACCGCGACCTTCGTGTTGTCCTGCGCCCAGGGCGGATGGATGCGCTTGCAGTAGGGGGTTACAAGCGTTCGCACGGGAGAGAGAGAGAGAGCGAGCGAGAGCTTTATGCATCGGCCCGTTCTCCCGCGCGGCCAACCTCCTCGTACGAGAGCCCTGGACCTTCCTTTTATAGGCGTAAGGAGAGGGTCCAGGTGTACAATGGGGGGTGTAGCAGTGTGCTAACGTGTCTAGCAGAGAGGAGCTAGAGCCCTAAGTACATGCCATCGTGGCAGTCGGAGAGGTTTTGGCGCCCTGTTCATGTGATGTCGTGGCCATCGGAGGAGCGCTCGAGCCCTGCGGAAGTACAGCTGTCAGGGCTGTCGAATCCTTGCTGACGTCTCCTGGCTATCGTAAGGGGCTGGGAGCTGCCGTCGTCATGGAGCGTGTGGGGTGTCATCATTAGTTGTTTGCTGGGGCGAGCCAGATGGGACGCCGGTCTTGTCCCCGTAGCCTGAGCTAGCTAGGGGCAGGGTAATGATGACCCTCCTGGCGACGTGGCCGATCTGGACCCGAGTTTGAGCGAGGTGGCGATTCCTCCGAGGTCGAGGTTGAGTCTGAGCCCTAGGGTCGGGCGAGGCGGAGTCCATTGTCTTCGGGAGCCGAGGCCGAGTCTGAGCCCTGGGGTCGAGCGAGGCGGAGTCCATCGTCTTCGGGAGCCGAGGCCGAGTCCGAGCCCTGGGGTCGGGCGAGGCGGAGTTCGTCATCTTCTGGAGCCGAGGCCGAGTCCGAGCCCTGGGGTCGGGCGAGGCGGAGCTCATCGTCTTCCGGAGCCGAGACGGGGGCCGAACCCTGGGGTCGGGCGAGGCAGAGCTTCCTATGTCGCCCGAGGCTGGACTTAGCCGTTGTCAACCTCACTCTGGCGAGTGGCACGACAGTCGGAGCAGGGCAGGCGGCGCTGTTTTCTTGTCAGGTCGGTCAGTGGAGCGGCGAAGTGACTGCGGTCACTTCGGCTCTGTCGACTGAAGAGCGCGCGTCAGGATAAGGCGTCAGGCGATCCTTGCATTAAATGCTCCTGCGATATTGTCGGTTGGTGTGGCGATTTGGCCAAGGTTGCTTCTCCGTGAAGCCTACCCGAGCTGAGCCTCGGGCGAGTCGATGGTGCGTCCGTTGCTCGAGGGGACCCTCGGGCGAGGCGTGAATCTTCCGGGGTCGGCTGTCTTTGCCCGAGGTTGGGCTCGGGCGAGGCAGGATCGTATCCCTTAAGCGGAGCCTTGGCCTGAATAGCGCCCATCAGGCCTTCGCAGCTTTGTGCTGACGGGGTTTACCAGCTGAGATTAGGAGTCTTGAGGGTACCCCTAATTATGGTCCCCGACAGTAGCCCCCGAGCCTCAAAGGGAGTGTTGGCACTCGCTTGGAGGCTTTTGTTGCACTTTTTTGCAAGGGGACCGACCTTTCTCGGTTGCATTTTGTTCCGGTGGGTGTGCGCGAGCGCACCCGCCGGGTGTAGCCCCCGAGGCCTCGGAGGAGTGTTTTGACTCCTTCGAGGTCTTAATGCCTTTCGTGATGGCTCGGTCGGTTTGGTTGTTCCCTCATGCGAGCTGGCCATAGCCCGGGTGCACAGTCGAGTCCCAAGTTCTCGGGCTAGTATGTTGACGCTGTCAACGATTTGGCCGGAGCCGAGATTGCGAGAGCAGCCCCCGAGCCTCCGCACAGAGCGAGAGGACGATCAAGGACAGACTTGGCTTTTTTCATGCGCCCCTGCGTCGCCTTTCTGCAAGGAGGAGGGGGGGGGGGGGAAAGCGCCATGTTGCCCTCGGAGGGCGCCGAACATGGTGTCTCCAATGAGTTGCTAATGGGTAATCCGAGTGGACGCCCGTGCCCCATTCGTTAGGGGTCGGTAGTGGCCCGGAGGCGCGCTCCAAAAGTACCTGCGGGTGATTCGCCGGACCCGGTCCCCTTTTGACGGGGTCCGAGGGCTCGATGCCTCCCTCTGGTGGGATTCCGTTACGAAGTCGCTCCCGCTGGTCTCGGAAATGTCCTAGGGTACCTTGGGAGCGTAGCCCGAGCCTTGGTTATGTATCGAACGTTCCCAGGGTCATCTCTCGCTCTGCGTGCTCTGAGGCGGCTGTCGAACCCTTCGGGGGCCAGCCTACGAACCCCTGATCAGTAGTGGGCACGGAGCCCGTGTGGCCTGAGGCGGCTGTTGAACCCTTCTGAGGGGCCAACCTTCGAACCTCTGACCAGTAGTGGGCGCGGAGCCCGAGTGCTCGGAGGCGGCTGTTGAACCCTTCCGAGGGGCCAGCCTTCGAACCTCTGATCAGTAGGGGGGCTCGGGGCCCGCTTCCTTCGCGGAGAAGGATCCCTTTCGGAGTATCCCCTTTCCCGGTCCCTGTTGCAAGAGAGAGAAAGGAGAAGTGGAAAAGAATATGAAATTGAATGACATGGCGCACCTTTTCTGACGCGGTCATTATGGCGGAGGTGAAGCGTCACCCGCTTCGCCTGCCAAAGGTGCCGCCTGCCCTGCCGCAGAGTTAATGCGACGGGACGAGTGGTTGGTGGGGTAGCCGTTGTGCGTGCGCGAGCCGTTCGAGGAACGGAGCATGGGCGCGTCATCTTCACGCCATGGGAGAGGGCTCTCTCGTTGTCCCAGGAGGGGACGTGAGCCTGTAGATGACTTGACCGCTGCTTCCGCCCGCCTGCCACCGCCATTACTGCCGTCCCATTTCTGGCCGTATCGATCGTCGCGCCTTCTCCCGTGGCTGACTGACTCATGACCGATGTGCTCGGTTGGCACTGTTGGGCCATGTGTAGGGTCGCCTCGAGTCGCGGCACCGGTTCCGCATTCGAGAAGGCGCGGTACTGGCGCGAGTGGCGGTGCAGTTTCTTGCACGTAGTAACCGGCGCACCGGTTACATGACGTGTGGGCCTAGACCTCCAAGCTGGACGCGTTGAAGTCGAAAGGGTGCGCCCCCTTGGTGCGGTTGCATGCCGCCTGCATGGCGGTCCGCCCTTTCACCCGCTGGTCTGGGCGAAAGTGGAGGAGCGCTTGTAACCGCTGGGCAGTTACGCGTACCGCGCGCGGCGATTTGGCCTCTTCTGTCCTGGGCCAGCTTGTATGACGCGTGGGACCAAGCCCCCGTGTCGTAGGGGGAGGACCTTGGAGCGTGTTGGAGAAGACTCAGTCCGCGCCGGCTGAGGACGCAAGTGGGGAGAGTTGTCTTTAAAAGGAGGGCGACCCCCTTGGATGGCAACCATGTCTTTGCACTCTCCTCATGCATCGCGCCCTTCCACCTTCTGAGCCCCCGGATGGGGAGCGCTCGCGTCGCTTTCGTCTTGCTGTCGTTGGAGGAACGCAACTTCGCGGAAGTTGGTACCTTTCAGCGATCGTTCGGCTTTAAGGATTTTCATCAGGCAGCCTGGCTGCATCCCCTCGCCGGTGGTCACCCAAGACGATGACCACCAGTTCGATGGTGGGGAGAAGCGAGCTGGGCTGCGGCCTCTGCCCCGCCCTCAGCTTCAAGGATTTTCGTTATCCGGGCTGAGGCGGAGGAGCGCACCGAGTGGGGGGTTGCCTCCGCGTGGGTCGGTAACCCTTTTCTTCCCCCGGCGTTTGGGGGAGAAAGGCATCCTCCAGCCCCGCGGAGGCTTCTTTCAGCCATGCCGGGGAAGGCGAACTGCTGCTGCCCAGCCAGGGTGCAGCATTCCGTCCTCCGTCCGGGCGATGGTCGCGCCGCGTACGGGCCGGCCACGTCCAGGTCTTCCTCGCGCCGACAGCCGCGCCAGAGGGTCACCCAGCACGTCGTGCGCTGCGAGGGCGGTGCTCATGTTCTAGGGTGGCTCCGGCGAGGGCAGGAGCGAGGACCTGCCGGTGCGCTTTGGGGCGCCCGGCGCCCGCTGGCGTGGTGTTGAGGTGGTGGCAGCTGGAGGAGGTTTCTCTGCCAACGAGATTGCCAACCCCGCCTGCACCCTTGGACCTCCGTCCCCCGACTTGAATGGCTGGTTCTCGTCCTTCGTGGGCGAGAGCCTTTCTGCCACAGCGTCCGCCCGGAAGCCGTTGCTGCAGCTGTCTTGCCGCCCGGGACGAAGGTCGTTGTTGCTGCTGTCGGAGCGGGCGGCGGTGAGCCGCTTGGAGTTCGTCGTCCCGCGGGCCTCCTGGTATGGAGGTTGTTCATACCCGCGGGAACGGAACCGGAGTTCCGTTTGTAATGGCACCTTGAGTGCTAGCGTATGTTCATCGTGGCTGTCGGGGCCTGAACATTTATGTATTTTGGCGTGAAGCCATGTTTCTTCCTCATTTCGAGCGCTAGGACTCGCTTGTCGGCTAACTGAACCGCTTAACCAAGTGTGACTTGCTCTGTGCGGAAGGTGACGAGTGAGGTATCCGTATCCCGGAGGCGTAGGAGTCCCTCGGCTCAGTCGGCCTTCCCGCCCGAGGCTTCACTTGCTTAGTCAAAGAAACCCTCGGCCGCTCTGCGATGAGCCAGAGCCGGAGGCAGCGGTGTCAGCATGGACAAGGGCGGAGTTGGCTCGAAAAAGGAAGCTTTGTCGACCGGGGCCTGGCCGAGTCGTCCCCTGGCGGGACCAACGCCGGAGTCGAGTTGTCGAGGCCACGAGCCGGGCTGGGGTCCTCGGGGGACAGCTGGCTGAGGCTTCGAAGCGGTCGGCCGAGCCGTCTGCTCGGGCCGGGTTCCTGGAGGAGTCCTTGGCGGCGATGGCCCGGGCGTGGTGCTGACGTCGTCCTTCGGAGCAGAGATCCTCCGACCGTGTTGCCATCCGAGGCTCGGTCGGGCTTCGCCGATGGTGGAGTTGACGTCGAGGGTGCTGCTGCTCCCCCTCCATCGACGTCTGATCCTGCAGGATCGGTTCGCCTGTAGTATGCGTATGTTTTTTGCGGCCGCCAAGGCCCAAACATACTGTCGTCGCTTTGTAAAGCTGCGTTTCTTTTCCCCTTTTTTCGAGCATCAGGACTTATTTGTCGGTAACAGAATTGTTTGTCCGAGCGAGGGTTACTTCTCATGGAAGGTGATGAGTGAGGTATCCGTATCCCGGGGGCGTAGGAGTCCCTCGGCTCGGTCGGCCTTGCCACTTATGTGTACTCTTACTCGTCCGTAGGATTCTGCTATCGATATAGTCGAGAAGGCACAAAAAATCGTTTCGGCAGAAAAGTTTTCGAGCCTTAAGACTTGTTCGGTAAGAAGGATCGCTTATCCGAACGCGAGCTACTTCTCGCAGAAGGTGACGAGTGAGGTATCCGTATCCCGGAGGCGTAGGAGTCCCTCGGCTTGGTCGGCCTTGCCTGCTTACGTGTACTCCGCCGTTTTCATGATCCCACTACCGAAGTAGTCGAAAAGCACGAAAGGTATTCTGGCAGAAAGACCTTTTTCGAGGAAAATTTTGACGCGGAGGGGGTTCCCCCCTTCTAGCCCCCGAGGGAGGGTCGGGCTTTGCCGAGGCAAGGCTGACCCTTCCTTGAAGGTTAGACTTTGCTTGGGTATGTAAACGAGGTGCATGAATGACTTGAAAACATCTTAAGGGTAGAAGCGACGTAGCTGTTGGATGTTCCAAGCATTGCTGTAGACCTCGCCTTGACTGTTGGCCAGCTTGTACGTTTCGGGCTTCAAAATCTTAGCGATGATGAATGGCCCTTCCCAGGGAGGTGTGAGCTCGTGGCACCCTCGGGCGTCTTGTCGCAGCCGAAGCACCAAGTCACCCCCTCGGGCGTGGTAGCGTCGCAGGGACTGCTGATACCGCGTCAAGTGTGGTAAGGCCATGTCCCGAGCCTCTTCCAGCTGGTCCAGTGAGTCTTCTCGGTTGGTCTGGTTGCGTCGGTCGTCGTAGGCCCTCGTCCTTGGGGAACCGTATTCTAAGTCTGTGGGCAAGATGGCCTCGGCCCCATAGACTAGAAAGAACAGTGTGACGCCTGTGGCTCGGCTCGGCGTTGTCCTCGAGCTCCAGACCACCAAGGGGAGTTCCTTCATCCATCGCCTGCCGAACTTGTGGAGGTCGTCGTAGATCCTCGGCTTGAGTCCTTGCAGAATCATGCCGTTGGCATGTCCTACCTGCCCATTCGTCATGGGGTGTGCCACGGCGGCCCAGTCCACCCGGATGTGGTGATCGTTGCAGAAGTCCAGGAACTTTCTGCCGGTGAACTGGGTGCCGCTGTGGGTGATGATGGAGTTCGGGACCCCGAAGCGATGGATGATGTTGGTGAAGAATGCTATCGCCTGTTCGGACCTGATGCTGTTTAGGGGTCGGACCTCGATCCACTTGGAGAATTTGTCGATGGCGACCAGTAGGTGCGTGTAGCCCCCGGGTGCCTTCTGCAAGGGACCGACGAGGTCCAGACCCCACACAGTAAATGGCCAGGTGATGGGTATTGTTTGTAGAGCCTGAGCGGGTAGGTGCGTCCGCCTTGCGTAGAATTGACACCCTGGGCAGGTGCGGACAATTCTAGTGGCGTCAGCCACCGCAGTCGGCCAGTAGAAACCTTGTCGGAAAGCGTTTTCGACAAGGGCTTGAGGCGCTGCGTGGTGATCACAAGCCCCCGAGTGTATTTCTTGTAAGAGCTCCTGGCCTTCGGCAATGGATATGCATCGCTGGAGGACGCCGGAGGGGCTGTGGTGGTAGAGCTCCTTCCCGTCACCCAGAAAGACGAATGACTTGGCGCGCCGCGCCAGTCGCCGCGCTTCAGCTTGATCGAGGGGCAGCTCTCCTCGGTCGAGATAATGCAGGTACGGGGTCTGCCAGTCTCGATTAGGCGGGACCCCATTCCGCTCTCCCTCGACACGCAGTGCCTTACTCTCGGGGGCTGAGGGTGCCTCGGGCTGAGCCGAGGGCACCTCGGGCTGAGTCGAGGGCGCCTCGGGCAGGGCTGAGACCTTCTCAGGCTCGGCCGTGTCGTTGGTCTTGAATGAGGGTTGATGTAGGTCCCGAGAGAAGACGTTCGGGGGAACCGTTGTTCGCGCCGAAGCTATCTTCGCCAGCTCGTCCGCAGTCTCGTTGTACCGCCGGGTGACGTGGTTGACCTCGAGCCCGTAGAACTTGTCCTCCAACTCGGATATCTAGTGAGTGTTCGGCGACTTCCCTCGGTATGCCAGGCATGTCCGAGGGACTCCACGCAAAAACCTCGGCGTTCGTGCGGAGAAAGTCGACGAGCACTGCTTCCTATTTGGGGTCGAGCTTAGAGCCGATCCGGATCTGCTTGGAGGCGTCGTTGCTGGGGTCGAGAGGGACGGACTTATCCGCCTCTACTGGTTCGAAGTTGCCGGCGTGGCGCTTCGCGTCTGGTGCCTCCTTGGAGAGGCTTTCCAGCTCGGCGACGAGGGCCTCGGATTCGACGAGGGCCTCAGCGTACTCCACGCACTCCACGTCGCATTCGTACGCGTGTCGGTACGTGGGGCCGACGGTGATGACCCCGTTGGGGCCCGACATCTTGAGCTTGAGGTAGGTGTAGTTGGGACGGCCATGAACTTGGCGTAGCATGGCCTCCCCAGCACTGCATGTAGGTTCCTCGGAACCCGACCACCTCGAACGTGAGGGTTTCCCTTCGGAAGTTGGAGGGAGTCCCGAAGCGGACGGGCAGATCGAGTTGTCCGAGGGGCTGGACGCGTTTCCTGGGGATGATCCCGTGAAAAGGCGCCGCGCCTGCCCGAATCGAGGACAGATCGATCTGTAGGAGCCCGAGGGTCTCGGCGTAGATGATGTTGAGGCTGCTACCCCCGTCCATGAGGACCTTGGTGAGCCTGACGTTGCCGATGACGGGGTCGACAATGAGCGGATATTTCCCGGGCTCGGCACGCGGTCAGGGTGGTCGCCCTGGTCGAAGGTGATGGGCTTGTCGGACCAGTCTAGGTAGACTGGCGCCGCCACCTTTACCGAGCAGACCTCTCGACGCTCCTGCTTGCGGTGCCGAGCCGAGGCGTTCGCCACTTGCCCACCGTAGATCATGAAGCAGTCGTGGACCTCGGGGAACTCCTCTGCCCTGTGATCCTCCTTCTTATCGTCGTTGTGGGCCCTGCCACCTTCCGCAGGTGGCCCGGCCTTGTGAAAGTGGCGCCGAAGCATGACACACTCCTCAAGGGTGTGCTTGACGGGCCCCTGATGATAGGGGCACGGCTCCTTGAGCATCTTATCGAAGAGATTGGTACCTCCAGGAGGTTTCCGAGGGTTCTTGTACTCAGCGGCGGCGACAAGGTCCGCGTCGGTGGCGTCGCGTTTCGCTTGCGACTTCTTCTTGTTCTTCTTTTTGGTGCCGCGCTGGGCGGACGCCTCGGGGACGTCTTCCGGCTGGCGGCCCTGGGGCTGCTTGTCCTTCCGGAAGATGGCCTCAACCGCCTCCTGGCCAGAGGCGAACTTGGTGGCGATGTCCATTAGCTCGCTCGCCCTGGTGGGGGTCTTGTGACCCAGCTTGCTCACCAGGTCGCGGCAGGTGGTGCCGGCGAGGAACGCGCCGATGACATCGGAGTCGGTGATGTTGGGCAGCTCGGTGCGCTGCTTCGAGAATCGCCGGATGTAGTCCCGGAGAGACTCTCCCAGCTGCTGGCGGCAGCTTCGGAGATCCCAGGAGTTCCTAGGGCGCACGTACGTGCCCTGGAAGTTGCCGGCGAAGGCTTGGACCAGGTCGTCCTAGTTGGAGATCTGTCCCGGAGGCAAATGCTCCAGCCAGGCTCGAGCGGTGTCAGAGAGGAACAGGGGGAGGTTGCGGATGATGAGGTTGTCATCGTCCGTTCCACCCAGCTGGCAGGCCAATCGGTAGTCCGCGAGCCACAGTTCCGGCCTTGTCTCTCCCGAGTACTTTGTGATGGTAGTCGGGGTTCGGAACCGGGTCGGGAACGGCGCCCGTCGTATGGCCCGGCTAAAAGCCTGCGGACCGGGTGGTTCGGGCGAGGGGCTCCGATCCTCCCCGCTGTCGTAGCATCCCCCATGCCTGGGGTGGTAGCCTCGGCGCACCCTCTCGTCGAGGTGGGCTCGACGGTCGCGGTGGTGGTGCTCGTTGCCGAGGTGACACGAGGCCGCAGGCACCGTGTTGCGCGTGCGCCCAGTGTGGACCGAGGCTTCCCGTACGAATCGGGAAGTCACGATGCGATGCTCCGAGGGGTACCCCTGCCTTTGGGAGGCAGAGCTTTCGGCCCGTCGGACCGCGGCATCCTCCAGGAGATTCTTGAGCTCTCCCTAGATATGCCACCCTTCGGTGGTTGATGGTTCCGGCATTGCACGGAGTAGTATTGCTGCTGCAGCCAGGTTCTGGCCGACCCCACTGGAAGCTGGCGGCGGCCTTGCCCTAACGTCGTCGGCAATGCGGTGCTGGATGCCCTGGGGTAGATGACACGCTTCTCCGGCCGGAACTCGGTCCGCCCATTCCTGCCCGATGTTCCGCCAGAACTGCTCAAGTGTTCCTGCTCCCTCATCGAGCCTGGCCTGCATCTCGCGGATTTGCTCGAGTTGTGTGTCCTGACCCCCCGTAGGGACTAGGACCACAGCTAGCTCCCGAAGGATGTCAACGCGAGGCGCAGGCCTAGGGGGATCACCGTTTTCTGGCATACCAAGATGGTTGCCTTCGCCGGGACCCCCTAGATCGACGTGGAAACATTCACGACTTGGGCCGCAGTCCTCGTCGCCGAAGCTGCGGCTACCATCGGAACAATCGGAGAGGCAGTAGTCGCATGCGGTCATGAAGTCCCGCATGGCACTAGGGTTACTGAGCCCGGAGAAATCCCAACAAAAGTTGGGCTCGTCATCTTCCTCGGAACCCGAGGGTCCGTAGGTCGAGACGGCCGTCAGTCTGTCCCAAGGCGACAAGAATATGGTACCCCGGAGGGTTGGTACATGCCCCTATGGAGGCTTCCACCGAAGCGAGGTCGCTTGGTGGGTCGAAACTGAATCCAAAAGGCACAAGATGGGAATCGGTCGGTACCTCTTGGTCGACGGGCGGTGACGAAGTCGCGTCAGGGGCGGACTGCACCGCTGTCTCAGGTACGAGGGTGACGCCCAGCAAGTCCTTCGCGAGCGTGCTGGCGTCGTTCATCTGCTTGGGGTTGGCGTGTTGCGGGGAAACAGCGCTCGTCTTCGTCTCAGACGCAGGGTCGACGCCCGACGTGTCCCCCGCTGGGGCACCGGCGTTGTCGACTTGCTTGATAGCCGGCAAGGTGCCGCCTCCTGCTTGGCCATGGTTGCCCCGCCTCCTCCTCCGTCGGTGGGGGAGGTGACAGGACAAGCCCAGATGTTGTCCTTCCGCCATGTGGCTAGGATGTCGTTGATTCCGCCGCCGGCGGGCGGGCTGACGGCCGCCATTGTCGCTGTCACGCGGCGGAGGAAGGAGTATCATGTCGTAGCTGTCATCGAGGGACATGAACTCAAGACTCTCGAAACGGAGCATCGTCCTGGGTTGGAAAGGTCGTTGGAGACTACCCATCTGGATCTTGAGGGGAAGCTGTTCGTCAACACGCAGCAGGCCCCTACCTGGCGCGCCAACTGTCGGCGTTTCGATCCAGGGGTTCCCTGGACCGACGAGTAAATTGTTGCTGCGTGTCCCAGCCCAGATGGGTCGGCGCGAGACGGGACACAAAGGGGGAGAACAGTGAGGGGAAACTGCGGCCTTCGTGTTGTCCTGCGCCCAGGGCGGATGGATGCGCTTGCAGTAGGGGGTTACAAGCGTTCGCGCGGGAGAGAGAGAGAGCGAGCGAGAGCCTTATGCGTCGACCCGTTCTCCCGCGCGGCCAACCTCCTCGTACGAGAATCCTGGACCTTCCTTTTATAGGCGTAAGGAGAGGGTCCAGGTGTACAATGGGGGGTGTAGCAGTGTGCTAACGTGTCTAGCAGAGAGGAGCTAGAACCCTAAGTACATGCCATCGTGGCAGTCAGAGAGGTTTTGGCGCCCTGTTCATGTGATGTCGTGGCCGTCGGAGGAGCGCTGGAGCCCTGCGAAAGTACAGCTGTCGGGGCTGTCGGATCCTTGCTGACGTCTCCTGGCTGTCGTAAGGGGCTGAGAGCTGCCGTCGTCATGGAGCGTGCGGGGTGTCATCATTACTTGTTTGCTGGGGCGGGCCAGATGGGACACCGGTCTTGTCCCCGTAGCATGAGCTAGCTAGGGGCAGGGTAATGATGACCCTCCTGGCGACGTGGCCAGTCTAGACCCGAGTTTGAGCGAGGTGGCAATTCCTCCGAGGTCGAGGTTGAGTCCGAGCCCTGGGGTCGGGCGAGGCGGAGTCCATCGTCTTCGGGAGCCAAGGCCGAGTCCGAGCCCTGGGGTCGGGCGAGGCGGAGTCCATCGTCTTCGGGAGCCGAGGCCGAGTCCGAGCCCTGGGGTCGAGCGAGGCGGAGTTCGTCGTCTTCTAGAGCCGAGGCCGAGTCCGAGCCCTGGGGTCAGGCGAGGCGGAGTTCGTCGTCTTCCGGAGCCGAGATGGGGGCCGAACCCTGGGGTCGGGCGAGGCGGAGCTTCCTGTGTCGCCTGAGGCTGGACTTAGCCGCTGTCAACCTCACTCTGGCGAGTGGCACGACAGTCGGAGCGGGGCAGGCGGCGCTATTTTCTTGTCAGGTCGGTCAGTGGAGCGGCGAAGTGACTGCGGTCACTTCGGCTCTGTCGATTGAAGAGCGCGCGTCAGGATAAGGTGTCAGGCGATCCTTGCATTAAATGCTCCTGCGATATTGTCGGTTGGTGTGGCGATTTGGCCAAGGTTGCTTCTCCGTGAAGCCTACCCGAGCTGAGCCTCGGGCGAGTCGATGGTGCGTCCGTTGCTCGAGGGGACCCTCGGGCGAGGCGTGAATCTTCCGGGGTCGGCTGTCTTTGCCCGAGGTCGGGCTCGGGCGAGGCGGGATCGTATCCCTTAAGCGGAGCCTTGGCCTGAATCGCGCCCATCAGGCCTTCGTAGCTTTGTGCTGACGGGGTTTACCAACTGAGATTAGGAGTCTTGAGGGTACCCCTAATTATGGTCCCCGACAATACCCTTCCACGGGATCGCGCTTGGAAAGCGTATCCTGCCCCTCGGGCAGATTGACTTACCCATCTGCTTCGGAACTCCCTCCAACTTCTGAAAGGAAACCCTCACCTTTGAGGTAGTTAGGTTTCGAGGGACCTACCATGAGGTGTTTGAAAGATCGTGCTACGCCAAGTTCATGGCTGTCCCCAACTACACCTACCTCATGCTCAAGATGCCAGGCCCCAACGGGATCATCACCGTCGGATCCACGTACTGCCACGCGTACGAGTGCGGCGTGGAATGCTGGGAGTATGCTGAGGCCCTCACCGAGTCCGAGGCCCTCATCGCCGACCTGGAACGCCTCTCCAAGGAGGCGCCCGATGCGAAGCGCCACACCGGCAACTTCGAACCAGTTGAGGCGGTTAAGTCCGTCCCTCTCGACCCCAGCAACGACGCCAGCAAGAAAGTCCGGATCGGCTCCGAGCTCGACCGCAAATAGGAAGCAGTGCTCGTCGACTTTCTTCGCGCAAACGCCAAAGTTTTTGCGTGGAGTCCCTCGGACATGCCAGGCATACCAAGGGATGTCGTCGAGCACTCACTGGACATCAGAGCTGGAGCCCGACCCGTGAAGCAGTCCCTGCACCGTTTTGATGAAGAAAAGCGCAGAGCCATAGGCGAGGAGGTCCATAAGCTACTGGCTGTAGGGTTCATCAAAGAGGTATTCCATCCCGATGGTTAGCTAACCCTGTGTTTGTAAAGAAAAAGGGTGGGAAATGGAGGATGTGCGTAGACTACACTGGTTTAAACAAAGCATGTCCGAAGGTTCCCTACCCTCTGCCCCGCATCGATCGAATTATGGACTCCACTGCTGGGTGCGAAACCCTGTCTTTCCTCGATGCCTACTCAGGCTATCACCAAATCAAGATGAAAGAGTCCAACCAGCTCGCGACTTCTTTTATCACACCTTTTGGCATGTATTGTTATACTACAATGCCATTTGGCTTGAGGAATGCAGGTGCCACCTACCAAAGGTGCATGAATCATGTGTTCGGAGAGCACATCGGTAGAACGGTCGAGGCTTACGTCGATGACATCGTTGTCAAGACAAAGAAAGCCTCCGACCTCCTCTCTGACCTTGAGACGACATTCAAGTGTCTGAGAGCGAAAGGCGTGAAACTCAATCCCGAGAAGTGTGTCTTCGGAGTCCCTCAAGGCATGCTCCTAGGATTCATCATCTCCGAGCGGGGCATAGAGGCCAACCCGGAGAAAATCGCGGCCATCACCAACATGGGACCAATCAAAGATTTAAAAGGAGTACAGAGGGTCATGGGATGCCTTGCGGCTCAGAGCCGCTTCATCTCACGCCTTGGCGAAAAAGGATTGCCCCTGCACCGCCTCTTAAGGAAGGCCGAGCGCTTCACTTGGACCCCCGAGGCCGAGGAAGCCCTCGGAAACTTAAAGGCACTTCTTACCAATGCGCCCATCTTGGTGCCCCCCGCTGCGGGAGAAGCCCTCTTGATCTACGTAGCCGCAACCACTCAGGTGGTCAGCGCCGCGATCGTAGTCGAGAGACGAGAATAAGGGCATGCACTGCTCGTCCAGAGGCCAGTCTACTTCACCAGCGAAGTGTTATCCGAGACCAAAGTCCGCTACCCGCAGATCCAGAAGCTGCTCTATGCAGTGATTTTGACACGACGAAAGTTGCGACACTACTTCAAGTCCCATTCGGTGACTGTGGTGTCATCCTTCCCCCTGGGAGAGATCATCTAGTCCCGAGAGGCCTCGGGTAGGATAGAAAAATGGGCAGTGGAACTCATGGGCGAAACACTTTCATTTGCCCCTCGGAAGGCCATAAAATCCCAAGTCTTGGCCGACTTCCTGGCTGAATGGACTGACACCTAGTTGCCGACGGCCCTAATACAACCCGAGCTTCGGACCATGTACTTCGACGGGTCATTGATGAAAATAGGAGCAGGTGCTAGCTTGCTCTTCATCTCACCCCTCGGAAAACATGTGCGCTACGTACTGCGCCTCCATTTTCCGGCGTCAAACAACGTGGTCGAGTATGAGGCCTTGGTTAATGGCCTGCGCATCACCGTCGAGCTAGGGGTTTGGCGCCTCGATGCTCGTGGCGACTCGCAGCTCCTCATTGACCAGGTCATGAAGAACTCCCACTGCCGCGACCAAAAGATGGAGGCCTACTGCGACGAAGTTCAGCGTTTGGAAGACAAGTTCTACGGGCTGGAACTCAACCATGTTGCTCGACGGTACAACGAAACCGCAGATGAGCTGGCAAAAATAGCCTCGGGGCGAATGACAGTTCCCCCGAACGTCTTTTCCAAGGATATATATCAACCATCTATCAAACTCGACGACGCGCCCGAGCCCGAGGAGGCCTCGGCCCAGCCCGAGGTACCCTCGGCCGCCGAGGGTGAGGCTCTACGCGTTGAAGGGGAGCGGAATGGGGTCACACCGGTCCCGAACTTGCAGACCCTGTACCTAGAATATCTCCTCCGAGGAGAGCTACCCCTCGACAAAGCCGAAGCTCGGCGACTGGCTCGGCGCGCCAGGTCGTTCGTTTTGCTGGGTGATGAAAAGGAGCTATACCACCACAGCCCCTCAGGCATTCTCCAACGATGCATATCCATTGCTCAAGGACAGGAGCTGTTACAAGAAATACACTCGGGGGCTTGTGGTCACCATGCAGCACCTTGGGCCCTCGTGGGAAACGCCTTCCGACAAGGTTTCTACTAGCCAACCGCAGTGGTCGATGCCACTAGGATTGTACGCTCTTGCCGAGGGTGTCAGTTCTACGAGAGACAGACGCACCTGCCCGCTCAGGCCCTGCAGACAATATCTATCACCTGGCCGTTTGCCGTTTGGGGTCTGGACCTCGTCGGTCCCTTGTAGAAGACACCCGGGGGCTTCAGGCACCTGCTGGTCGCCATCGACATATTCTCCAAGTGGATCGAGGTCCGACCCTTAACCAGCATCAGGTCCGAGCAGGCGGTGGCGTTCTTCACAAATATCATCCATCGCTTTGGAGTCCCAAATTCCATCATCACCAACAATGGCACGCAGTTCACCGGGAAAAAGTTCCTGGACTTCTGCGAGGACCACCACATCCGTGTGGGCTGGGCCGCCGTAGCTCACCCGATGACAAATGGGCAGGTGGAGCGCGCCAATGGTATGATTTTGTAGGGACTAAAACCGAGGATCTACAACGACCTCAACAAGTTTGGCAAGCGGTAGATGAAAGAGCTACCCTCGGTGGTCTGGAGTTTGAGGACGACGCCGAGCCGGGCCATGGGATTCTCACTGTTCTTTCTAGTCTATGGGGCTGAGGCCATCCTGCCCACGGACTTAGAATACGGTTCCCCGAGGACAAAGGCATACGACAACCGAGGCAACCAGACCAGCCGAGAAGATTCCTTGGACCAGCTGGAAGAGGCTCGGGACGTGGCCTTACTACACTCAGCGCGGTATCAGCTGTCTCTGTGACGCTACCACGCCCGAAGGGTTCGACCCCAAGGCTTCCAAGTGGGAGACTTGTGAAGCGTCCCAATCCTCTGGGACTCAAATGTGATACAATTACTAGTCCCAGGAGGCTAGTAAACACATTTATACATCAGATGATTCCAAATTTGCTTAAACAAGACAAACCTATAAAGGTGGCGAACAACTTTAAGAGTTGGTCCACAACTCGGGACATATCATCAGAGTGGGGCTGAAGCAGCCCGATATACGCAGCAAAGCAAATCAGCGGTCCAACAGCCACAGGCAAGGATGGGAACAGTCGTAACTCTTACCCGATCTCCTTTTTCTGAAAAACAACAAATAAGCAAGGGTGAGTACAAACGTACTCAGCAGCCCACCTTCACCCGCGGAATGGGGAAATCAGATATAATGCATGGAATATGTGGAGCTCAGGATATTTGCAGAAACAACAATATTTTATGCAGAGTTGTTTTGAAAAACATTTTGTATTTTTGCAAAGCGCATCCTCTCCAAAAGGAGCAGGAAGTTTTTCAGTATTATAACAAAATCCCCTAGACTAAACCATCCAGGTATCTCAGTAATTCCCCACTGGTTTTCATTTCCAAAAAAAAACAGCTACTGGACTTCCCGTCCACCATAGCTCACGGCTCAACCGCCGAACCTTTTAAAAACCACTTTTCTCAAACGCACCTCTTTTTTTTGAAAACACAAAATGCTAATTGCCATACCACACCAGACTCGTCCATTCCTGTGGACACAGACTATTCGAATAGGTTTTCAAACTCTGCGCAGAGGTGTACACTTTACCCACTAGTCCGGCTCTGCGATCTCATAGCTAGTGAGACCCGAATCCGAATCTCTTTCTTTCCTCGCACGTCCTAACCTTAACGGTTCTACCGGAAGGAGTCAGGCCACCGCCATGTCCAAACCGGACAAAACATTCCCCCTCCTTATCCTCCCCGTGCTCCCCAGCCTTCATAACCCAGGGGTTGGACCGTACGAGTTCAGATTGAGTGACTGCCCACACAGTCTCGAGTGGTTGTACTATTAAGGAGTACAGGCAGTGAAGGATGACAAACCGGTCCTTATAAGAGGGGACAATCCTTCTGCTCACGCCTAAACCAGCTGAGCCATCACCTTAGGCCCTCCCCTAAACCAGAGAGTCCCTGATCATCCCTACTCAAAGGTGATAAGGGTGAAAACCCTTCATCATACAAATTTTGAAAAGCATTTTCTTTTGGAAACTCACATCTTTCCTCAAATCATTTGTAACGAATATATCAGGGATTGATTGCGGCAAGCGGCTGGGTGGCCATAATAACTTGTCTCAAAATCATATCATGCATAAAATAACAGGCTGAGGGTTGTGGTTGAAAAACATAGGTAATTTATGCATCAAAGGGATCCAGTGAGCTTGCCGTGCTTATTTGGCGAAGGGGGAAGGAGAGCTCGCGGAACTGGCTTCTGGCTCCACTGCCTGGTGTAGACTTGCAGATCTGGCCTCCACGAGACGGCACGAACGCTCCGATAACAGGAGGGTGGACTGGAGGCGAAACGACACTATGCGTGTAGCCGGCAGAGCGGAGTAACTGAGTGGGTGGGGTGTTTGCCTTGGCTGAGGGTGTTGAGTGTGTGTGGAGAGGGAGAGGGTAGCTGGGTGTATTTATAGCTGGGTGTCTGTGGTGTAGCACAGTGAAGTTCACTGTTGGTGAGAATAGTGACGAATGAATCGTCTGACTTAGTATGAACAGGAGAGTTATAGACAGAATATGGGACAAGAGTATTTTGGGAGTTTTCTGGAATATGAACCATGCTTAAGGGATGACATGGTTGGATAGGGAATAATTTAATAAGAATTTAGAAACAAGAATTATTGGAATCTGAGTTTGGGAGCCTGGTTCGAAGGAATCTCAAAGTTAAGCATGCTCAACTTGGAGAAACCTGAGATGGGTGGCCAGATGGGAAGTTCCTACTGGAAGGAAAATCACAGTCACCGGAGTTCGTATGACTGGAACATGGGTCTGGCTGGTCTTAGGTGGACTGGACAGCATGATGGATGAGTAGTTGAAATTTGGGATAACTAGATGACCGATGAATAGTAACGATGATTAGTAACGATGAATAATGGCGACAGAAAAGTAATTATAGATGTCATCAATGAATAGTAGCGATAATGAATAGTAATGGTAAATAGTAACGATGATGAATAGTGTATGTGAATAGTAACGATGAATAGTAATGGTGAATAGTGATAGTGAATAGTTCGTATGAACGAACGATGAACGATGAATAGGAACTATGGACAAACGGACGAACGATCGAATGATCAGACGAACGAACGATCGGAATTTCGGCAGCATAACGGCAGGAAAAGATTATTTGGACGAACCAACGATCGAATGATCGGACGAACGAACGATCGGAATTTCGGCAGCATAACGGCAGGACAAAGATTATCTGAAAGAACGATGAATAGGGACTATGAACGAACGATGAACGATGAATAGGGACTATGAACGAATGATGAACGATGAATAGGGAACTATGAACGAACGATGAACGATCGAATGATCGAACGAATGAACGATCGGAATTTCGGCAGCATAACAGCAGGACAAAGATTATCTGGAAGAACGATGAATAAGAACTATGAACGAACGATGAACGATGAATAGGGACTATGAACGAACGATGAACGATCGAATGATCGAACAAACGAACAATCAGAATTTTGGCAGCATAACGGCAGGAAAAAGATTATTTGGACGAACGAACGGACAAACGATCGAACGATCGGACAAACGGACGAACGAACCATGAACGATCGGACGAACCATCGAACGATCGGACGAACGAACGAACAAACTAAGAACAGGGGACGAACGATCGAAGGACGATCGAACGATCCTTGTGCTAGTGTGTGCTTGTGTGGAACATGGAGTGGGTGTGTGTGTGTGGGGGGGGGGGGAAGAGAGTTGCCATGAAATGGCTTGGGGTGGGATGAGAGGAGGCCCTTGCCCCTCTATTTATAGCCATGGTGGGGGGATTAGGGGAGAGGATGAGAGGATTAGTGGGAGGATGAGAGGATTAGTGGGAGATTAACATGTATTTGTCTTGTATGAGTGTAATTAGCTTGTAGAGCTCACCGTATGACACTGGAGGCATACATATACATATGGGCATGAGGAAAGTTATGAAGAAAATATTTGTAGGGACTTGAAAAATGATTCTGAAGGTATTTCTCAAGAGGAAAATATTTGGTGGAATATTTGGGCAGTATTTCTGGAAAGAATCAGAGGGGGATCACTGGAGAAATATCTAGGCGGTATTTCTGGAAAGAATTTGAGGGGGATCACTCGGGAAATATTTGTAGGTATTTTGAGGAGGATTTTGGAGATAATATAGACCACTATATTTTATTTGTTGATATCAACTCGCAAACAAACATTTTGAAATGAAACTTGAAATTCATTTTGAATTTAGGGCGAGTTTGAGAAAATTTCAGGATTTGAATTTTTGGGATGCTACAAATCTTCCCCACTTAAAAGGAATCTCGTCCTCGAGATTCGGCTTAGAAGGGTTGTGGGTATAGCTTTACTTCAGCTACATATCTTCACTTTGCAACTATTCGAGGAGATGGAACTTCAAAAAGATCTGGCCTTGAGGAGCATCCGGTTGCAAACGCTGATTCTGGCTACTCAAAGATCATCTTCAGCCTTCTAGGTTTCGCTTGGCAGCTAGCTTATTGAAGAAGCATCGATGCCAACACGCAAACCTTCCTCTTGCGAACTTCCACATGGATTCCTTCCTTGATTGGTCTTCTGGTGCTTCATCAACGAAACTTGGGTGACCACTTCTCATCCAGAAACTTATATGCTTTGATGATCTGGTCCTCCACAAGCTTGCTACGGCCTTCTTCTTTTTCTCCATAGCAGGAACCTTACTGGAACACTACCCCACTTAAAAAGAATGAGGTAGACTCTTGAATCTTGGGGATTTGAACTCCTTGAAGTACCTCATAACAAGGGTGTTACGGGTCCTTCTGCTGCTGTTGCTGCTTGACCAGGCTGCGGAGTGATGACTGACACAGGGTTGATTCTGGGACAACCTTCTTCTCATCTTCTCTTCACTATCTTCTTTTCACTTACCCTTTCTTTCTCTTTGCTCTTCCCACTGGAGGATTCTATCAAAGAGTATTACCATCATACAGAGGAGGAAACCGAAGATTATGAACCATGTACAACAGTCTTCAACCCAAGAATCACCAAGCATTGTGATCTTAGGGGCGAGGGAGTGGAAAATGGAGTTGCTTGCTATTTGGCAGGGGGGTCTATCTAGAGTGTGCTTTGCTTTGAGCGAGATGGGAGTTGAGGGAGCTGGGGGGGGGGTTTATAGGCGAGCGGGGGTGCTCGGGGGGGGGGGGGGGTGTGGAGTGGTAGTGATGGAGCAGGTGACACGAGGCAGCAGATGCGACAAGGGGAAGGGGGGCCTATTGCCGGCGACGATGGCGGTGGATGCGCTGCAAAGGGGCGTGGTCGGCGGTAGTGCGCTGCAAAGGGGGCGTGGGCGGCAGTGCTAGTGCGCATGGAGGCGGGCACGCGTGCAGGGGCACGGGTGAGTGGTGGGGTCGATGACCCTGATGTTTGTGGTTTCTGGTTTCGAGAATCTTTGCCTCTCTATATGGTAATAACTCCTTCTGTCCTCTTTTCCTGTTTACTTTGACTCAGGGGCAGTGCTTTGATTCCCACGGTCGGTCCTTTTGACTGAGCGGCTAGACTGGTTTCTTCTGTAGCTTATTCCAGGCTTTAAGGGTAAGCTTCTCAGTATCTTCTTGGGTAAGGCACTTTTCTCTTGAGATGGGTTAAGATGAGAATGGAAGCATAAGGTGAGGATTAGCTCTAATTTGTTATCTATGTTTTTAGAGAAAACCTTTTTAAGAAAAACAAAAGGAAAACACACAAGCTCAGCAATGATAAGCACAAACAAATCAAATGTTTTGAATAAGGGAAGAATAGAGTTTTTCCAAAGCACGAACTACTCAGATTCGGGGGCTAAGCATAACTACTATTGCTTGGCTCCTGAACTGAGAACTATGCTAATTGCGACTTATGAGCACTAACATTAAAGCATCACATATGCACTTAAAAGGGGAGAAAACATCAAGCAAAATTCATTTTGAAATGCCCTAGGGGGCCACACAATTAGAGTTTTTCAAAACACGGGTCTACACGATTACCTCTCATACATGTAGGGCTCTAGCCAAAGTGAAGAAAAACTTCACTACCCAATGCATGCAGAGGACTGGGCATAACTAACTTAGACCTGACAGCTTCTCTTCTGACGAGGTTGGCACACAACTTCAATCTGAGCTATCTCCTGGATGGGTCAAGAGGGAGCTGATGTTGATGACTTCTTCTGGCGGCGACTAAGATGGCAGGACAGGGTTGAACTCTTCTTCAAGCGGGACTAGCTCTTGTAGCTCCTTAGAGGGCGGTGGTGCTGGCAGGGTGCTTGCAGCTTCTTCTTTGATCTCATGGGACGGTGCTGGAATCTTCTTCATGGTGAGGGGCTCAAACAACTCTGGCGGGGGATCTTCGGAGGACTCATGGTGCTCTTGCTTATCCATAGCCTGAGGGAAGACTGGAATTCCTTCCAAGACTATGGCTCCTTTCGGGAGTTCCCAAGCCTTCTTCTCTCCTCCGATAGAGACCGGGTGACCTTCAAGAATCTGGGGGTCTTCAGCTTTGATGGGTTGAACTGGGTTGGATGGAGCGGGCTCTTGGATCCGCAGGGCTCTAGGTTGGTTATGGGTTACCAAGTAGGCCTCCATCAACTTCTGGACATGCTCATCCTTGGCTTGCTTCAGGGCTTCAACAGCAATGGCTTCACGACTTTCCAAGGCAGCTACACGGGCTTGAGCTGAGGTGAGATCCACATGGAGCCTACAGTTGAGCTTCTCTGCATCTTCTTCTTGGGCAATCATCTGACAGTGGTGCCGAGCCAAGAAATCATACTGTGCATCCAGGGTGAGCAGGTATGCAGTGAGGTACACGACTGAGGGGTCGTCCTCAAGCAGCTGCTGCCCTTCTAATGCACGCATTCTGGCCATCCAAACAGGATGGTCTCTCTGAAAGGGTGGAAAGAATCTGAGCGGGGTGTCGGCCACTTCTTCTTCATAGATCTGACACAGGGCCCTCAATGCTTTGCGAGCGACGACTTGGCAGGTGTCTCTGAATCTGTGCCCAGCAGCAGTGACACTCCATTCCACATGGTGTGGACTGGATCCAATGTATACAGTCATGACACACTTCTCTGTGCCATGCTCGACGAACTCATGACCATCATACTCTGGCTGACTCCTGATTCCGAGGCGAACTGTGCATGCTCTCAGCAACTTGGGGAAACCATCTTCATTCTGGCAAAAGTTGGTTTGGCAGTGAACCTCCATCTGACTTCTGAGAGAAGAAAAGGGGGAAAGCATTTTTGAAATGAAGGGATGAGAGCAAGAATTTTTTTAAGAAAATAGTTTTGACTCAAAAACTTTTGATCAAGCTAAGGGTTACGTCCTGCGGCCAACCTAATAGCTCTGATACCACCTGAAGCGTCCCAATCCTCTGGGACTCAAATGTGATACAATTACTAGTCCTAGGAGGCTAGTAAACACATTTATACATCAGATGATTCCAGATTTGCTTAAACAAGACAAACCTATAAAGGTGGCGAACAACTTTAAGAGTTGGTCCACAACTCGGAACATATCATCAGAGTGGGGCTGAAGCAGCCCGATATACGCAGCGAAGCAAATCAGCGGTCCAACAGCCACAGGCAAGGTTGGGAACAGTCGTAACTCTTACCCGATCTCCTTTTTCTGAAAAACAACAAATAAGCAAGGGTGAGTACAAACATACTCAGCAACCCACCTTCACCCGTGGAATGGGGAAATCAGATATAATGCATGGAATATGTGGAGCTCAGGATATTTGCATAAACAACAATATTTTATGCAGAGTTGTTTTGAAAAACATTTTGTATTTTTGCAAAGCGCATCCTCTCCAAAAGGAGCAGGAAGTTTTTCAGTATTATAACAAAATCCCCTGGACTAAACCATCCAGGTATCTCAGCAGTTCCCCACTGGTTTTCATTTCCAAAAAAACAGCTACTGGACTTCCCGTCCACCATAGCTCACGGCTCAACCGCCAAACCTTTTAAAAACCACTTTTCTCAAACGCACCTCTTTTTTTTGAAAACACAAAACGCTAATTGCCATACCACACAAGACTCGTCCATTCCTGTGGACACAGACTATTCGAATAGGTTTTCAAACTCTGTGCAGAGGTGTACACTTTACCCACTAGTCCGGCTCTGCGATCTCATAGCTAGTGAGACCCGAATCCGAATCTCTTTCTTTCCTCGCACGTCCTAACCTTAACGGTTATACCGGAAGGAGTCAGGCCACCGCCATGTCCAAACCGAACAAAACATTCCCCCTCCTTATCCTCCCGGTGCTCCCCAGCCTTCATAACCCTGGGGTTGGACCGTACGAGTTCAGATTGAGTGACTGCCCACACAGTCTCGAGTGGTTGTACTATTAAGGAGTACAGGCAGTGAAAGATGACAAACCGGTCCTTATAAGAGGGGACAATCCTTCTGCTCACGCCTAAACCAGCTGAGCCATCACCTTAGGCCCTCCCCTAAACCAGGGAGTCCCTGATCATCCCTACTCAAAGGTGATAAGGGTGAAAACCCTTCATCATACAAATTTTGAAAAGCATTTTCTTTTGGAAACTCACATCTTTCCTCAAATCATTTGTAACGAATATATCAGGGGTTGATTGCGGCAAGCGACTGGGTGGCCATAATAACTTGTCTCAAAATCATATCATGCATAAAATAACAGGCTGAGGGTTGTGGTTGAAAAACATAGGTAATTTATGCATCAAAGGGATCCAGTGAGCTTGCCGTGCTTATTTGGCGAAGGGGGAAGGAGAGCTTGCGGAACTGGCTTCTGGCTCCACTGCCTGGTGTAGACATGCAGATCTGGCCTCCACGAGACGGCACAAACGCTCCGATAACAGGAGGGTGGACTGGAGGCGAAACGACACTATGCGTGTAGCCGGCAGAGCGGAGTAACTGAGTGGGTGGGGTGTTTGCCTTGGCTGATGGTGTTGAGTGTGTGTGGAGAGGGAGAGGGTAGCTGGGTGTATTTATAGCTGGGTGTCTGTGGTGTAGCACAGTGAAGTTCACTGTTGGTGAGAATAGTGACGAATGAATCGTCTGACTTAGTATGAACAGGAGAGTTATAGACAGAATATGGGACAAGAGTATTTTGGGAGTTTTCTGGAATATGAACCATGCTTAAGGGATGACATGGTTGGATAGGGAATAATTTAATAAGAATTTAGAAACAAGAATTATTGGAATCTGAGTTTGGGAGCCTGGTTCGAAGGAATCTCAAAGTTAAGCATGCTCAACTTGGAGAAACCTGAGATGGGTGGCCAGATGGGAAGTTCCTACTGGAAGGAAAATCATAGTCACCGGAGTTCGTATGACTGGAACATGGGTCTGGCTGGTCTTAGGTGGACTGGACAGCATGATGGATGAGTAGTTGAAATTTGGGATAACTAGATGACCGATGAATAGTAACGATGAATAGTGGTGACGGAAAAGTAATTATAGATATCATCGATGAATAGTAACGATGATGAATAGTAATAGTAAATAGTAATGATGATGAATAGTGTATGTGAATAGTAACGGTGAATAGTAATGGTGAATAGTGATAGTGAATAGTTCGTATGAACGAACGATGAATGATGAATAGGAACTATGAACGAACGGACGAACGATCGAATGATCAGACGAACGAACGATCGGAATTTCGGCAGCATAACGGCAGGAAAAGATTATTTGGACGAACGAACGGACGAACGATCGAATGATCGGACGAACGAACGATCGGAATTTCGGCAGCATAACGGCAGGACAAAGATTATCTGAAAGAACGATGAATAGGTACTATGAACGAACGATGAACGATGAATAGGGACTATGAACGAACGATGAACGATGAATAGGGAACTATGAACGAACGATGAACGATCGAATGATCGAACGAACGAACGATCGGAATTTCGGCAGCATAACGGCAGGACAAAGATTATCTGGAAGAACGATGAATAGGGACTATGAACGAACGATGAACGA
Source organism: Zea luxurians (assembly GCA_029449295.1). Lineage (NCBI taxonomy): Eukaryota > Viridiplantae > Streptophyta > Magnoliopsida > Poales > Poaceae > Zea > Zea luxurians. The sequence goes on along the minus strand of JAOPSE010000134.1, from coordinate 4,442,514 downwards.
TGAATAGGGACTATGAACGAACGATGAACGATCGAATGATCGAACAAACGAACGATCAGAATTTCGGCAGCATAACGACAGGAAAAAGATTATTTGGACGAACGAACGGACGAACGATCGAACGATCGGACGAACGAACCATGAACGATCGGACGAACGATCGAACGATCGGACGAACGAACGAACAAACTAAGAACAGGGGACGAACGATCGAAGAACGATCGAACGATCCTTGTGCTAGTGTGTGCTTGTGTGGAACATGGAGTGGGTGTGTGTGTGGGGGGGGGGGGGGAAGAGAGTTGCCATGAAATGGCTTGGGGTGGAATGAGAGGAGGCCCTTGCCCCTCTATTTATAGCCATGGTGGGGGGATTAGGGGAGAGGATGAGAGGATTAGTGGGAGGATGAGAGGATTAGTGGGAGATTAACATGTATTTGTCTTGTATGAGTGTAATTAGCTTGTAGAGCTCACCGTATGGCACTGGAGGCATACGTATACGTATGGGCATGAGGAAAGTTATGAAGAAAATATTTGTAGGGACTTGAAAATGATTCTGAAGGTATTTCTCAAGAGAAAATTATTTGGTGGAATATTTGGGCAGTATTTCTGGAAAGAATCAGAGGGGGATCACTGGAGAAATATCTAGGCAGTATTTCTGGAAAGAATTTGAGTGGGATCACTCGGTAAATATTTGTAGGTATTTTGAGGAGGATTTTGGAGATAATATAGACCACTATATTTTATTTGTTGATATCAACTCGCAAACAAACATTTTGAAATGAAACTTGAAATTCATTTTGAATTTAGGGCGAGTTTGAGAAAATTTCAGGATTTGAATTTTTGGGATGCTACAACTTGGTACTTCGGCTGTGACAAGACGCCCGAGGACGCCACAAGCTTACTCCCCCCTGGGAAGGGCCGTTCATCATCGCCAAGATTTTGAAGCCCGGGTGTCGGCGTTTCGACCCCGGGGGGGTCCCTGGACCGACGAGTAAATTGTCGCTGTGTGCCCCAGCCCAGATGGGTCGGCGCGAGACGGGACACAAAGGGGGGAGAACAGTGAGGGGAAACCGTGGCCTTCGTGTTGTCCTGCGCCCAGGGTGGCTGGATGCGCTTGCAGTAGGGGGTTACAAGCGTTCGCGTGGGAGAGAGAGAGAGAGCCTTACGCATCGGCCCGTTCTCCCGCGCGGCCAACCTCTCCGTACGAGAGCCCTGGACCTTCCTTTTATAGACGTAAGGAGAGGGCCCATGTGTACAATGGGGGGTGTAGCAATGTGCTAACGTGTCTAGCAGAGAGGAGCTAGAGCCCTAAGTACATGCCATCGTGGCAGTCGGAGAAGTTTTGGCACCCTGTTCATGTGATGTCGTGGTCGTCGGAGGAGCGCCGGAGCCCTACGGAAGTACAGCTGTCGGGGCTGTCGGGTCCTTGCTGACGTCTCCTTGCAGACATAAGGGGCCGGGAGTGCCGCCGTCATGGAGCGTGCGGGGTGTCATCATTACTTGTTTACTGGGGCGAGCCAGATGGGACGCCGGTCTTGTTCCCCGTAGCCTAAGCTAGCTAGGGGTAGGGTAATGATGGCCCCCCTGGCGACGTGGCTGGTCCGAACCCGAGTTTGGGCGAGGTGGCGATTCCTCCGAGATCGAGGTTGAGTCCGAGCCCTGGGGTCACGCGAGGCGGAGTCCATCGTCTTCCGGAGCCGAGGCTGAGTCCGAGCCCTAGGGTCGGGCGAGGCGGAGTTTGTCGTCTTCTGGAGCCGAGGTCGAGTCCGAGCCCTGGGGTCGGGCGAGGCGGAGTTCGTCGTCTTCCGGAGCCGAGGTCGAGTCCGAGCCCTGGGTCGGGCGAGGCGAAGTTCGTCGTCTTCCGGAGCCGAGGCCGAGTCCGAGCCCTGGGTCGGGCGAGGCGAAGTCCATCTTCCGAGGCCAAGACGGGGGCCGAGCCCTGGGGTCGGGCGAGGCGAAGCTTCCTATGTCGCCAGAGGCTGGACTTAGCCACTATTGACCTCACTCTGGTGAGTGGCACGACAGTCGGAGCAGGGCAGGCGGCGCTGTATTCCTGTTAGGTCGGTCAGTGGAGCAGCGAAGTGACTGCGGTCACTTCGGCCTTGTCGACTGGAGCGCGCGTCAGGATAAGATGTCAGGCGATCCTTGCATTAAATGCTCCTGCGATACGGTCGGTTGGCGTGGCGATCTGGCCAAGGTTGCTTCTTGGCGAAGACTGGGCCTCGGGCGAGCCGAAGGTGTGTCCGTTGCTTGAGGGGGGCCTCGGGCGAGACGTGAATTCTCCGGGGTCGGCTGCCTTTGCCCGAGGCTGGGCTCGGGCGAGACGAGATCGTGTCCCTTGAGTGGACTGAGCCTTGACCTTAATCACGCCCATCAGGCCTTTGCAGCTTTGTGCTGATGGGGGTTACCAGCTGAGATTAGGAGTCTTGGGGGTACCCCTAATTATGGTCCCCGACAGTAGCCTCCGAGCCTCGAAGGGAGTGTTGGCACTCGCTTGGAGGCTTTTGTCGCACTTTTTTGCAAGGGGACTGGCCTTTCTTGGTTGCATTTTGTTCCGGTGGGTGTAGCCCCCAAGGCCTCGGAGGAGTGTTTTGACTCCTTCGAGGTCTTAGTGCCTTTCGTGATGGCCCGACTGGTTTGGTTGTTCCCTCATGCGAACTGGCCGTAGCCCGGGTGCATAGTCGAGTCCCAAGTTCTCGGGCTAGTATGTTGACGCTGTCAACGGTTTGGCCGGAGCCGGGTTCGCGAGAGCAGCCCTCGAGCCTCCACACAGAGCGAGAGGACGGTCAAGGACAGACTCGGCTTTTTTCATACGCCCCTGCGTCGCCTTTTCGCAAGGAGGAGGGGGGGAAAGCGCCATGTTGCCCTCAGAGGGTGCCGAACATGGTGTCTCCAGTGAGTTGCTAATGGGTAATCCGAGTGGACGCCCGTGCCCCATTCGTTAGGGGTCGGCTAGTGGCCCGGAGGCGTGCTCCAAAAGTACCTGCGGGTGATTCGCCGGACTCGGTACCATTTTGACGGGGTCCGAGGGCTCGATGCCTCCCTCTGGTGGGATTCCGTTACGAAAATCGCTCCTACTGGTCTCGGAAATGTCCTAGGGTACCTCGGGAGCGTAGCCCGAGCCTTGTTTGTGTATCGAACGTACCTAGGGTCGTCCCTCGCTCTACGTGCTCTGAGGCGGCTGTCGAACCCTTCGGGGGCCAGCCTACGAACCCCTGATCAGTAGTGGGCGCGGAGCCCGAGTGGCCTGAGGCGGCTGTTGAACCCTTCCGAGGGGCCAGCCTTTGAACCTCTGACCAGTAGTGGGCGTGGAGCCCGAGTGCTCTGAGGCAGCTGTCGAACCCTTCCGAGGGGCTAGCCTTCGAACCTCTGATCAGTAGGGGGGCTCGGGCCCGTTTCCTTCGTGGAGAAGGATCCCTTTCGGAGTACCCCCTTTCCCGGTCCCTGTGGCAAGAGAGAGAGAGAAAGAGGAAGTGGAAAAGGATACGAAATCGAACGTCGTGGCATACCTTTTTGATGCGGTCATTATGGCGGAGGTGAAGCGTCGCCCGCTTTGCCTGCCAAAGGTGTCGCTTGCCCCGCCGCAGAGTTAATGCGACGGGACGAGTGGTTCGCGGGGCAGCCGTTGTGCGTGCGCGAGCCGTTCGAGGAACGGAACACGAGCGCGTCGTCTTCACGCTGTGGGAGAGGGTTCCCTCGCTGTTCCAGGAGGGGACGTGAGCCTATGGATGATTTGACTGCTGCTTCCGCCCGCCTGCCATTGCCATTACTGCCGGCCCATTTTTGGCCGTATCGACCGTCGCGCCTTCTCTCGCGGCTGACTGACCCGTGACCGGCGTGCCTGGTTGGCACTGCTGGGCCGTGCGCAGGGTTGCCTCGAGTTGCGGCACCGGTTCCGTAGTCGAGGAGGCGCGGGACTGGCACGAGTGGCGGTGCAGTTTCTCGCACGTAGTAACCGGCGCGCCGGTTACATGACGTGTGGGCCTGGGCCTCCATGCTGGATGCGGCGAAGTCAGAAGGGTGTGCCCTCTTGGTGCGGTTGCATGCCGCCTGTATGGTGGTCCGCTTTTTCACCCGCTGGTCCGGGCGATAGTGGAGGGATGCTTGTAACCGCTGGGCCGTTGTGCGCTCCGCGCGCGGCGGTCTGGCTTCTTCTGTCCTGGGCCAGCTTGCATGACGTGTGGGACCTAGCCCCCGCGTCGTAGGGGGAGGACCTTGGAGCGTGTTGGAGAAGACTCAGTCCGCGACGACTGAGGATGCAAGTGGGGAGAGTCGCCTTTAAAAGGAGGGTGACCCCCTTGGATGGCAACCATGTCTTCGCACTCCATGTATCGCATCCTTCCACCTTCCGAGCCCCCGGATGGGGGGCGCCCGCGTCGCTTTCGTCTTGCTGTTGTTGGAGGAACGCAACTTCGCGGAAGTTGGTACCTTTCAGCCATCACTCGGCTTCAAGGGTTTTCATCAGGCAGCCCGGCTGCATCCCCTCGCCGGTGGTCACCCAAGACGGTGACCACCAGTTCGATGGTGGGGAGAAGCGAGCCGGGCTGCAGCCTCTGCCCCGCCCTCAGCTTCAAGGATCTTCATCATCCTTGCTGGGGCGGAGAGTGCGCCGAGCCGGGGCCTGCCTTCGCGTGGGTTGGCGTCCCACCTCCTCCAGCTTCTAGGGGTGGAAACCATCCCCCAGCTCTGCGGAGGAGGCGCCCTCCAGCCATGCCGGGGAAGGCGGACTGTTGCTGCCCAGCTAGGATGCAACATTCCGTCCCCTGTCCTCGCTTTCGTGGCGAGGACGGGAGTGAGGACCAGCTGGTGCGCTTTAGGGCGGCCGGCGCTCGCCGGTGCGGTGTTGGTGGACAGGTGGACGCCGCCGTCGGTGCTGAGGTGGTGGCAGCTGGAGAGGTAGGATTCTCCGCCGACGAGACCGTCAGCGCCACCCGTGGACCAACCTCCGGCTCTTTGGCTTTAATATCTGGTTCGCGTCCCTTGAGTGGGGACGCGAATGAAAGCCCTTCGGTGGCCACGTCCATCCTGGGACCATGGCTGCTGCTGTGGAGATTGCTGGCGAGTCGCCCGGAGTCTGTCGTCCCGCAGGCTCTCCGATGTGGAGGTTGTTTATACCCGCGGGGGCGGAACCGGAGTTCCGTTTGTAATGGCACCTGGAGTGCCGGTGTTTGTTCATTGTGGCTGTCGAGGCCTGAACATGTAGGTATTTTTGGGTGTAATACCATGTTTTTTCCCTCATTTTCGAGCACTGGGACTTGTCTGTCGGCTAGCCGAACCGCTTAACCAAATGTGAGTTGCTCTATGCGGAAGGTGACGAGTGAGGTATCCGTATCCCGGAGGCGTAGGAATCCCTCGGCTCGGTCGGCCTTGCGCCCGAGGCTTCTCTTGCTTAGTTAAAGAAACCCTCGGCTGCTCTGCGGTGAGCCGGGGCCGAGGGCAGCGGTGTTAGCGTGGACAGAGGCGGAGTTGGCTCGAAAAAGGGAAGCTTCGTCGGCCGGGGCTTGGCCGGGACCAATGCCGGAGTCGAGTTGCCGAGGCCACGAGCCGGGCTGGTGTCCTCGGGGGATGGCTGGCTGAGGCTTCGGGGCGGCCGGCCGAGCCGTCTGCTCGGGCCGGGTTCCTAGAGGAGACCCTGACGGTGATGGCCCGGGCGTGGTGCTGACGTCGTCCTTTGGTGCGGAGATCCTCCGACCGTGTTGCCGTTCGAGGCTCGGTCGGACTTCGCCGAAGGTGGAGTTGACGCCGAGGGTGCTGCTGCTCCTTCTCCATCGACATCTGAGCCTGCAGCATCGGTTCGCCTGTAGTATGCATATGTTTTTTTGCGACCACCGAGGCCCAATCATACTGTTGTCGTGTTGTAAAGCTGCGTTTCTTTTCCCCTTGTTTCGAGTATCAAGATTTGCTTGTCGGCGGCAGAATCGTTCATTCGAGCGAGAGTTACTTCTCACGGAAGGTGATGAGTGAGGTATCCGTATCCCGGAGGCGTAGGAGTCCCTCGGCTCAGTCGGCCTTGCCGCTTACGTGTTCTCTTACTCGTCCGTAGGATTCTTTTGTCGACATGGTCGAGATGGCACAAAAAATTGTTTCGGCAGAAGAGTCTTCGAGCGTTAAGACTTGTTCGGTCAGTGGAACCGTTTATCCGAGCGCGAGTTACTTATCACAGAAGGTGATGAGTGAGGTATCCGTATCCCGGAGGCGTAGGAGTCCCTCGGCTCGGTCAGCCTTGCCTGCTTACGTGTACTCCGTCATTTTCAGGATCCCACCATCGAAGTAGTTGAAAAACACGAAAAATGTTCTTGCCGAAAGACTTTTTTCGAGGAAAATTTTGACGCAGAGGGGGTTCGCCCCTTCTAGCCCCCGAGGTAGGGTCGGGCTTTGCCGAGGCAAGGCCGACCCTTCCTTGATGGTTAGACTTCATGTGTAAACGAGGTATATGAACGGCTTGAAAACATCTTAAGGGTAGAAGCGACATAGCTATCGGATGTTCCAAGCGTTGCTGTAGACCACGCCTTGACTGTTGGCCAGCTTGTATGTTTCGGGCTTCAAAACCTTAGCGATGATGAATGGACCTTCCCAGGAAGGCGTGAGCTTGTGCCGCCCTCGGGCATCTTGTCATAGTCGAAGCACCAAGTCGCCCACCTGGAGGTCTCGGGACCGAACCCCTCGGGCGTGGTAGCGTCGCAGGGACTGCTGATACCGCGCCGAGTGTAGTAAGGCCATGTCCCGAGCCTCTTCCAGCTGGTCCTGTGAGTCTTTTCGGTTGGTCTGGTTGCGTCGGTCGTCGTAGGCCCTCGTCCTTGGGGAACCGTACTCTAAGTCCGTGGGCAAGATGGCCTCGGCCCCATAGACTAGAAAGAACGGTGTGAAGCCCGTGGCTCGGCTCGGCGTTGTCCTCAGGCTCCAGACCACCAAGGTGAGTTCCTTCATCCATCGCCTGCCAAACTTGTGGAGGTCGTTGTAGATCCTCGGCTTGAGTCCTTACAGAATCATGCCGTTGGCACGCTCTACCTGCCCATTCGTCATGGGGTGAGCCACGGCGGCCCAGTCCACCTGGATGTGGTGATCCTCGCAGAAGTCCAGGAACTTTCTGCCGGTGAATCGGGTGCCGTTGTCGGTGATGATGGAGTTCGGGACCCCAAAGCGATGGATGATATTGGTGAAGAACGCCACCGCCTGTTCGAACCTGATGCTGTTTAGGGGTCGGACCTCGATCCACTTGGAGAATTTGTTGATGGCGACCAGTAGGCGCGTGTAGCCCCCGGGTGGCTTCTACAAGGGACCGACGAGGTCTAGACCCCACACGGCAAACGGCCAGGTGATGGGTATTGTTTGCAGAGGCTGAGCGGGTAGGTGCGTCTGCCTTGCGTAGAACTGACACCCTTGGCAGGTGCGGACGATTCTAGTGGCGTCGGCCACCGCGGTCGGCCAGTAGAAGCCTTGTCGGAAAGCGTTTCCAACAAGGACTCGAGGCGCTGCGTGGTGACCGCAAGCCCCCGAGTGTATTTCTTGTATGAGCTCCTGGCCTTCGGCGATGGATATGCATCGCTGGAGGATGCCGGAGGGGCTGCGGTGGTAGAGCTCCTTCCTGTCGCCCAGCAAGACGAATGACTTGGCGTGTCGCGCCAGTCGCCGAGCTTCGGCTCTGTCGAGGGGTAGCTCCCCTCGGTGGAGATATTGCAGGTACGGGGACTGCCAGTCCTGATTAGGCATGACCCCATTCCGCTCTTCCTCGATGCGCAGAGTTTCACCCTCGGTAGCCGGGGGTGCCTCGGGCGGAGCCGAGGGTGCCTCGGGCTGAGACGAGGGTGCCTCGGGCTGAGCCGAGGGTGCCTCGGGCTCTGCCGAGGGTGCCTCGGGCTCGGTCGTGTCGCTGGTCTTGACCGAGGGTTGATGTAGGTCTCGGGAGAAGATGTTCGGGGGAACCGTTGTCTGCCCCGAAGCTATCTTTGCCAGCTCGTCCGCAGTCTTGTTGTATCGTCGGGCGACGTGGTTGACCTCGAGCCCGTAGAACTTGTCTTCCAGGCGCCGAACCTCGTCGCAGTAGGCTTCCATCTTTGGGTCGTGGCAGTGAGAGTTCTTCATGACTTGGTCGATGACAAGCTGTGAGTCACCGCGAGCGTCGAGGCATCGGACCCCTAGCTCGATGGCGATGCGCAACCCGTTGACCAGAGCCTCGTACTCAGCCACGTTGTTGGACGCCAGGAAAGTGAGGCGCAACACGTAGCGGAGGTGCGTCCCGAGGGGCGAGATGAAGAGCAGGCCCGCACCTGCCCCTGTTTTCATCAGCGACCCATCGAAAAACATGGTCCAGAGTTCCGATTGGATCGGAGCTGCCGGAAGCTGGGTGTCGACCCATTCAGCCACAAAGTCTGCCAAGACTTGGGACTTGATGGCCTTCCGAGGGGCGAACGAGATTGTCTCGCCCATGATTTCCACCGCCCACTTTGCAATCCTACCCGAGGCCTCTCGGCACTGGATGATCTCCCCGAGGGGGAAGGATGACACCACAATTAACGGATGAGACTCGAAGTAGTGTCGCAACTTTCGCCGCGTCAGAATTACCGCGTACAGTAGTTTCTGAATTTGTGGGTAGCGGATCTTGGTCTCGGATAGTACCTCACTGATGAAGTAGACCGGCCTCTGGACGGGCAATGCATGCCCTTCTTCTCGTCTCTCGACCACGATCGCGGCGCTGACCACCTGAGTGGTAGCGGCGACGTAGATCAAGAGGGCTTCTCCGGCAGCGGGGGGCACCAGGACGGGTGCGTTCGTAAGGAGCGCCTTCAGGTTCCCGAGGGATTCCTCGGCCTCGGGGGTCCAAGTGAAGCACTTGGTCCTTCTTAAGAGGCGGTACAGAGGTAGGCCTCTTTCGCCGAGGCGCGAGATGAAGCGGCTCAGAGCCGCAAGGCATCCCATGACCCTCTGTACGCCTTTCAAGTCCTTGATGGGCCCCATGTTGGTGATGGCCACGATTTTTTTCCGGGTTGGCCTCGATGCCCCGCTCGGAGACGATGAACCCCAAGAGCATGCCTCGGGGGACTCCGAAGACACACTTCTCGGGGTTGAGTTTTACGCCTTTCGCCTTGAGACACTTGAATGTCGTTTCAAGGTCGGAGAGGTGGTCGGAGGCTTTCTTCGTCTTGACTACGATATCATCGACGTAAGCCTCGACGGTCCGACCAATGTGCTCTCCGAACATGTGGTTCATGCACCGTTGGTACATCGCACCCGCATTCCTCAAACCAAATGCAATAGTAACGTAGCAGTACATGCCAAAAGGTGTGATGAAAGAAGTCGCGAGCTGGTCGGACTCTTTCATCCTGATTTGGTGATACCCTGAGGAGGCATCGAGGAACGACAGAGTTTCGCACCCAGCAGTGGAATCCACGATTTGATCGATACGAGGCAGAGGGTAGGGAACCTTCGGACATGCTTTGTTCAGACCAGTGTAGTCTACACACATCCACCATTTCCCTCCTTTCTTTCTCACAAGCACAGGGTTGGCAGGCCATTCGGGATGGAATACCTCTTTGATGGACCCAGCGGCCATCAGCTTGTGGATCTCCTCGCCCATGGCTCTGCGCTTTTCTTCGTCGAATCGGCGCAGAGGCTGCTTCACGGGTCGGGCTCCAGCTCGGATATCCAGTGAGTGCTCGGCGACTTCCCTCGGTATGCCAGGCATGTCCGAGGGACTCCACGCGAAAACGTCGGCGTTTGCGCGGAGAATGTCGACGAGCACTGCTTCCTATTTGGGGTCGAGCTCGGAGCCGATCCGTATCTGCTTGGAGGTGTCGTTGCTGGGGTCGAGAGGGACGGATTTAACCGCCTCTGCTGGTTCGAAGTTGTCGGCGTGGCGCTTCGCATCTGGAACCTCCTTGGGGAGGCTTTCCATGTCGGCGATGAGGGCCTCAGATTCGGCGAGGGCCTCGGCGTACTCCACACACTTCACGTCGCATTCGTACGCGTGTCGGTACATGGGGCCGACGGTGATGACCCCGTTGGGGCCTGGCATCTTGAGCTTGAGGTAGGTGTAGTTGGGGACGACCATGAACTTGGCGTAACATGGTCTCCCCAGCACTGCGTGGTAGGTTCCTCGGAACCCGACCACCTCGAACGTGAGGGTTTCCCTTCAGAAGTTGGAGGGAGTCCCGAAGCAGACGGGCAGATCGAGTTGTCCGAGGGGTTGGACGCGTTTCCCGGGGATGATCTCGTGAAAAGGAGCCGCGCCTGCCCGGATCGAGGACAGATCGATCTGTAGGAGCCCGAGGGTCTCGGTGTAGATGATGTTGAGGCTGCTGCCTCCGTCCATAAGGACCTTGGTGAGCCTGACGTTGCCGATGACGGGGTCGACAACGAGTGGATATTTCCCCGGGCTCAGCACGCGGTCGGGGTGGTTGCCCTGGTCGAAGGTGATGGGCTTGTCAGACCAGTCTAGGTAGACTGGCGCCGCCACCTTTACCGAGCAGACCTCCCGACGCTCTTGCTTGCGGTGCCGAGCCAAGGCGTTCGCCACTTGCCCACCGTAGATCATGAAGCAGTTGTGGACCTTAGGAATGTCATCTGCCTTGTGGTCCTCCTTCTTGTCGTTGTTGTGGGCCCTGCCACCTTCCGCCGGTGGCCCGGCCTTGTGAAAGTGGCGCCGAAGCATGACGCACTCCTCAAGGGTGTGCTTGACGGGCCCCTGATGATAGGGGCACGGCTCCTTGAGCATCCTTTCGAAGAGATTGGCACCTCCAGGAGGTTTCCGAGGGTTCTTGTACTCAGTGGCGGCGACAAGGTCTGCATCGGTGGTGTCGTGTTTCGCTTGCGATTTCTTCTTGTTCTTCTTCTTGGTGCCGCGCTGAGCGGATGCCTCGGGGACGTCTTCCAGCTGGCGGCCTTGGGGCTGCTTGTCCTTCCGGAAGATGGCCTCAACCGCCTCCTGGCCAGAGGCGAACTTGGTGGCGATGTCCATCAGCTCGCTCGCCCTGGTGGGGGTCTTGCGACCCAGCTTGCTCACCAGGTCGCGGCAGGTGGTACCGGCGAGGAACACGCCGATGACATCGGAATCGGTGATGTAGGGCAGCTCGGTGCGCTGCTTCGAGAATCGCCGTATGTAGTCCCGGAGAGACTCTCCCGGCTGCTGGCGGCAGCTTCGGAGATCCCAGGAGTTCCCAGGGCGCACGTACGTGCCCTGGAAGTTGCCGGCGAAGGCTTGGACTAGGTCGTCCCAGTTGGAGATCTGCCCCGGAGGCAGATGCTCCAGCCAGGCTCGAGCGGTGTCGGAGAGGAACAGGGGGAGGTTGCGGATGATGAGGTTGTCATCATCTGTTCCACCCAGCTGACAGGCCAGTCGGTAGTCCGCGAGCCACAGTTCCGGCCTCGTCTCCCCCGAGTACTTTGTGATGGCAGTCGGGGTTCGGAACCGGGTCGGGAACAGCACCGTCGTATGGCCCGGCTGAAAGCCTGTGGACCGGGTGGTTCGGGCGAGGGGCTCTGATCCTCCCCGCTGTCGTAGCGTCCCCCACGCCTGGGGTGGTAGCCTCGGCGCACCCTTTCGTCGAGGTGGGCTCGACAGTTGCGATGGTGGTGCTCGTTGCCGAGGCGACCCAGGGCCGCAGGCGCCGTGTTGCGCGTGCGCCCGGTGTGGACCGAGGCTTCTCGCACGAATCCGGAAGTCGCGGCGCGATGCTCTGGGGGGTACCCCTGCCTTCGAGAGGCAGAGCTCTCAGCCCGTCGGACCGTGACATCTTCCAGGAGGTTCTTGAGCTCTCCCTGGATACGCCGCCCTTCGGTGGTTGATGATTCCGGCATCGCGCGGAGCAGTATTGCTGCTGTAGCCAGGTTCTGGCCGACCCCACTGGAAACTGGTGGCAGCCTTGGCCTGGTATCGTCGGCGATGTGGTGCTGTATGTCCTGGGCCAGATGACGCGCTTCTCCGGCTGGAGCTCGGTCTGCCCACTCCTGTCCGAGGTTCAGCCGAGGCTGCGCAAGTGTTCCTGCCTCCTCGTCGAGCCTGGCCTGCATCTTGCGGATTTGCTCGAGCTGTGCGTCCTGACCCCCCGCAGGGACTAGGACCACAGCTAGCTCCCGAAGGATGTCAACGCAAGGCGCAGGCCTAGGGGGATCGCCGTTCTCCGGCATACCAAGATGGTTACCTTCGCTGAGACACCCTAGATCGATGTGGAAACATTCGCGACTTGGGCCACAGTCCTCGTCGCCGAGGCTGTGGCTACCATCGGAACAATCGGAGAGGAAGTAGTCACATGCAGTCATGAAGTCCTGCATGGTACTGGGGTTACCAAGCCCGGAGAAATCTCAACCAGAGTCGGGCTTGTCATCTACCTTGGAACCCGAGGGCCCGTAGGTCGAGACGGCCGTCAGTCTGTCCCAGGGTGACCGCACATGGTACCCCGGAGGGTTTGGACATGCCTTTGCGAAAGCCTCCACCGAAGCGGGGTCGTTTGGTGGGTCGAAGCTGAATCTGAAAGGCATGGGATGGGAAACGGATGGTACCTCTTGATCGACGGGTGGTGACGAAGTCGTGTCAGGGGCGGACTGCACCGTTATCTCAGGTACGAGGGCGACGCCCAGCAAACCCTTTACGAGTGCGCTGGTGTCATCCGTCAGCTCGATGTTGGCGTGTTGCGGGGAAACGGTGCTCGTCTTCGTCTCCGACACGAGGTCAACGCCTAGCGTGTCCCCCGCTGGGGCGCCGGCGCCGTCATCTCGCTCGATAGCCGACGAGGTGTCGCCCCCTGCTTGGCCATGCCTGCCCCGCCTCCTCCTCCATCGGTAGGGGAGGCGACGGGACAGAACTGAATATTGCTCTTCCACCACGTGGGGAAGACGTCGTCGATTCCGCCGCCGGCGGGCGGGCTGACGGCCGCCATTGTCGTCGTCGCGCGGCGGAAGGAGTACCATGTCATAGCTGCCGAAACGGAGCGTCGTCCCGGGTTGGAAAGGTTGCTGGGGACTACCCATCTGGAGCTTGACGAGAAGCTGTTCGTCGACACGCAGCAGGCCCCTACCTGGCGCGCCAACTGTCGGGGTTTTGACCCCGGGGGGTCCCTGGACCGACGAGTAAATTGTCGTTGCGTGCCCCAGCCCAGATGGGTCAGCGCGAGACGGGACACAAAGGGGGGAGAACAATGAGGGGAAACCGCGGCCTTCGTGTTGTCCTGCGCCCAGGGCGGCTGGATGCGCTTGCAGTAGGGGGTTACAAGCTTCGCGTGGGGGAGAGAGAGAGAGAGAGCCTTACGCGTCGGCCCGTTCTCCCGCGCGACCAACCTCTCCATACGAGAGCCCTGGACCTTCCTTTTATAGACGTAAGGAGAGGGCCCAGGTGTACAATGGGGGGTGTAGCAATGTGCTAACGTGTCTAGCAGAGAGGAGCTAGAGCCCTAAGTACATGCCGTCGTGGCAGTCGGAGAAGTTTTGGCACCCTGTTCATGTGATGTCGTGGTCGTCGGAGGAGCGTCAGAGCCCTGCGGAAGTACAGCTATCAGGGCTGTCGGGTCCTTGTTGACGTCTCCTTGCTGACATAAGGGGCCGGGAGCTGCCGCCGTCATGGAGCGTGCGGGGTGTCATCATTACTTGTTTACTCGGGCGAGCCAGATGGGACGCCGGTCTTGTTCCCCGTAGCCTGAGCTAGCTAGGGGTAGGGTTATGATGCCCCCTGGCGATGTGGCTGGTCCGAACCCGAGTTTGGGCGAGGTGGCGATTCCTCTGAGGTCGAGGTTGAGTCCGAGCCCTAGGGTCGGGCGAGGCGGAGTCCATCGTCTTCTGGAGCCGAGGCTGAGTCCGAGCCCTGGGGTCGGGCGAGGTGGAGTTTGTCGTCTTCCAGAGCCGAGGTCGAGTCTGAGCCCTGGGGTCGGGCGAGGCAGAGTTCGTCGTCTTCCGGAGCCGAGGTCGAGTCCAAGCCCTGGGTCGGGCGAGGCGAAGTTCGTCGTCTTCCGGAGCCGAGGCCGAGTCCGAGCCCTAGGTTGGGCGAGGCAAAGTCCATCTTCTGAGGCCAAGACAGGGGCCGAGCCCTAGGGTCGGGCGAGGCGGAGCTTCCTATGTCGTCCGAGGCTGGACTTAGCCGCTGTTGACCTCACTCTGGCGAGTGGCACGGCAGTCGGAGCAGGGCAGGCGGCGCTGTATTCCTGTTAGGTCGGTCAGTGGAGCGACGAAGTGACTGCGGTCACTTTGGCCTTGTCGACTGGAGCGCGCGTCAGGATAAGATGTCAGGCGATCCTTGCATTAAATGCTCCTGCGATACGGTCGGTTGGCGTGGCGATCTGGCCAAGGTTGCTTCTTGGCGAAGACTGGACCTCGGGCGAGCCGAAGGTGTGTTCGTTGCTTGAGGGGGCCCTCAGGCGAGACGTGAATTCTCCGGGGTCGGCTGCCTTTGCCCGAGGCTGGGCTCGGGCGAGACAAGATCGTGTCCCTTGAGTGGACTGAGCCTTGACCTTAATCGCGCCCATCAGGCCTTTGCAGCTTTGTACTGATGGGGGTTACCAGCTGAGATTAGGAGTCTTAGGGGTACCCCTAATTATGGTCCCCGACACCGGGACATACAAGCTGGCCAACGATCAAGGCGAGGTCTACAGCAACGCTTGGAACATCCAACAGCTACATCGCTTCTACCCTTAAAATGCTTCGAGTCGTTTGTGTTCCTCGTTTTCTTTACATACATAAATAAAGTCTAACCGTCGAGGAAGGATCAGCCTTGCCTCGGCAAAGCCCGACCCTCCCTCGGGTGCTAGAAGGGGGGAGCCCCCTCTGCGTCAAAATTTTCTTCGGAAAAATTTTCTACCAATAAAAGTTTTCTACCAAAAGACTTTAGTGCTTTCGACTATATCGATAGCAGGATCCTACAAACGAGTGAGAGAGCACGTAAACGGCAAGGCCGACCGAGCCGAGAGACTCCTACGCCTCCGGGATATGGATACCTCACTCATCACCTTCCGCGAAAAGTAACTCACGCTCAGATAAGCGATCCTGCTACCGAACAAGTCCTAACGCTCGGGTAGAAAACGACTTTCGTGCATTTTTGACTATATCGATAACAGGATCCTAAAAACGAGCGAGAGAGCACGTAAACGGCAAGGCCGACCGAGCCAAGGGACTCCTACGCCTCCGGGATACGTTTACCTCACTCATCACCTTCCGTGAAAAGTAACTCTTGCTCGGATAAAGTGATTCTGCTACCGACAAACAAGTCCTAATGCTCGAAATGAGAGGAAAGAAAACACAGCTTTATAATCCAAACGCTAAATATGTTTAGGCCTCAGCGGCCGCAAAAAAAACATACACATACTTCAGACGAACTGTTCCTGCAGGCTCAGACATCGGCAGGGAGAGGAGCAGCACCCTCAGCGTCATTTCCAATCTCGGCAGAATCTGGCCCAGTCTCAGACGGTGACACGAGCAGACGCCTCGGCTAGCCGCTCTGTAGCCTCAGCCAGCTGTCCCCCGAGGATCTCAGCCCGGCTCACGGCTTCGGCAGCTTGGCTCCGGGATTGGTCCCGCTCGCGGATGATCTGGCCAAACTCCAGCTGCCGCTGCTGCATCTCCTCGGCCTGGGAAGCCACCTGCTCCCGCGCCAAGAAAGCCTCTGTTCGAGCCAACACCGCCTCTATCCATGCCACCGCTGCCTTCGACTTCAGCTCATCGCAGAGCGGCCGAAGGTTCTAAAACCGGGCGAGAGAGACCTTGAACGGCAAGGCCGACCGAGCCGAGGGAATCCTACGCCTCCAGGATATGGATACCTCACTCGTCACCTTCCGTGAAAAGTAACTCGCGCCCAGTTAAGTGGTTTGGCTACCGACGGGCAAGTCTTAATGCTCGAAACGAGGAAGAAGCATGACTTTATACTCAAATACCCAAATGTTCAGGCCTCAGCAGCCACAAATAACAAACACTCATACTCGGGATAACAACGCTACATAGATGTAGGCAGCTTTCCTGACCTACAACAGATATCTCAGTACTTGGAGTAGTCACATTTTGCTCTTACATTCCCTTACAAACGGGACTCCAGCTCCATTCCCGCGGGAATGAACTACCTCCACACTAGAGGGGCTGCGAGATAACGAGCTCCGAGCGGCTCGCCGGCGACCGCCGCGCCAGCAGCGCAACAACGACCTCCGTCTCGGGCGGCTAGACAACAGCAGCGATGGCCTCGGGGCGAACGCTACTGCGAAAAGCCCCTCGCCCATGAGGGATGAGAACCAGCCATTAAAGCCAAAGAGCCGGAGGTCTGGAGCGCAGGTGGCGCTGACGGTCCCGTCGGTGGAGACAACCGCTTGTGCAAGAGGAAGCCTCACCTACGGCGACCACCACCTTAGCACCAACGACAGCGGCCACCTGCCCACCAACACCGCGCCGACGAACGGCAGCCGCCCTAAAGCGCACCGGTAGGTCCTCACTCCCGTCCTCGCCGGGGCCGTCCTAGAACATGAGTACTGCCCTCGCGGCGTACGACGTGTTGTGCAACCCCCCGGTGCAGCCGACGGCGCAAGGAGGACCTGGGCGTAGCCGGCCTGCGCGCGGCACGACCGTCGTCCGGGTGGAGGACGGACAGCTGCACCCTGGCCAGGTAGCAGCAGTTCGCCTTCCCCCACATGGCTGGAGGACGTCACCTCCGCAGGGCTGGAGGATGCCCTTTCCCCCCGAATGCTGGAGGAAGAAGCGGGTCACCGGCCCACGCGGGAGGCAGAACCCAGCTCGACGCGCTCCTCCTCCTCAGCTCGGATGATGAACATCCTTGAAGCTAAGGGCGGGGCAGAGGCCGCAGCCCGGCTTGCTTCTCCCCACCACAAGGCTGGTGATCATCCCTACGGATGACCATTGGTGAGGGACTACAGCCGAGCTGCATGATGAAAATCCTTGAAGCCGAGCGGCGACCAAAGATCGCCAACCCCCATGAGGTCGCGCTTCTCAAACAGCAGCAAGAAGAAAGCCACACAGCTACGCCCCATTTGGGGGCTTGGAAGGTGGAAGGGAGCGATACAAGAGAGGAGTGTGAAGGCATGGCTACTGCCCGGGGGATCGGTCCCCTTTTATAGGCAAATCTCCTCACTCGCACCCCCAAGCGTCACGGGCAAAGTGTCCACCGACGTGCTCCAGGGTTCCCACCTGACGACACGGGGGCTGGGTCCCACACGTCATGAGAGTTGACCCAAAATGCGAAGGAGGCAAACCGCCGCACGCGAAGCATGTAACCGCCCTGCGGTTATAAGCGTTCCCTCATCCTCGCCGAAACCAGCGAACGAAAGGGCGAGCCGCCACGCAGGGAGCATGCAACCGCACCGCGGTTATGCACCCTTTCGGCTTCGTCATATCCGGTGGACCAGCACGACGGCCCGGTCCCACGTATCATGTAACCGGCGCGATGGTCACTATGTGCAAGGAAACCGCACCGTCACCTGCGCCAATGCTGCGTCTTCTCGACTGCGGAACCAGTGCTGTGACTCGAGGTAGCCCCACGCGTGACCCAACGGTGCCAATTAAGTGCAACGATCACGGGTCAGTCAGCCGCGGGGGTAGGCACGACAGTTGATATGGCCAAAAGCGGACCAACAATAACTGCTGCAACAGGCGAGTGGAAGTAGCGGTCAAATCACACCCAAGCTCGCATCCTTTCCTGAAGTGGCAGGGGAGCCCTCTCTCGCGGCGTAAAGACGACGCGCCCGTGCTCCGTTCCTCGAATGGCTCGCGCACACGCAACAGACGCCCCGCGAATCGCCCGTCCCGTCGCATTAACTCCTTGGCAGAGCAAGCGACACCTTTGGCAGGCGAAGCGGGCGACGTTTCACCTCCGTCATGATGACCGCGTCAAAAAAGGTGCGCCACGTTATTTAAATTCATATCCTTTTCCGTTTCCCCTCGCTCTCTCTTGCCATAGGGACCGGGAAAGGGGATATTTCGAAAAGGATCCTTCTCCATGAAGGAAACGGGCCCCCGAGCCCTCCTACTGATCAGGGGTTTGAAGGCTGCGCCCTGAGGGGTCCAGCAGCCGCCCCAGAGCACACAAGCCCCCGAGCCCTCCTACTGATCAGGGGTTCGAAGGCTATGCCCTGCGGGGTCCAGCAGCTGCCCCAGAGCACACGGGCCCCCGAGCCCTTCTACTGATCAGGGGTTCAAAGGCTGCGCCCTGCGGGGTCCAGCAGCCGCCCAGAGCACACGGGCCCCCGAGCCCTCCTACTGATCAGGGGTTCGAAGGTTGCGCCCTGCGGGGTCCAGCAACCGCCCCAGAGCACTCGGGCCCCCGAGCCCTCCTACTGATCAGGGGTTCGAAGGCTGCGCCC
Organism: Zea luxurians; assembly: GCA_029449295.1. Taxonomy (NCBI): domain Eukaryota; kingdom Viridiplantae; phylum Streptophyta; class Magnoliopsida; order Poales; family Poaceae; genus Zea; species Zea luxurians. The sequence goes on along the minus strand of JAOPSE010000134.1, from coordinate 4,424,240 downwards.
TGCGGGGTCCAGCAACCGCCCCAGAGCACTCGGGCCCCCGAGCCCTCCTACTGATCAGGGGTTCGAAGGCTGCGCCCTACGGGGTCCAGCAGCCGCCCTAGAGCACACGGGCCCCGAGCCCTCCTACTGATCAGGGGTTTGAAGGTTGCGCCCTACGGGGTCCAGCAACTATCCCAGAGCACTCGGGCCCCCAATCCCTCCTACTGATCAGGGGTTCGAAGGTTGCGCCCTGCGGGGTCTAGCGACCGCCCTAGGGCACTCGGGCTCCGCGCCCATTACTGATCAGGGGTTCGAAGGCTGGCCCCTCGGAAGGGTTCGACAGCCGCCCTAGAGCACTTGGGCTCCGCGCCCATTACTGATCAGGGGTTCGCAGGCTGGCCCCTCGGAAGGGTTCGACAGCCGCCCCAGAGAACGCAGAGTGAGGGATGACCCTGGGTACGTCCATTACATGGCTGAGGCTCGGGCTACGCTCCCGAGGTACCCTAGGACATTTCCGAGACCAGCGGGAACGATTTGTAATGGAATCCCACTGGAGGGAGGCACCGAGCCCTCAGACCCAATCGAAATGGGTTCGGGTCCAGCAAATCCCCTGCAGGTACTTTTGGAGCGCGCCTCTAGGCCACTAGCCGACCCTTAACGAATGGGGCACGGGCGTCCACTCGGATCACCCGTTAGCAACTCCCTGGAAACACCATGATCGGTGCCCTCCGAGGGTAATGTGGCGCTTTCCCCCTTCCTCCTTGCGAAAAAGCAACGAAGGGGCGTATAATAAAAGTCGAGACAGTCCTTGATCATCCTCTCGCTTCGTGCAGAGGCTCGGGGGCTGCCCTCGCACCCGGCTGCGGCCAAAACTGTTGATAGCATCAACAAACCAGCTCAAAAACTTGGAGCCTGACCATGCACCCGGGCTGCAGCCAGGCCGCATGAGGGAACAACTAGGCCGACCAAGGCATCACAGCAAGAATTAATACCTCAGAGGAGTCAAACCACTCCTTCGAGGCCTCGGGGGCTACACCCAGCGGGTGCGCTCACGTGCACCCACCGGAACGAAACATAACCGAGAAAGGCTGGTCCCCTCGCAAAAATCCGGCAGAACCTCCAAGCGAGTGCCTACACTCCCTTCGAGGCTAGGGGCTACTGTCGGGTACCATAATCAGGGGTACCCCCAACACTCCTAAACACGGCTGGTAAACACCTTCAGGGCAAACCATAAAGACTGACAGTTCAGGTCAAAGTCAAAGCTTCGTTTATCAAGGGACGCGATCTCGCCTCGTCCGAGCCAGGCCTCGGGCGGGAACAGTGGTCCCGGACGAATTCACATCTCGCCCGAGGGTCTCCTCGGATAGTGAGCACACCCTCGGCTCAGCCAAAGGCAAGCCTTGTCGTGCAAGCGAACTTGGCCAAATCGCCTTACCAGCCGAGCATATTGCATGCACATTCAATGCTGGGATCGCCTGACACCTTATCCTGACACGCGCGCCTCAGTCGGCAAGGTCGAAGTGACCGCAGTCACTTCGCCCTTTCACCAACAGCGCCGCTCTCCCCGCTCCGACTGTCGTGCCAACCACTCGGGTGAAACCGACAATAGCCAAGTTCAGCCTCGGGCGCAACAGGAAGCTCTGCCTCGCCCGACCTCAGGCCTCGGCCTCGGCCTCGGCCTCAGGAGGAAATCTCCGCCTCGCCCGACCCTAGGGCTCGGCCTCAGCCTCGGCCTCGGGAAGAGTCATGTCCTCGCCCGACCCTGGGCCTTGGCCCCAGCCTCGGCCTCAGAGGAGCCACTGCCTCACCCGACCTCAGGCTCAGATCAACCGCGCCACAAGGGATACATCATTACCCTACTCCTAGCTAGCTCAGGCTACGAAGGAACAAGACCAGTGTCCCATCTAGCTTACCCCGGTAACAGGCAATGATGGTTCCCCGCGTGCATCCATGACGTCGGTGGTTCTCAAGCCCCCTACGGAAGTAAGGAGACGTCAGCAGGATCCATGCAGCGCCAACAGCTGTGCTTCTACAGGGCTCACGCACTTCTCCAACGGACACGTTAACACGTACATAGTGACCAAGCACTTCCCCGTTAGCCACATAGCACATAGCTACTGTGACACCCCAGTGTCACTTAGGGTTTCTCTAAAAAGTGTCAAACCAAGAACCATCATTTTATGTGAACCAAAGCAAGCATGAGCATCAAATTATCCTAGGAATAAAGAATTCTCCAAGCATATGCTTAAAAGTACCATGATCAAAACAAATGGGTCTTTTAAAGAGGTAAGAATGTGTAACCCTAATAAAAACCCTAAGTAAGCCCCATGAGTAAAAATTCAAGAAAATAAGGAAAAGGGTATGAAAAATTTAAAATTATGACTTGAGCCAATTATGAAAATTAAAGTATATTTAATAAGCAACAAGAAAGGTTGAGAAAGCTTAGCCAAATTAACTTAAATAAATTCTCAAATCAGCCCTTGAACTACGAACCCTTGGAGAAATTCAGATTTCTGAATTTCTGAAATTCAGACCCCTTAACAAAGATCAACTGCGTTCTCTGTTTTTCGAAACTCAAAGCCAGGAGATCCAAATATCAAAGTTGTGCCAAATTCCCTTGAACACGTCCTGGAAAAGTTTGAACTCAAACCAAATTCATTTGACACGGTTTTGGCGCGGTTTGACCTCGGGACCAGACATTCTGACACTGGCACCTTAGTGACGCTACAACTCCCTGTCCCTAGCCTAAAACCGCGCGACGTCCACACATAAAAGACAAAGCTTGGTCAGGTGAACAAATCCTTCACAGCGATCTTGCCCAAATTCGCGAAGATTTGCTCCCAATCAGCGCTTGAACTCGGGCAGAAGCATCGGGCACACGTGTTCGACCGTGGCTGACACCTCCGGTTCACGCCCGTTCGCGCACCCGCGCCTTCCAGTGCACGCCCTCACGCGCTCGCCGGTCCACGACCGCCCGTGCACCGCGCCGTGCCTATAAATCCTCCCTAGGCGTGCCTCACTTCACCCCACACTCACCAGCGCCAGCCGACCACCTTCCCTTAGCTCCGGCGAGCTCAATTCCGCCCGCCATTGCCGCCAGAGCTTCGGCCACCGTGGCCAGCCCACTCCAGCCACCCCCGAGTCGAGCTCGTGCTTCGGCTAGCTCCGCCAGTAGCCCGTGAAGCTCGCCAAGCCCTCGGACCAGGCCGGACTTCACCGGAGGCCCGAGATCGACCTCACCGGACTTCGGTCTTCCGCCGCCGCGCGTGGACCGAGCTAACCAGTGAGTCTCCGTCATATTCCTTGCTCCCATATCTTCTCTAGCACCCCGTGAACCTCTCTGACCCATCCAATTGATCTATTCCACCGTGACCAGGCCGGACTCCCCACCGCCGACGAGCATCCCCGCCTCCGCGCGTGGACCGACCGACTCCGACCATCCCCGACGGTGACCCGCACCTCGTTGTGATCCCCGAGACCTCCCCTACGTCCTCGACCACTTCACCGGAGCCATCTCGCCGCCGGTAAGCCCCTCCGCCCTTTCTTCCGCCGCGGTTACTGTTTAACTTAGAAGAAGGACCTCGGGTTAGGAGGTGAAGAACCCGAGGGGTTTTCTGTAACGTCAGTGACTCATGTGAATAGTAGCCTAAGGACTAATCCGCGAAGAAAACTTAGAATATCCGCCAGGGACCCCAGTGCAAAGTGGATTTCCATTTAATCAATTCTGATTAACCTTTTAAATAACCAGAAAACTTGTAAAATCCATAACTTGATGAATCCTCCATAAAAAATTGTCAAACTAATTTTGCTAGCTCCTGAATATTATGAACTATCATTTAAAAATGATAAACCCTATACTTTCTGTTCTAAATTTTAGAGTTTAAAATTAAAAACAGAAACCTACCAAACCTAGTTTAATTAAGGAAAATTAGTTTTTCTTCTGTGCTGAACTTGAGAAAATTTGTAGATGTTCAAACCTTATTTAGACACTATTTAAAAATAGTAGGAACCCCAGTATTGAAGGATATAGTGTAAATATTCATTAAAGACCATTTCTGCCCAAAATTTAGGAAAATCAGAGAGGCATTGGAAACTATTGAGCAGTGAGGGAAATTATTTTTCCTAGTTTGCTTGAGTAGCAAGGAACCTAGGAAAAATGAAGAGACCATTAGTTCAGACCAGCTTCAAATTAGAATGCTTTATTTAGCCTTATTTGAACTAAAAATCAATTATTAAAATTTCAAAACTATACCCAATATGGATAATAAAAATCCAGTAGACTTATAACCACCAGAGCCCCACTACAAAAATGATGAACATCTCAGCCCAACCTTTTAAGTAAGGGGAATAAATATAAAATGATAATGAGGCATTTTCCAAATAAATCATAAACAACCCCTAATAATGTGATAATGGGCAACCAAAAATTGACTAAGTCCATAATAAGATTGTCGGCGTTTCGAGACAGGGGGTCCCTAAGCCGACGAGTGAATGTCGCCGCGTGCCCCAGCCCAGATGGGTCGACGCGAGGCCGAGCGCGAAGGGGGGAAGTGAGGTGGCCGGAAATGGGCGTGAGAGAGGTGGAAATCCCGCGGCCTTCGTGTTCGTCCCGCGCCCAGGTCGGGTGCGCTTGCAGTAGGGGGTTACAAGCGTCCACGCGGGAGAGGGAAGCGAGCGGCCCCAAGAGAGCGCCTGTCCCGTCCTCGTCCCCGCGCGGCCAACCTTCTCTAAGAGGGCCCTGGTCCTTCCTTTTATAGGCGTAAGGAGAGGATCCAGGTGTACAATGGGGGTGTAGCAAAGTGCTACGTGTCTAGCGGGGGAGAGCTAGCGCCCTAAGTACATGCCGATGTGGCAGCCGGAGAGATTTTGGCACCTAGCTGGTGTGATGTCGTGGCCGTCGGAGGAGCGACGGAGCCTGGCGGAGAGACAGCTGTTGGAGCGGTTGAGTCCTTGCTGACGTCCTCCTGCTTCCGTAAGAGAGCTGAGAGCCATCGTCGTCACAGAGCATGCGGGGCGCCATCATTGCCTATCTGGCGGAGCTAGCCAGATGGGACACCGGTCTTGTCCTCTGCGGCCCGAGTCAGCTCGGGGTAGGGTGATGATGGCGCTTCCTGTTGACGTGGCTAGCCTGTGCCCTAGGTTGGGCGACGTGGAGGCTCCTCCGAAGCCGAGGTCGAGTCTGTCTTCCATGGCCGAGGCCGAGTCCGAGCCCCCGGGTCGGGCGAGGCGGAGGTCGTTCGGCAGAGGCCAGGGCGGAGTCCGAGCCCTGGGGTCGGGCGGAGCGGAGTTCATCGTCTTCTGGGGCTGAGCCCGAGTCCGAGCCCTAGGGTCGGGCGAAGCGGAGTTCGTCGTCTTCTGGGACTTAGCCCGAGTCCGAGCCCTAGGTCGGGCGGAGCGGAGTTCGCCGTCTTCCGGGACTTAGCCCGAGTCCGAGCCCTGGGTCGGGCGGAGCGGAGTTCGCCGTCTTCCGGGACTTAGCCCGAGTCCGAGCCCTGGGTCGGGCGGAGCGGAGTTTGCCGTCTTCTGGGGCTTAGCCCGAGTCCAAGCCCTGGGTCGGGCGGAGCAGAGTTCACCGTCTTCCGGGGCTTAGCCCGAGTCCGAGCCCTGGGTCGGGCGGAGCGGAGTTCGCCGTCTTCCGGGGCTTAGCCCGAGTCCGAACCCTGGGTCGGGCGGAGCTTCCTATGGTGCCTTTGGCAGGGCCTGACTGCCTGTCAGTCTCACTCTGCCAAGCGGCACTGCGGTCGGAGTGGCGCAGGCGGCGCTGTCCTTCTGTCAGGCCGGTCAGTGGAGCGGTGAAGTGACGGCGGTCACTTCGGCTCTGCCGGGGGGCGCGCGTCAGGATAAAGGTGTCAGGTCACCTTTTCATTAAATGCTCCTGCGACTTGGTCGGTCGGTGCGGCGGTTTAGTCAGGGTTGCTTCTTAGCGAAGGCAAGGCCTCGGGCGAGCCGGAAACATGTCCGCTGTTGGAGGGGGGCCTCGGGCGAGACGGAAATCCTCCGGGGTTGGCTGCCCTTGTCCGAGGCTAGGCTCGGGCGAGGCGTGATCGAGTCGCTCGAATGGACTGATCCCTGACTTAATCGCACCCATCAGGCCTTAGCAGCTTTATGCTGATGGGGGTTACCAGCTGAGAATTAGGAGTCTTGAGGGTACCCCTAATTATGGTCCCCGACAGTAGCCCCCGAGCCTCGAAGGGAGTGCTAGCACTCGCTTGGAGGCTTTCGTCGCACTTTTTTGCAAGGGGACCAGCCTTTCTCAGTTGCATTTTGTTCCGGTGGGTGCGCGCGAGCGCACCCTCCGGGTGTAGCCCCCGAGGCCTCGGAGGAGTGGTTTCACTCCTTCGAGGTCTTAATGCCTCGTGTAATGCTTTGGCTGGTCTGGTTGTTCCCTCATGCGAACTGGCCGTAGCCCAGGTGTATGGTCGGGGCCCAAGCTCTCGGGCTGGTATGTTGACGCTGTCAACGGTTCGGCCGGATCCGGGTTTTGCGAGAGCAGCCCCCGAGCCTCTGCACAGGGCGAGAGGGCGATCAGGGACAGACTCGGCTTTTTTACATACGCCCCTGCGTCGCCTTTCCGCAAGGAGGAGGGGGGAGAGCGCCATGTTACCCTCGATGGGCGCCGAACATGGTGTCTCCGATGAGCTGCAAGCGGGTGATCCGAGTGGACGTCCGTGCCCCGTTCGTTAGGGGTCAGCTAGGGGCCCAGAGGCACGCCCAAAAGTACCTGCGGGTGATCTGCCGGACCCGGTCCCCTGGCGACGGGGTCCGAGGGCTCGATGCCTCCCTCTGATGGGATTCTGTTACAAGATCGCTCCCGCTGGTCTCGGAAATGTCCTAGGGTACCTAGGGAGCGCAGCCCGAACGTACCCCTGGTCATCCCTCGCTCGGCGTCTGAGGCAACTGTGAACCCTTCGGGGGGCCAGCCTTCGAACCCCTGATCAGTAATGGGCGCGGAGCCCGAGTAGCCTGAGGCGGCCGTGGAACCCTTCAGGGGGCCGGCCTTCAAACCTCTAACCAATAGTGGGTGTAGGGCCCACGCGATCTGAGGCGGCTGTTGAAACCCTTCGGGGGGCCAGCCTTCGAACCTCTGATCAGTAAGGAGGCTCGGAGCCTGGTTCCTTCACGGGGAAGGATCCTTTTCGGGGTATCCCCCTTTCCCGGTCCCTGTTGCAAGAGATAGAGAAAGAGGAAAAAAGGAAAAGTATACGAAATCGAACGACGTGGCGTACCTTTTTTGGCGCGGTTTTTACGGCGAAGGCAAAGCGTCGCCCGCTTCTCCTGCCAGAAGCGCCGTCTATCCCTCCGCGGAGTTAATGCGACGGGGCGAGTTGTTGGCAGGGCGGCCGTTGCGCGTGCGCGAGCTGTTCGAGGAACGGATCACGGGCGCGTTGTCTTCACGCCGTGAGAGGGGGTTCTCCAGCTGCCCCCGGATGGGACGTGAGCTTGGCTGACGACGTGACCGCTGCTCCTGCCCGCCTGCCACCGTCATCACTGCCGGCCCACTTTTGGCCGCATTGACCGCCGCGTCAGGCTGGCGCTACTGGGTCGTGCGCCTGGTCGCCTCGAGTCGCGGTATTGATTCCGCAATCGAGGAGGCGCGGTGGTGGCGCAAGCGGCGGTGCAGTTGCTTGCATGCGGCATCCGGCGCGCCGGTTGCGTGACACGTGGGCCTGGGCCTCCATGCTGGCGTGTCGGGAGTCGGAGGAGCGCGTCCACTTGGCGTGGTTGCATGCCGCCTGCATGGCTGCCCGCCTCTTTCGCCCGTTGGTCCGGGCAAAAGTGGAGGGTCACTTGTAACCGCTAGGTGGTTGTGTGCACCACGCGCGGCGGTTTGGCTTCTTCTGCTCTGAGCCGGTTTGCTTGACATGCGGGACCCAGCCCCTGTGCCGTAGGGGAGGGCCTTGGAGCGTGTTGGAGAAGACTCAGCCCGTGATGGTTGGGGGCGCAAGTAGGGAGAGTTGCCTTTAAAAGGAGGGTGACCCCCTTCAGAAGGCGACCATGTCTTCTCGCTCCCTTATGCATCGCGTCTTTCTACCTTCCAAGCCCCCGGATGGGGGATACCCGCCGTCTTTTCGCCTCATTGTTGGAGGAACGCAACTCCGTAGGAGTTGGTACCTTTCAGCCATCGTTCGGCTTCAAGGATTTTCATCACACAGCCCGGTTGCTCCCCTCCGCTGGTGGTCACCCAAGACGGTGACCTCTAGCTCCTGGATGGGGAGAGGTGATCCGGGCTGCGATCCCGATCCCGCCCTCAGCGTCGAGGGCGTTCGTCATCCTCGCTGGGACGGGGAGCGAGGCGAGCCGGGGCTCTACCTCCTACGCGGGTCGGTGGGCCACCTCTTCTTGCAGCTTCTGGTGGTGGCAATCGCCTTCCAGCTCTGCGGCGGAGATGTCCTCCAGCCATGTCGGGGAAGGCGAACTATTGCTATCCAGCTAGGATGCAACATTCCGCCCTCTTCCTTGCGTTCGCGGCGAGGACGGCAGCGAGGATCTGCCGGTGCGCTTGGGAGCGGCCCGCTCTTTGGCTTTAATATCTGGTTCGCGTCCCTCGAGCGGGAACGCGAATGAGAGTCCTCCGGCGGCCGTGTCCACCCGGGACCATGGCTGCTGCTGTAGAGGTTGCTGGCGAGTCTCTCGATGTTCGTCGCCCCGCAGGCTCGAGGTTGCTCATACCCGCGGGGATGGAACCAGAGTTCTGTTTGTAATGGCACTTCGAATGCCAGTGTTTTTGTTCATTATGGCTGTCGAGGCCTGAACATGTATGTAATTTTGGCATGGAGCCATGTTTTTTCCTCATTTTCGAGCATTAAGACTCGCCTGTTGATTATCTGAACCGCTTCACCAAGCATGAATTGCCCTGTGTCAAGGTGACGAGTGAGGTATCCATATCCCAGAGGCGTAGGAGTCCCTCGGCTCGGTCGGCCTTGTTGTCTGAGGCTCCTCTAGCTTAGTTAAAGGGACCCCCTGGCCGCTCTTCGACGAGCCGAGGCCAGGGGTAGCGGTATCAGCATGAACAGAGGCAGAGTTGGCTCGAAAATGAAACCTGGTCGGCCGGAGCCTAGCCGGGTTGTCCGTTAGCGGCACCGTCGCCGGAGTTGATCAGCCGAGGCCTTGGGTCGGGCTGGCGCCCTTGGGAGATGGTTGGCCGAGGCCCCAGGGGTACCTGGCCGAGCCGCCTGCTCGGGCTGGATTCCCGGAGAAGTCCGTGGCAGCGATTGTCCGGGCGTGATGATGATGTCGTCCTCCAGAGTGGGGATCCCTGGACCGCGTCGCCGTCCGAGGCTAGGTCGGACCTCGCTGAAGGTGTCGTCGATGCCGAGGGTGCTACTGCCCCCTTCCAGCGTCAAGACCCGAGCCTGCAGGATCAGAGTGTCTTGTAGCGTGTGCCTTCTGCGGCCGCCGAGGCCAGAATTTACACACCCTCGCTGTGTTGTAAAGCTGCGTCTCCTTTCCTCTTGTTTCGAGTATCTGGACTTTTTTGTCGGTAACAGGGATGTTTGTGCGAGTGAAAGTTGCTTCTCGCGGAAGGTGATGAGTGAGGTATCCGTATCCCGGAGGCGTGGGAGTCCCTCGGCTCGGTCGGCCTTGCCGCTTACGCGCACTTTCACCCGTCCATGAGGCCCTGTCACCGACTCAGTCAAGAAGGCTCGAAGGATCGCTTCGGCAGAAGAGCTTCCGAACGTGAAGACTTGTTCGGTCCGCGGAATCACTTTATCCGAACGCGAGTTACTTATCGCAGAAGGTGATGAGTGAGGTATCCGTATCCCGGAGGCGTAGGAGTCCCTCGGCTCGGTCAGCCTTGGCTGCTTACGTGTACTCCATCGTTTTCAGGGTCCAGTTTTCGAAGTAGTCGGAAAGCACGAAAGATATTCTGGCAGAAGAGAGTGTGGTTGTCTCACCTGTTGGTGAGGATAACCCTAGGTTGAGCAGCACAGTCAACCTAGTCGCTGTGCTTAACACTGAGCTGGATCACTCTCTGGACGAGCTGAGCAGGGCTCGAACGGAGATTGCTGAGTTGCGTGCTGAGCTGGCAGAGCGCCGCCACCAGGAGGGTGGTTCTCCTGCTCCTGTTGGGACTCAGCACCCTTACCGCTCGCCGCCACGTGGTCACCACACTTATGGTTCCCCTGCCTGTAGGACCAGGATAGATCTGGATCCTTAGATCGTTAGCGTTGGAGTTTGTAATAAATTCTTAAGTCAGATGTCTTAGTCTTAGATAGTCAGTTTAGTTTGCTTATCAGTTGCTTCCATTTAGTTTAGTTTGCTTATCAGTTGCTTACATGCTTGTTATGATGAACTTGTGCTGGATTTGAATCTTTGTAATGACTGTTGCCAACATGTGGGTTTCCCCTGCAGTTTGGCTTAGCTAGTGATGTTAATGAAGTCAGTTATTTAGTTGGGAAACCATTTACTTCTACTTTCCTTTTTTATCTGAGAAACTGTATTGGATCATAATGAGGATCAGTGAAGTTCTTTGTTCACTCAGTGTCATGAAGAATTCTGTATTCCCTTTTCTCATGCTGAAGGATTGTAAGATCAATGCTGATGTGTAAATGTCTTCCACAGATGTCTGACAACAGACGTCGATGTAACAGACGTGTTCAGCAAGAGCAGCGTGCCCAGCAGGAGGAACATCGGAGGCAGCCTCCCCCGCCACCCCCGATGACAGTGGAGCAGATGTTCTTGATGCAAACTCAGGCAGTGCAGGCTATTGGGCAGACTCTGGCAGCCATGCAGCAGGCTCAACAGCAACCCCAACCCCAGTTGCAAGTGCAGATGCCCCAAATGCCACGGGATAAGCGTGGCGAGTTCATGAGAGGGCACCCTCCTACCTTCGCCCATTCTGCTGACCCCATGGATGCAGAAGACTGGCTGCGTGCAGTGGAAAGGGAACTGCGCACCGCCCAATGTGACGACAGGGAGAAGGTTCTGTATGGTCCCCGCCAGCTAAGGGGAGCAGCCCAGTCCTGGTGGGAGTCCTACCTCGCCACCCATGCTGACCCCGAAGCCATCACTTGGGAGGAATTCAGCGAGAGTTTCCGCAGGTACCATGTTCCAGAGGGTCTGATGATCGTGAAGAGGGAGGAGTTTCTGGCTCTGAAACAGGGACCCCTGTCTGTTAGTGAATACAGGGACAGGTTTCTGCAGCTATCTCGTTATGCACCTGAAGACGTCAACACTGATGCTAAGAGGCAGTACAGGTTCGTGAGGGGTTTGGTGGATCCCCTGCATTACCAGCTGATGAACCACACCTTCCCCCACCTTCCAGCACCTGATCGATAGGGCAATCATGACCGAGAGGAAGCGCAAGGAAATGGAAGATCGAAAGCGCAAGATGAGTGGACCGCAGTCCGGGAGCAACAACCGCCCCCGCTTCTCAGGCAGTTCATCTCAGCAAGGCAAGCATGGTCACCCACAGGGATATTAGCATCAGGGTCAGCGCCCGTATCAGCAGCAGTCTCAGAGGCAGTACCCACAGCAGCAACAGTATCGTCAGAACAGCCAGTAGGGAGGTAACCAGTATCAGAGGCAGAACCACCAGGCACCTCGCCTTCCTGCCCCAGCAGCGAATCAGAACAACCAAGCAGCCCCAGCACAAGGAGGAGGCAGAGGATGCTTCCACTGTGGAGAACAAGGCCACTGGGCGATGCATTGCCCAAAGAAGATGGCGCAGCAGCAGACCAACCCCAATGCTCCAGCAAGGCAAGGTGTACCTCAACAGGCAGCAGGTAATCGTGGCCAAGCGTACAACCGTGGAAAGGTGAACCACTTGGAGGCCAAAGCGATCCAGGATGCACCAGATGTGGCAGTAGGTATGTTCTCAGTCAAATCTCATCCCGCAAAAGTGCTATTTGATACTGGTGCAACTCATTCATTTGTCACTGCAACATGGGTAGAAATGCATAACATCTCAGTAGAGGCAATGATGCCGCCCATGAGGATTAATTCGGTTGGTGGCAAAGTGCAAGCAGATAAAATATGCTCAAATATAAGGGTAGAAATAAGGGGGATAGGGTTCCCCAGCGATCTAATAGTAATAGACACCCCTGGGGTAGATGCCATCCTAGGGATGAATTGTTTAATGAAATATGAAGCGAATGTTAACTGTGACAAGAGGACCGTAACATTGAAGTCCCCTTCCGGAGAAGAGGTAGTGGCTGAGCTAAGAATGCCTAAAACAGCGAAAGGTGATTGCCACCAGATTTCGGTTGATAGCAAGGAGGCCAACCCGCTTGAGGCTATCAGGGTTGTGTCGGACTTTCCAGATGTGTTTCCCGAGGGGCTAACGGGCATGCCACCCGAGAGAAAAGTCGAATTTGCCATAGAGCTTATCCCTGGTACCGCCCCCATTTCCAAAAGAGCCTACCGAGTGTCTGGACCAGAATTGGTCGAACTCAAGAAGCAGATAGATGAGCTGTTAGAAAAGGGTTACATCAGACCAAGTACCTCGCCTTGGGCCGCTCCAGTATTGTTTGTAGAGAAGAAAGATGGTACCAAACGGATGTGCATAGATTATAGAGCCCTGAATGAAGTCACCATTAAGAACAAGTACCCCCTGCCAAGAATAGAAGATCTGTTTGACCAACTCAGAGGTGCCAGAGTATTCTCGAAGATAGATCTGAGATCAGGTTACCATCAACTCAGAATCTGACCCTCGGACATACCGAAGACAGCATTCATCACCAAGTATGGGTTATATGAGTATACAGTTATGTCCTTTGGTTTGACAAATGCGCCAGCCTTCTTTATATATCTGATGAATAGTGTGTTCATGGACTACCTAGACAAGTTTGTGGTAGTGTTCATCGATGATATTCTCATATATTCTCAAAGTGAGGAAGAACATGTGGAGCATTTGAAGATGGTATTGCAAAGGCTATGAGAGCATCAGTTGTATGCCAAGCTGAGTAAATGCGAGTTCTAGATTTATGAAGTCTTGTTTCTGGGTCACATCATAAACCAAGATGGGTTAGCTGTGGATCCAAAGAAAGTAGCAGATATCCTGAACTGGAAAGCACCGAAGGATGTTCGTGGAATCAAGAGCTTCATTGGAATGGCCGGATACTATAGGCGTTTCATTGAAGGCTTTTCAAAGATTGCTAGACCAATGACAGCATTGCTAGCGAAGAAAGTTGAGTTTAAGTGGACCCAAAAGTGCCAAGAGGCATTTGAAGAACTGAAGAACAGATTGACTACAACACCTGTGTTAGTTCTGCCTGATGTTCACAAGCCATTCTCGGTATACTGCGATGCTTCCTACACCGGATTGGGATGTGTGCTAATGCAGGAAGGAAGAGTTGTAGCATACTCATCTCGACAGCTGAAGATCCATGAGAAAAATTATCCCACACACGACCTGGAGTTGGCAGCAGTGGTTCATGCTTTAAAGACATGGAGACATTACCTGTATGGGCAGAAGTGCGACATCTACACAGATCATAAAAGTCTGAAATACATATTCACCCAGTCAGAGTTAAACATGAGACAACGAAGATGGTTGGAATTGATCAAGGACTATGAGTTGGAGATACATTACCATCCAGGCAAAGCCAATGTTGTTGCAGATGCTCTGAGCAGGAAGAGTCAAGTCAATATGATGGCGACGTACCCAATGTCATATGAGTTAGCCAAGGAGTTCGACAGACTGAGTCTCAGTTTTCTGAACAGTACACAAGGAGTAACAGTGGAATTAGAGCCCACCCTAGAGCGGGAGATCAAAGAAGGGCAGAAGGATGATGAAAACATCAACAAGATCCGGCAACTGATCTTAGAAGGAAGAGGCAAAGACTTTCGAGAGAATGAAGAGGGAGTAATATGGTTCAAGGACCGACTGTGTGTCCCCGACATCAAACCTATTCGGGAGCTGATCCTAAAGGAAGCTCATGAGACAGCCTACTCCATACACCCTGGAAGTGAAAAGATGTATCAGGATCTAAAAAGGAGGTTTTGGTGGTATGGCATGAAAAGAGAAATCGCAGAATACGTCGCCATCTGTGATAGCTGTCAAAGAACTAAAGCAGAGCATCAGAAGCCCGCCGGACTGTTGCAACCATTACAGATTCCTCAGTGGAAGTGGGATGAGATCGGGATGGATTTTATAGTTGGCCTACCTCGTACCCAGGCCGGCTATGATTCCATCTGGGTGGTTGTGGACCGCTTAACAAAGGTGGCCCATGTAACACCCCTGGTGTTACTGTAACTAAAACTTGAGCATGACATCATAAGCATTGGCATTGCATATGTTTGATACACCTAGAGTGCATCCACTAGGTAAAAATTTCAAACAAGCATATTGATTTTGGTGTTTTGCAAATAGGACCCTGGATAGGGAACCTAACCCTAAATAAGGCTCAAAGGGGCAAAACTTAACCCAAGATGAGAAAACCTAAAGGCTTTAGGGAAAGAGTCATAAAATGTCCCCAAAAACAAAGTTGAGTCATATTTATACCCCTGGGATATAAAAAATCTCAATTAGAACCCTGGAAAACCCTAAAATCAAACCCTAGGGACCTATGTGCAAAATTAGCCCACTTTTGGACTAAAGTGCAAAAACCAAGTCAAATAAGTATCTTAAGTCATTTGGGTCACATATATGTGAATTTACAAGCCAAACCCTAAGTTTTGGACTCATTTGCAAAAAGGACCCCAATTGTGATTCCTATGCTAAGTCTGAAATCAGGGTTATAGGCCCAACTTTGGGGCTGTGTAGCTTTCAAAATAGTGAGAATTCATATTAGGTCACCACATCAAAATTGTAACCTAATTATAGAAGAACAACTTTGCTTAAGGTTGTAAGCGCACTTGTTGAGAAAAATCCAGAGATAATCTTGCCTGAAGTAGTTCTGTCAGGCTTGTATCAAGAAACTGAAACTGAACCTGAAGTCAGAAGTGGTCACAGTGATATGGGACCGATTTAAGCATGCCATAACTTTAAATACGTTCGGTTTTGATCTAGGAATCCTATAGTAAGTTTGGAGACTGATGATTAGTGAACAAATTTTATTAAGAGGGATCGCTCTGTTCCTAACAAGAATCTAGAGATAATCGGGTGGTATCATGGCCGGTTCAGGCGACTGAAATAGATGTGCCATGGTACAGTGTTTTGGATGGATCAGAACGCCAGCTCAGCTCGCCGTCGTTGATCGCCGTCCGGAATCGTGCAGGGTATTGGGTGGATAACACCGGGAAAAGGTAGCTCGTACGTAGCACCATCTCCTGTGCTCGGCCGGAGTTGCTCACCGGCGGCCGCCGTGACTCAGTGGATTCCGCCGCAGTGGCACTCATGCCGTAGTTCTCCCTCACTGTACCGTCTACCGACATGGTCGACATGCGATTGTGGTGTTGTCCAGGGCCGTGAGGTGATCGCCGGACCGCCACGGCTATAAATAGCCATTGGGATCACGGTGAGGTGCTCGCTGTTCTTCAAGTGAGCTCGAGTACAACCAGAAATTCACACTGCCGTCTCCACCTTCTCTCAAATCGATTGCGCACGGTGAAAGCACAGTCTCTCACGATCCTATAGCCTCAATCCCCACCCCCAATTTCATCCAGAGTCGTTGAATTGCCACTTTTCCCCAATTCAGTCCGCCGCGCCACCCAAAACAGCCCGCCCGTGGCCAGCTTACTCTGGTAAGTCATTGTCCAATCCTTGTGTCGTTCTAGTGCTCTTGCATACTCGCGAAGCTCACGGTGGCGTCCGTTTGCTCTGATCCACCATGGTTTGGCGGGAACATGTACTCCCGTGCTCGGTTCCCGCCGTGCACGTGGACCGGCTGTTCTCGAGGTATTCGAGTCAAATTAGTGTGTGTTCCGAGGCCATCTTAGGTCGGTAAAGCCTCCCTGATAATCGGCTTGAGCAATCATCGCCGGCCATAGCCGGTATGTGCCTCGGCAGGCGTGAACGATGAGCGCGCCGCAGTCGAGGACTAATTTGGAGAAGAAAAGGAATTCCAGGGACCCTTGTGTAAGCTGTCAGCGAGACGTTGAATAGTGGCCGAGGATTCTTAGCGCATTCCTTAGATCATCGGGGGCTTTTCTGCAAAACTGCCAGCACGCGCGCGGGCGCGCGAGGGCACTCCCCTGTTTTCCCTGTGTTGCCGGGCCGCCGGGCTAGATTGTGGCCCAACACTATTGAATATTTTTCTTTTTCTTTTTTTAGTGAAGCCTTAGAAATATGTAGAAAAATGTAGAAAAATGGTAAAATTGTGAAACCAATTTTCCTAGGTTTCTTATTTTTCCTAGAATTTAATAAAAATAGTTTCATGATTTTTAGTTTAAACAGGGAATTTTAAGGCATTTAAAATAGTTTAAGATAGTAGTTCTGGATTTTTAAAAGATAAATGGTAATCCCAAAAATGCTCAAAATTTTTATATGAGTTCCTCATATTATTTAGAAGCCTTGGGTAGAATTTGGGTTGATTTGGACCTTGTTTGATCACCAAACCCCAAAACCCCCCTGCCATGTGAACTCCTTTACTGACTTTGGAAACCCTAAGTTCTCAGGGTACTGTGAAGGAAAGTTGTATTCAAGACTTAGATAATAATTTTATATTATCTTTGCACCCTCATGAGCATCCCATGGCATCCATTCTTATACATATGTATGGTTATGATTAGAACGCGAAGAAGAAGTGGAAGTCACCAAAGAAAGGACACCACCACCCTCGGATTCTCAAGCAGGCAACTGCTTCTACTTTGATATTTGTGGATCCGAGCCAGACTCACCTGTTAACGAAGGCAAGCCCCGGTGCATGCAACCCCTTTCCTTGTGTTTTTAAATACTTTTCGCACACTTTAAGTCTAATGAAATGTGCATTAGGTTATCGGAGTTGCTTGAAACCCTTTGATGCATTGCCTTCTTTGATATCCATACCTTTATAGATACTTTGGATGAAGTATCAAAAATATGATTTACAAAAATGCTTAGCCCTGCTTAGATCTTGTGGATAGAGGTTGTCCTTAGCCTAGCTCGAGAAAGGATGACTTCTACCCGCAAGAGTATTTTCTTTTGGAGCAATGATGGGATCTTACTGCAAAGTTCCTGTGATGCTCTTTCCATCCTAAGGAACAGAAACAATCCTAAGGGTGGAAGTACACAAATCGAGACTTGGGTTAGGAACAGGTGATGTTCTACCCAGGTTGATTAAGGATTGAATGCGTATGTAGGCGTGCTGATCGAGGACCCTTTAACTGGTCACATGCCTCGTCATGGGTAAGCCTTGCCTCGGGCAGACTAAGGCCAGAATAAGATAACACGAAATGGACGTGGAGCGGTGGCGGGAGTAGCGTGTACCCACCGTAGCAAGACGCTGGATGGTGGTGTATCTGTGCTCTCGGTTTGCGTGAACCTGATCTGGTCTTAAGAACCCCGGTGGCGGGTTGACATATGCAAGGGTTAAGTGCTACATATGTCGTGTGATTGGAGATCCTCAGCTGAGTATAATCGATTCGGATCGCCGTACCTTCGCGGTTATGAAGACTTGGTCACTTCCCTACAACCTAAGTCAGGATATGAACTTCGTGAATAAAAATGATATTGTATTGATGAAATGATGAAATTAGACTAGAGGCGAACAGAGTCTATTAATATTTAATCTGGCGTTAAAATGTTGAAAGTAAGGACTCACTTTAGTAAGCTATTTCTGCAAAAGTATCTAAGTGATTTTTGATAAAGCCTCTCCTTGATTCCTATTTATCCAGCATACCCTTGAGCGTCTTTTCCTTAGACGGGTAAGTCTTGCTGAGTAATTCCATACTCAGGGTTTATCCCTCCGTTGTTTTTAGGTGAGGAAGCGACAAACCTTTGTTGCTTTTGCTCCAAGGTGGTTCCTAATGAAGATAAGCAAGAGTGAAGTGCGGGAGGAAAGGATCCTCCATTAGGACTTTTTGTGTGATAACTGTCGGGAGGAGTTTTTGCCTCCCTTGGTATGTGTAATAATATTATTCGGCACTCGTTATATAGTTCTGGTCTGTAATAAACAACTTGATCTTACTTTTTAATAAATGTAAGTTTATGTAATCTCTTCCGCATATCTATATCTCCGATGTTCTGAAATGTCTGCAAGACGGGTGAGACGTTCCTGGAAAGGTAAGAAAAGATACCGAGCTTGTCAAGTAGTTCAGGGGCACCTACAGGGTTGTCTGAGGTCCGTTGGACAAGGACAACTGTAGGTGGGCCTAATTACTTGGGAGGTTCCGTCACAGCCCATTTCATACCTGTGAAGACAACGTACACCGGAGCAACATTAGCTGAATTATACATGTCCCGGATAGTCTGCCTACATGGTGTGCCAAAGAAGATAGTGTCAGATCGAAGAACACATTTCACCTCTCATTTTTGGCAGCAGCTACAAGAAGCTTTGGGCACACATTTGAACTTCAGCTCGGCTTATCACCCGCAGACGGACGGTCAGACCGAAAGAACTAATCAGATCCTAGAAGATATGTTGAGAGCCTGTGCGTTGCAAGACAAGTCAGGATGGGACAAAAGGTTACCTTATGCAGAATTCTCCTACAACAATAGTTACCAGGCCAGCTTGAAGATGTCACCGTTTCAGGCGCTCTATGGACGGAGTTGTAGGACTCCGCTGCATTGGGACCAGCCTAGAGAGAGACAGGTGTTTGGCCCCGACATTTTGCTTGAAGCCGAAGAGAATATCAAAATGGTTCGGGAGAATCTGAAGATAGCACAATCAAGGCAGCGAAGCTATGCTGACAGAAGGAGAAGAGAACTGAGTTTTGAAGTGGGAGAGTACGTCTATCTGAAGGTGTCGCCTATCAGAGGAGTCAGAAGGTTCAGAGTCAAGGGCAAGTTAGCACCCTGGTACGTTGGACCATATCAGATTCAAGCAAAGCGTGGAGAAGTGGCCTACTAGCTAAACCTACCAGAAAGTTTGTCGGCAGTGCACAATGTGTTCCACGTGTCGCAATTGAAGAAGTGTCTGCGAGTACCCGAAGAACAGTTGCCAGTGGAGGACTTGGAAGTCCAAGAGGATCTGACATACATAGAGAAGCCAACACAGATTCTAGAGTTTGCAGACAGAGTCACCCGGAGGAACACCATCAGAATGTGCAAAGTCAGATGGGGCCACCACTCTGAGGAAGAAGCAACCTGGGAACGAGAAGATGATCTGAAAGCCAAATACCCTGAACTCTTTGCTGACCAACCTTGAATCTCGGGGCGAGATTCTTTTAAGGGGGGTAGGTTTGTAACACCCTGAATTTGGGGTATAAAATTTCTTTGCTCGTATTCACAAATTCAGGTGTTACTCCTCTCATCTCATCTTCCCCAATCTCTTTTTTTTCTCTTTTTCTTTAGAAGAAGAGTGGTTATTTTTAATCGTAAAGGTAATTATAATCTAGTAGAAAAGAGAACAATGGCTGTTGCATCATGTTAGAAAACATTTGTTTTTTTGTTTGATGAATGGTTTGCTTGATCTTTCATCTAATCATTTGTTTGCGCATAATGTCAAACTGAAATAAATAGAAAAGAGAAAGAAAAAGAAAAGAAAAGGAGAAATGGATTTCAGCCCAACTCTCCTCCCTGGCCCACCTCGGGCGGCCCAACCGCCCCCTCTCCCCTCTCTTTCCCTCCCCCCGCTCAGCCCACCGCGCCAACTGCTCCCTCGCGGGCCCGCGCGCGTCGCGGACCACCCCAGCCCCCCCGCGGCGGCCCAGCGCGCCACACCCCCTCCCCCAGCCGCGCGGCCCAGCGCGCCGCGGCCCAGCGCGCACGCGCCCATCGCGCCAGCCTCTCTCCCCCCCCCCCGCGTGCGGGCGCAAGCAGCCCAGCCGCGCCTGCCAGCCCAGCTAGCCGCGCGAGCCAGCCCCCAGCCCAGCCAGCACGCACGATTTCGGCCCAGCGCGGCCTGCCGCGCCCGCGCCCAGCGCCCGTTTGCCGCTCAGCCGTGGCGCCCTGCGCGCACGCGCCCAGCGTGCACGTCCGCGCGTGGTGCGCTGCTGCAGCCGCCGCCAGTGGGACCCACGCGCCTGGAAGCAAAGCGTTTCTTCCCAAATCGAACCGGCTACGCAAAACTCCTGTAGAACAACCGTCCGCTGCGCAGTTTTTTCGCCCGAGTGCTCAGTTTTTCTCGCCCACGACCTCGCTCTCCGCCTTGCCGTCGCCGCCGTCGGTGTGCTGCGCTGCGTCCCGTCTGGAGTCGCCGCGCCGTCGAGGTGAGCTCGCCCCGTCCTCTCTCTCCTTCCCCATTCTCTTTCTCCCACCGTATGCGTTCGCTGCGTCCCGGCAGTCCCTCGTCGCGCCGTTCTTCTTCCCCGGCAAGACCTCGCCCTGCCGCTGCCCAGCTTCGCGGCCAGCAGGCCCTGCGCGTGGCTGTTTCCCTCGCGAATTGCAGCACGCAGCAAGCTGGTGCCCCGGCGTGCAGACCCCGCGCGTCCTCGCCCTGCTCCTTCGCGCAGCCGCGTCGACGTAGCAGCAACGTCCCGTCGCCGGCGAGCCTAGTCCCTGCGCGCCGTGGCCGAGTTGCTGCGCGCTCAGCACGCCCAGCCGCGTTGACGTTTAGCGCCGTAGCATCCGTTTGCCGTCGAACCTCGCCCCTGCGCGTCGCAGCTGCGTTGCTGCGCGCTCGCCGCTGCCCAGCTCGCCCCGGCCGTTCGTCTACCATCGCCGTGCCTCGTTACAGTTACCTAGCGCGTCGCATTCTCGTCAGTCTCACGCGCGCAGTTTCGCACGTGATCACGGGTATCGCGCGCGCCGTCGTCGTTGCTTGCAGAGTCCTCGCGTTGTTTCGCGCGTGTCGTGCGCGCAGTCCGCGCGCGTTAGTTAATTAATTCGCTATAATCATCTGTACGCTTTAGTCAATTAATCCTCGTATAATTCATTTTATCTAAAATATCCCACCCAGGAAATTTATGTTAACTAAGCTGAACTTAGAAAATATAGTTTTCGCGTTTAATCGTAATATAGGTTGTTCGTCGTCATGTCATTATTTAGCCGCGGTTTGTTAATTATTCGATGTGTCGTGCGTCGCGCAGCTAGTGCGCGCGCTCGCGTTTGCTTGCGCGCAGTGCGTCGACGGGACTCCGTCTACGTTCGCCTACCCCTCGTCTACCCCTAGACGACTCCCGTCTACCCCCGTCTACCCCTCGTCTAACCCCGTGTGCGTTCGTGTCGTTCGCCATCGCCCGCGCGTCGCGCAATAAATCGTCGCGTGCTGTTCGCGCGCGTTGTGCGTGCTGTTCGCTCGTATCGTTGTGCGTTTTACGCACGTTAATAATTCGCCTCACCTAGAATAGCTCGCGCTAATTAAATAGATATTTAAAACAACGGTTTCTCGAGTAGCAAATTAAATCGGGACTAAGTAGCAATTTTACTTAGCATGCGGTTAATGTCTGTCAATACGATTAAGCCGAATTAAATATTATAATTCATATTCGCTTAGTATACACATGATATCCCTCGACCGTAGCATCAGTCGTCTCGGTTCCGTTCTCGCGTAGTCGTAGATGCGAATTCTATGTCGCGTGCATATTTATTTGATCTATATTGTTGTATGGTGTACTGTTTTCTACCATTTCAAGAATGTTGGATGTGTGTTTGCACTCGTGTAGATATCGGGCCGTTCGTGGAGTCTGAGGGAATTGCAGGAGAAGACCCTAAGCAGCAGCAGCTTGGTGAAGGCAAGTGTCCTCTGTCCCATTATATCCCATTTACTTTATAATACACTGTCCCGCATACTATGAACAACCTAAGGATTTACTAGCTTTTTATTTACCTTGTCCTTGATTTACCTTTTGGGTTACTATGGCTAAATACATGCTAGCGCTTTACTCTAATCAACGAACATGATGAGAATTACTTGATGATACGATGCTTTTATTTTGGATACGATGGTGATATACTTGTGGCATTTAAGGGGACTCGGGCTGTTTCCCGAGTACCTCTCCGTAAGGACCCGTTCGTTGAGAGACCACCCGGGATAACAGTGCAACCATGAGGGTGAAATGGGATGCCCTTAGCTAATTAATTAGAGGAACTAGAGGTGTAGTTGCTTCGCCGTCGTGCCGTCAATGGGGTCCAGGCACAGTGCTTGCTCTGCCGAGGCTGAGTGCCGAGGTTCTTTCGTTTTGCTTTTGTTAGTCACCCTCCTGCGGGGAGAGGTACTGTGTTTATCAAACTGGAGAAACCTAACGGGCGGCTATGACCTCTAGGGAATCTTTGTAAAAGCTACATAGTGATACCCTGCCGGACCACCTAGGAAGTGATCAATGGGGATTAGCTCTCCCCGGGCAGAACGGGAATCACGGCTCATGGGTAAAGTGTGCGACCTCTGCAGAGGATAGTGAAACTGATATATCAGCCGTGCTCACGGTTAAGAGCAGCCTTGGGATCCTCTTTGATTAGAGATACAGATGGTTCGAGATACAATGGTTCTATTAATGTTTTTGGTTCAGTGATGATCATGATGTTTCCTCGATGAGGAAATGACTCATGGGATGGTTATATGATAAAACTTGGCTTCCACTAATAATAAATGCCTGACCAACTAAAAGCAATCTGCTTTGACCTTAACCCCACATAAAGCTAGTCCACTTCAGCCAAACAGGGCATTTGCTGAGTACGTTGATGTGTACTCATCCTTGCTTTACCACAAAACACCAGGTTGTCCCCATTGCAACCACTGCTCAGGAGAAGACGAAGTCGTGGAAGGAGACTTCCAGGAGTTTCAAGACTATGACGAGTTTTAGGCGTGGGTTGGCGGCAACCCCCAGTCAGCTGCCTGTGAAGGCCTTATCTCTACTGCGTTTCGCTTAGCACTTTGATTTATCCGTTAAGTTGATGACTATGTGGATGTCTCTGACTCTGTGATGTAATAAGTTAATACTCTTTTATGTTATTATTCGAGCACTGTGCGATGATGTTCATTTATGTAATCGCTGTGTACGTGAGTTCTGATCCTAGCACGTACATAGTTTGCATTCGGTTTGCCTTCTGAAACCGGGTGTGACATTACCTTTGAAGAAGATCCCAGTGGTCTGTGAATATGCAGATGTCTTCCCTGATGAACTGCCAGCAATGCCACCGGACCGGGATATTGAATTCGCCATCGAGTTGCAACCGGGAACGGCCCCAATTTCCAAGAGGCCCTACCAAATGCCACCCGCTGAGTTGGCAGAATTAAAGAAGCAATTGCAAGAGTTGCTGGATAAAGGATTTATTCGCCCAAGCACTTCGCCTTGGGGATGTCCAGCACTATTTGTGAAGAAGAAGGATGAAAGCTTGAGGCTGTGTATAGACTACCGCCCTCTTAATGCGGTAACTATTAAGAACAAGTATCCTTTGCCTCGTATTGATGTTCTCTTTGACCAGTTGGTCGGGGCCAAGGTGTTTTCCAAGATAGACCTTCGCTCTGGCTACCATCAGATCAAGATACGAGCGAGTGATATTCCGAAGACGGCATTTTCAACCAGATATGGGCTATATGAATTCTTGGTGATGTCATTCGGGCTGACAAATGCACCAGCATATTTCATGTATCTGATGAATTCTGTTTTCATGCCGGAATTGGACAAATTCGTGGTGGTTTTCATCGATGACATCTTGGTGTACTCAAAGAACGAAGAAGAACATGCCGGGCATTTGCACGTAGTGCTTCAACGTCTGCGAGAGCACCACCTTTATGCCAAGTTATCCAAGTGTGATTTTTGGCTAAAGGAAATCAAATTCTTGGGTCACACTATCTCTCAGGCTAGAATAGCTGTTGACCCTGATAAAGTGCAAGAGGTGATGAACTGGAAGCCACCAACAACTGTTCGTCAGATTCGGAGTTTTCTGGGATTAGCTGGTTATTACCGAAGATTTATTCTAAATTTCTCTCGAATTGCGAAGCCTATAACTGAGTTGCTGAAGAAAGAAGTCAAATTTGTTTGGAGTCAGAAGTGCGAAGATGCCTTCCATGCATTAAGGCAGCATCTGACCACAGCACCAGTATTGGCGCAGCCTGACAACAGCAAGCCTTTTGATGTATATTGCGATGCCTCTGGCACAGGGCTAGGTTGTGTCTTGATGCAAGACAACCGAGTCATTGCTTATGCCTCAAGAGCACTCAGGCCTCATGAGCAAAACTATCCCACTCATGACCTCGAGTTAGCAGCAGTGGTTCATGCATTGAAGATGTGGAGGCACTATCTAATGGGAACCCACTGCAACATCTTCACTGATCATAAGAGCCTTAAGTACATTTTTACTCAGGCTGATCTCAACATGAGGCAGAGAAGATGGCTAGAGCTGATCAAGGATTATGACCTGGAGGTACATTATCACCCAGGAAAAGCTAATGTGGTAGCAGATGCCTTGAGCCGGAAGATGCAGTGCAATTGTATTCTGATGGATTCTCGCATTAACACCTTGTGTGATGAGTTGAGCAAGATGCAAATTGAAGTGATTCCTTCTGGTTCTTTGTCTCACACTTCTGTTGAGCCAGCTTTGCAAGACCAGATCATCATGGCCCAGCTCAGTGACAAGGGAGTGCAGATTATCAAGAAGAATCTCCATCAGAAGGTTGAGAAGTATAGTTGTTTCCGCCAGGATGAAAAGGGTGTGTTATGGTTCAAAAGCAGATTGGTGATTCCTAAGGACCAGGATCTCAAGAGGAAAATCTTGGACGAGGCTCATCTCTCCAAATTCTCTATGCATCCGGGAAGCACCAAAATGTACCATGATCTGAAGCCTTTGTACTGGTGGACCATAATGAAGAGGGAGATAGCCCAATATGTATCAGAATGTGACACCTGTCAGAGGGTAAAGGCTAGCCACTTGAAATCAGCTGGAGCTTTGCAACCCCTGTCCATACCTTCGTGGAAGTGGGATGACATCAGCATGGATTTCATTGTGGGACTGCCCAACACCTCTCGTCATCATGACTCAATTTGGGTTATTGTGGACCGATTGACAAAAGTAGCACATTTTCTTCCTGTGCACACCACTGATAAGGCTCAGAAGTATGCAGAATTGTATATTGACCGGATCATGTGTTTGCATGGATTACCTCGGACCATTGTTTCTGACCGAGGAGCCCAATTTGTTGCCAGATTTTGGGAACAATTGCAAGAGTCTTTGGGAACCAAGCTAATCAGGAGTTCAGCTTACCACCCACAGACTGATGGTCAGACGGAAAGGGTAAACCAAATTCTGGAGGATATGCTGAGAGCTTGTGCGATCGATTGTGGCAAGAACTGGGATAAGCACCTCTCCTTGGCAGAGTTTGCTTATAACAATAGTTATCAATCTAGCCTAAAGATGGCACCTTTTGAAGCTCTCTATGGAAGAAGGTGTAGGACACCACTCAACTGGTCTCAACCTGGAGAAAGAGAAGTTTTTGGACCTGACTTAGTGACTGAAGCCGAAAGGAAGGTCAAACTAATCAGGAAGAATCTAGAAGCTGCTCAGGCCAGGCAGAAGAGTTACCATGATAGAAGAAGGAAACCTCTCCAGTTCGAGGTGGGAAGTTTTGTATACCTCAAGGTATCACCCACCAAGGGAGTGCAGAGGTTTGGGATCAAAGGCAAGCTAGCCCCTCGTTACATTGGACCTTATGAGATCATAGAAGCATGTGGACCCGTGGCATACAAGCTGAAGTTACCTTCAAAAATGTCTGTCATTCACGATGTATTCCATGTATCTCAGCTGAAGAAGTGTGTTCGATTGCCGACTGAAATCTTAGCAGAGCCAGAATTGGAGATAGAGCCAGATCTATCGTACCAAGAGTACCCCTCCAAGATTCTGGATTGCAAGGAGAGATCAACTCGGGCTAAATCGATCAAAATGTACAAGGTCCAGTGGAGTAATCACTCAGAGGAGGAAGCTACTTGGGAAACCGAGGAATTCCTGAGATCCAACTTCCCCGATTGCCTACCTAAGGAAGCTGGTATGTAATCACACCCCAACCCCTCCTCCTGCCCTTCGAATCTAATTTTCAAAAATATGATTTTAATTCAGAATGAAGTAACTATGAAGTAAAACTTAAAAAGGGCTTCCTTCTGAAGTTGCAAAGAGAATGACATTCGAAGAGCAGTTTCAACCAAATAATAACAACAATCGCCCATTTCTTTTAAGTCTCACCCTTCGCTTCACCCCGGGAGAACTCTGGCCCGAATCTCGGGACGAGATTCCTTTAAGGGGGGAAGGCTGTAACACCCTAGTGTCACTTACGGTTTCTCTAAAAAGTGTCAAACCAAGAACCATCATTTTATGTGAACCAAAGCAAGCATGAGCATCAAATTATCTTAGGAATAAAGAATTCTCCAAGCATATGCTTAAAAGTATCATGATCAAAACAAATGGGTCTTTTAAAGAGGTAAGAATGTGTAACCCTAATAAAAACCCTAAGTAAGCCCCATGAGTAAAAATTCAAGAAAATAAGGAAAAGGGTATGAAAAATTTAAAATTATGACTTGAGCCAATTATGAAAATTAAAGTATATTTAATAAGCAACAAGAAAGGTTGAGAAAGCTTAGCCAAATTAACTTAAATAAATTCTCAAATCAGCCCTTGAACTATGAACCCTTGGAGAAATTCAGATTTCTGAATTTCTGAAATTCAGACCCCTTTCTAAAGATCAACTGCGTTCTCTGTTTTTCGAAACTCAAAGCCAGGAGATCCAAATTTCAAAGTTGTGCCAAATTCCCTTGAACACGTCCTGGAAAAGTTTGAACTCAAACCAAATTCATTTGACACGGTTTTGGCGCGGTTTGACCTCGGGACCAGACATTCTGACACTGGCACCTTGGTGACGCTACAACTCCCTGTCCCTAGCCTAAAACCGCGCGACGTCCACACATAAAAGACAAAGCTTGGTCAGGTGAACAAATCCTTCACAGCGATCTTGCCCAAATTTGCGAAGATTTGCTCCCAATCAGTGCTTGAACTCGGGCAGAAGCATCGGGCACACGTGTTCGACCGTGGCTGACACCTCCGGTTCACGCCCGTTCGCGCACCCGCGCCTTCCAGTGCACGCCCGCGCGCGCTCGCCGGTCCACGACCGCCCGTGCACCGTGCTGTGCCTATAAAGCCTCCCTAGGCGTGCCTCACTTCACCCCGCACTCACCAGCGCCAGCCGGCCACCTTCCCTTAGCTCCGGCGAGCTCAATTCCGCCCGCCATTGCCGCCAGAGCTTCGGCCACCGTGGCCAGCCCACTCCAGCCACCCCCGAGTCGAGCTCGTGCTTCGGCTAGCTTCGCCAGTAGCCCGTGAAGCTCGCCAAACCCTCGGACCAGGCCGGACTTCACCGGAGGCCCGAGATCGACCTCACCGGACTTCGGTCTTCTGCCGCCGCGCGTGGACCGAGCTAACCAGTGAGTCTCCGTCCAATTCCTTGCTCCCATATCTTCTCTGGCACCCCGTGAACCTCTCTGACCCATCCAATTGATCTATTCCACCGTGACCAGGCCGGACTCCCCGCCGCCGACGAGCATCCCCGCCTGCGCGCGTGGACCGACCGACTCCGGCCATCCCCAACGGTGACCCGCACCTCGTTGTGATCCCCGAGACCTCCCCTACGTCCTCGACCACTTCACCGGAGCCATCTCGCCGCCGGTAAGCCCCTCCGCCCTTTCTTCCGCCACGGTTACTGTTTAACTTAGAAGAAGGACCTCGGGTTAGGAGGTGAAGAACCCGAGGGGTTTTCTGTAACGTCAGTGACTCATGTGAATAGTAGCCTAAGGACTAATCCGCGAAGAAAACTTAGAATATCCGCCAGGGACCCCAGTGCAAAGTGGATTTCCATTTAATCAATTCTGATTAACCTTTTAAATAACCAGAAAACTTGTAAAATCCATAACTTGATGAATCCTCCATAAAAAATTGTCAAACTAATTTTGCTAGCTCCTGAATATTATGAACTATCATTTAAAAATGATAAACCCTATACTTTCTGTTCTAAATTTTAGAGTTTAAAATTAAAAACAGAAACCTACCAAACCTAGTTTAATTAAGGAAAATTAGTTTTTCTTCTGTGCTGAACTTGAGAAAATTTGTAGATGTTCAAACCTCATTTAGACACTATTTAAAAATAGTAGGAACCCCAGTATTGAAGGATATAGTGTAAATATTCATTAAAGACCATTTCTGCCCAAAATTTAGGAAAATCAGAGAGGCATTGGAAACTATTGAGCAGTGAGGGAAATTATTTTTCCTAGTTTGCTTGAGTAGCAAGGAACCTAGGAAAAATGAAGAGACCATTAGTTCAGACCAGCTTCAAATTAGAATGCTTTATTTAGCCTTATTTGAACTGAAAATCAATTATTAAAATTTCAAAACTATACTCAATATGGATAATAAAAATCCAGTAGACTTATAACCACCAGAGCCCCACTACAAAAATGATGAACATCTCAGCCCAACCTTTTAAGTAAGGGGAATAAATATAAAATGATAATGAGGCATTTTCCAAATAAATCATAAACAACCCCTAATAATGTGATAATGGGCAACCAAAAATTGACTAAGTCCATAATAAGATAAACCACCAGAGAAAAATACAAACCCATGAAAAAGGAGCAAACTCTTACCTATTATTGATAAATTATGAGAAAGGCCACTTAATTCAAATAATGCATACCACCCCTTCCCTTAAGCAAAAAGATACCAAACTTCAGAGTGATTGCTCTTGCACAAAACAATAACTAAGAAAAACAAGAACTCTGTTGTTTGATATTTTTCAAATATAATGGTAGTAGAAAGCACCAATGTGGCTAGAAATTTGAGAAAACCATAAAAAAATAACTAAAAGGTATTAATGGCTAGAAGTTTGTATCAAGTCATGTTATAACACCTAAAAGCCAGCAAAAATAAGTTTTAGAGAATTACCCACTGTTGAATAATAGTTGTAGTTCAAAGCACCCCTTCTGCCCTAGAATTTAATAATTTTGGCCAGAGAAAACTATTCACCTTCTGATCCCCAAATTTTGAAGCAAAGAAACATACCCCAGTGCCAAGCCACTATAATTTTTGCAGAATTTTTAGAATTTTATAAAAGCAACTTGTAGTTCAAACCTACTCCCAAAACATTTAAGAGAATAAAAGAAAAGGGAAGAAAACATAAACCTCACTCTAATAAGCCTACCTTGAATACTTATTAACTCTCACTAAGACTTAACAAGAATTCAGTGGAACCCCCTACCACTTGCCTTAGCTAAGTTTAACATAATTTACCAAGTATACCACCCAAGGGTATTACATAGGTAAAGCTAACCTTGTTTAACTCAAGTAGGTCATACACCTTCAAGTTGTAATTTCTAAAAGCACATGTCATATCATGCATATATCTTACACATTGCATTTGTTAGACTGTAATCTTGCTCACGGAGAGTACGTGCTCATCCCTGAGCAAGGACTTGTCTAAGAGGAGGACCAGGAGCAGGCTTTAGAGGCTGCTATTGAAGATCTCCCCGCAGCCCCAGCAATTGAAGGCAAGCCCCGGTTTTATGCATAACCGTTTATATATGCTATTTTACTACACTTAATGTTTGTAGGTTTGTAATGTGCACTTAAGTGTAGGAGTTGCTTGAAACCTCTAGCTGCATGAACTTAGGATTTCCTTTTTGAGATGAATACTAGTATGCTAGGTCGAGTAGCTGCTTTGCTAATCAGGATCTCGATAGAAGTCGAGTGATTTTTCTAGCACTCGCGCGAGGTCAGGAATTGATTGTATTCATCTTGATAACGGGATATATGTTGGTCTATGGACTTGAATCCAGGGAGGATGCCTTGTCCATGAGACGGGAAAAAGAATTAAGGATTAATGTGTGGATACCTGAGTCAAGCTTTTGAACGTACTAAGCACATGCCGGGAAAAATGGTAACCGGTAAACCTAGTACCTGAGTGAAGCTGGGCGCGGACTTTATCCCTCATGCGACCTGAGACTGGGTCTCCCATGCTAGCTATGGTGGGTACAAGTGTGGTCACTGCACGGCGGCAGCCGGGGTCAGTGGAGCATTGTATGCCAAGGCGATAAGGCCTGGACGCGAACGGGGAATCGATGGGGACGGTTGACATGTGTGGGGACGGAGTGCCCTAACATGTCGTGTGTTTAGGTTTACCTTGCAAGGTTTAAAAACTCGATTCGAATCGTCTGCTTCTCGCAGCTAATGAGACTGCTTGATTCCTTGTACTGCATCGAGTAAGAAGTGAAACGAGGTTACATGAGATAACTTGTTGATTGAACTAAATGCTTGTTACCATGTATGCTTAGAAGAAGTAAACCTAGCTAAGTTAATGATGATAGAATTTGAAAAGCTAAAAGTTGATTTTAGAAACAGCTAGTGCTTTTGGCAAACCAAACCCCTCAGCCAAACAGCTGCATAGTCTAGAGGTAGAGGAGTAGATTCCTCACACCGGGTAAGTCTAGCTGAGTATTAGTATACTCAGCCTTGCTTGTGGCATAATTTTTGCAGGTACCATTCAGGAAATGGTTGATGGTGTGACTTGGCCTACCACCCTGCCACCGGGTTGGACGGTCGAGTGGGATGTTACTCCGACAGGAGAGGATCACGAGGAGTAGTGGGCTAGGCCTTGCCCAATTCCTCGATACCGACGACATCGATTATCCGCTGCACTTTATTTTGTGAACTCTTATTTGCTACTCAAAAACTCCGATTTATGTAATAACTCAGCACTTAATTTGAGGTTTCCTGTTTTATTGTATTTCTTCTGTGATTCACCTTCGAGTGAGATTGTGGAATTTGATCCTGGTTAAGTGGCTCCATCAAACTAGATCTGAGGGACTGACGGGTTATTCCGATTTAAGTGTGTTACGGCCCCTGAGGCGTGACTTAGGCACTTAAGCTGGAATAATTCGGGTGGTTCCGCCACAGCTACACCCCCATTGTACAGCTGGGCCATCTCCTTATGTCTATAAAAGGGGATGTCCAGGACAAGAAGAGGAGGGACGCATGGCAAAAGGGATAGGAGAAGACGAGCAGGGCTAGACCCTCTCTCTCTCTCTCTCTCTCGCTCTCTCGCTCTCTCGCAACACGTGTAACCCCTACTACGAGCACCCTAGTGCAAGATAATACAAGGCTCATTCCCCTCTTGTGTTCCATCTCGCACCAACCCATCTGGGCAGGGACACGCAGCGACAAATTTACTAGTCGGTCCAGGGACCCCCCGGGTCCGAAACGCCGACAAAAAGCAAGGGAGAAGGCCAAGGAGAAGAAGAGGTTCCTGCAAGTAGTCAAGGTTAATCAAGTTGAGAAGAGACATGGTACATTGAAGAACACAACATATGGACATGATTTAAAGCCAACGAGGTAATTCATATGGTTTATGGTTTAAGTCATAAGGCTCAAGATACTATAGCTCAAGTGGAGTCATGGTCACAAGAAAGAGTAGAAGTATCAAAGTCAGAACATGAAAGGGCCCAAAGAGTTAAGTACATTGCGATTTGGAGTTTGGGTCTGTCGGTACCTTGAAACTAGGGTCCCCCTGCTACTGTGTAAAGACGCAGTACCCACGTGGCTATCTCCTAGTCGCGTGGTAGAGGTGCTGTGTGTGGGACCAAGCCATGACTCGTCCCAGCCTCGGGTGACTACTCTGGGTCCATAACAGCGCCTGACCCTGGGCGGGTCCGGAACCGCCACATGTCTAGAGAAGGTGATATACTCCAAGGCATCAACAGTGAGTCCGGACCCCATGGGAGAGTACCGGACCCCTGGATATACAGTCCGGACCTCCATGGTTGGTCCAGGACCTCCATATGTGCCAGCCGGACCCCTGGAATGGGATCTGGACCCCCCCCGTATGGGGTCCGGGCCGCCCACAATGGGGTCTCAAGGTTCCAGGACAGAACATACTCGGGCCTTGAACAGGACCCAGGTGGGAGTCCGGTGCCGACACGTGTCCGGACCTAGTCTGGTGGGTTCTGGACCTGTCTGCATATACTCCTGCTCCCCGCTCAGGCGCAGACCTGATGCTGCCACGTGGCATACTGCGTGCGGCTTAAGCCAACGGGTGGAACCTAGCATGACGTCTCTGGGCCACGCGCGCCTTCGCATTCATTGCGGATAAGACGTACGCCTGTCCATTCCACTGACAGGCGGCATGCTCAGTCCACGATACGCGGGCCATGCTATTATTCACCATTACTCGTATGTTTCGGCTATCAATGCTGCATGGACTGCGTCATCAAGACTCCTGGTGATTTCTCAGGCATTACTAGCATTAGATACTCACATAATGTATTCTTTCCATTATGATCCTGGGCCCGCAAGTCGGGGCTCAGCATCCTTGTATGTGCCTCCCTTAAACTATAAAAGGGAAGGCACACAATGTTACAAGGACAGGTTCACAGACACACGCTTACACGCTCTCTCAATACAACACACACACAATGGAGGTAGGGTATTACGCTCCGGCAGCCTGAACCACTCTAATCCCTCGTGTGCTCTTGTGTTCTTCCCGTATCTGCTCAACAGGCAAACCGCTAAGGCCCCCTCCTCATCTTAGGATTAGGGCAGGTGCATTCCGCCACCCGCCTGGAGAATTTTCTCTCCGACATTTGGCGCGCTAGGTAGGGGCCTTTGGCATTAGGTTTTCGCCAGTTTTCCTCCTCGGCACGATGGTTTAGATCGTCGAGCATCGCGGCTTGTCTCCTAAGGATTTCCTGATGGAGGAGGAGGCTGCGTCTTCCATGCCACGGGCCTCCAACCGCCCTGCGCCTGGTGCTGCTGCTGTGCATGCTACGCGGCAGCACACTCCCGCACAGTCATCTAGGGCTCCATCAAGGGCTGCTCCTAGGGCGCTGTCTGCAGCCAGGGAGTTCCTACGCCACCCTCCGAGCTCCATGGCCTCGCCGGGGGCCATGAAGCAGTGGCGTGACGATGTCGACCGTCTGCTCGACATGGCGCATTCTGGCTCAGCCAGGCCCAGGCCTCGGTCATTCCAGTGTCAACACGAGGCGTCGGCATCGGTGCGCTCACCCTCGGTGAAGGCTACACTGACTGAGGGCCTGTGGGCGGAGCTCAACCGCCAGCGTGCGGACGAGGATGCCCTAATTTCTCTGGAGAGACCTGATGACCTACGGGCAGAACTCAACCGCAGACGTGCGGGCGAGGACGCACGAGTCTCTTTGTAGAGGGTGCGTGAGCGCCGGCTAAACTTCGAGGGTCGCAACCTCAACCAGGACTTCGCTCCGCTTGCGCCACAAACTCCAAGGGGTGCCCGAACCCACACAAGTGTCTCATTGGTCGGCGTGGGCTGTGCCGCGCTAGCGGACCACCTCTGCACGGTGACTTGGCCGCCCAAGTTTCGGCCACACCTGCCAGAGAAGTACGACGGTATGTCAAACCCGTCGAAATTTTTGCAGGTTTACGTCACCGCCATTACGGCAGCTGGTGGAAACACTGCTATGATGGCGAGCTACTTCCATGTAGCCTTGACCAGGCCAGCCCGGACCTAGCTCATGAACTTGACCCTAGGATCCGTCTACTCCTGGGAAGAGCTCAGTGCACGGTTCACAGCGAACTTTGCCAGTGCTTATCAGCAGCATGGCGTGGAGGCTCATCTCCATGCTGTAAGACAAGAACCCGGGGAGACTCTCCGGGCTTTCATTGCCCGCTTCACCAAGGTACATGGGACCATACCTCGCGTCTCCGATGCCTCTATTATCACGGCTTTCCGACAGGGGGTGCGTGATGAGAAGATGCTGGAGAAGCTGGTGACTCATGACATGGAAACCGTCATCACGCTCTTCGCTCTGGCCGACAAATGTGCTAGAGCTGCTGAGGGTCGTGCATGGCACTCGGCGCCACAGGGCGGAGTTACCCAGACGGGTGGCTTGGGTGCCGTCACCCAGGGCGTCTGAAAGGGAAATAGTCTCAATATTTCCTATAATTGATTTTGGTGTTTGACGACCATCACAAACCTTGTGGACTAACCAGTTTGCCTAGTTGATCATTTCACAGGTGCATAAGTTCATCTACAACTATTCTAAATTGACTAAACGGAATATCGTAGATTATTCCGGACAGGAGAAGCTTTTTGGAAAAACAGACTAAGCGCGGACCGTCCAGGCCCTTGTGGCGGACCGTCCGCGACACCAAGGTGACCCTCGGACAGGAACACTGCATAAAAGCGAGTCTACACTACGGATCGTCCGATGGAAAAGCAAGCACCGTCCGAGACCAAGCGCGGACCGTCTGACCTGCGCAGAACCGAAAAACCCGAAGGTGACGGGTTTGGTAAAATGAATTATAGCGTCCTCGCAGACTATCCGGGATGCATGACCTGACCGTCTGCAACTGCCTTTATCTGACATCTGATGACGCATTTAATGCATAGTAGCCATTGATATAGCTGTTACTGCTGACCGTTGCGATTTCAACCGTTGATGTACAGGGGCGGATCGTCCGGACCAGGGGCGCAGACCGTCCGCGGTCGGCAGAAAAGGAGCAACGGCTAGGAAGTGGTTGGGGGCTATAAATACCACCCCAACCACCTCCATTCAAGACATCCAAGCACTCCAATCTTTCACATTCAATACAAGAGCTAGCAATCCATTCCAAGACACAATCAAAGCTTCCAATCTCTCCAAGTTCCACAATTAAGACAAGTGATCATTAGTGATTAGTGACTTGAGAGAGAGAGTGATCCGTGTATTATTTGTCGCTGTTGTCGCTTGGCTTTTGCAATCGTGCTTTCTTCTTTTCCCATTCTTGTTCTCAAGACATTTGTAATCAAAGCAAGGGACACCAAGTTGTGGTGGTCCTTGTAGGGGTCTATGTGACCCATTTGATTAAGGAGAAAAGCTCACTCGGTCTAGGTGACCGTTTGAGAGAGGGAAAGGGTTGAAAGAGACCCAGTCTTTGTGACCACCTCAACGGGGAGTAGGTTTGCAAGAACTGAACCTCGGTAAAACAAATTGAAAGGGAAATAGGCTTACACCTTTTCCTAATTGTTTTTGGTGGTTGAATTGCCCAACATAAATAATTGGACTAACTAGTTTGCTCTAGATTATAAGTTTTACAGGTGCCAAAGGTTCACAATAGACCAATAAAAGACCAAGAAAGGGTTCAAACAAAGAGAGCAAAAAGTCCACCGAAGTGTGCCCTGGCCTGGCGCACCGGACTGTCCGGTGTGCCACCGGACAGTGTCCGGTGCACCAGGGTATTCTAGTCTAAACTCGCCACCTTCGGGAATTCTGGGAGCAGCTCCGCTATAATTCACCGGACTGTCCGGTGCACCACCGGACTGTCCGGTGTGCCAGCGGAGCAACGGCTACTTCATGCCAACAGTCGTCTGCAAAACGCATTCAATGCGCTACAGTGCGCGCCAGAGTCAGAGCAGCACCAGAAGGTGCACCGGACAATGTACAGTGACTGTCCGGTGCACCACCGGACTATCCGGTGACCCAGAAGACAGAAGCTCCAACGGTCGAACCCTAACGGTCGGGTGACGTGGCTGGCGCACCGGATAGTGTCCGGTGGCGCACCGGACTGTCCAGTGCGCCATGCGACAGACAGCCTCCCAACGGCCACTTTTGGTGGGTGGGGCTATAAATACCCCCAACCAACCCACATTCATTTCATCCAAGTTTTCAGACTTCCTACACCTTACAAGAGCTATAGCATTCAATACAAGACACACCAAAGAGATCAAATCCTCTCCCAAGTCCAAAGATCATTCCAATCAAATAGTGACTAGTGAGAGAGTGACTTGTGTTCATTTGAGCTCTTGTGCTTGGATTGCGTTTTCTTTCTCATTCTTTCTTGTGATCAACTCAATTGTAACCAAGGCAAGAGACACCAATTGTGTGGTGGTCCTTGCGGGGACTTAGTGTCCCGTTTGATTGAGAAGAGAAGCTCACTCGGTCTAAGTGACTGTTTGAGAGAGGGAAAGGGTTGAAAGAGACCCGGTCTTTGTGACCACCTCAACTGGGAGGAGGTTCGCAAGAACCGAACCTCGGTAAAACAGATCACCGTGTCACACTCTTTATTTGCTTGTGATTTGTTTTCGCCCTCTCTCTCGGACTCGATTTTAATTCTAACGCTAACCCCAGCTTGTAGTTGTGCTTAAACTTTGTAAATTTCAGATTCGCCCTATTCACCCCCCTCTAGGCGACTTTCAATTGGTATCAGAGCTAGGTGCTTCATTAGAGCCTAACCGCTCGAAGTGATGTCGGGAGATCACGCCAAGAAGGAGATGGTGACCGGCGACAAGCCCGTTACAAGCCACAGGAAGGCTCCATCGGGAGAGTCCCGCAACAAGGGGAAGGAGAAGGAATCCTCTTCACACAAGTCGCATCGGAGTGGCGAAAAGAAAAAGAAGATGAGGAAGGTGGTCTACTACGAGACCGACTCTTCATCGCCATCCACCTCCGGCTCCAACGCACCGTCCGTAACTTCTAAGCGCCATGAGCGCAAGAAGTTTAGTAAGATTCCCCTACACTACCCTCGCATTTCTAAACGTACTCCATTACTTTCCATTCCATTAGGCAAACCACCGTTTTTGATGGTGAAGATTATAACATGTGGAGTGACAAAATGAGGCATCACCTAACCTCACTCCACACTAGTATTTGGAACGTTGTTGAGTTTGGTGTACAGGTACCATCCGTAGGGGATGAGGACTATGATTCGGACAAAGTTGCCCAAATCTGGCACTTCAACTCACAAGCCACCACAATACTCCTCGCCTCTCTAAGTCGAGAGGAGTATAACAAGGTGCAAGGGTTGAAGAGTGCCAAAGAGATTTGGGACGTATTCAAAACGGCGCACGAAGGAGATGAGGTGGCCAAGATCACCAAAAGGGAGACGATCGAGGGGGAGCTCGGTCGATTCATTCTTCACCAAGGGGAGGAGCCACAAGCGATGTACAACCGGCTCAAGACCTTGGTGAACCAAGTGCGCAACCTCGGGAGCACAAAGTGGGATGACCATGAAATGGTCAAGGTTATTCGAAGATCACTAGTTTTTCTTAATCCTACTCAAGTACAATTAATTCGTGGTGATCCTAGATACAAACTAATGTCTCCCGAGGAAGTGATAGGTAAATTTGTGAGCTTTGAACTAATGATCAAAGGCTCCAAAAAGATCATCGAGCAAGGCGCATCCTCCTCCGTACTCAAAGCACAACCCGTTGCATTCAAAGCAATGGAGGAGAAGAAAGAAGATTCTACTCCAAGTAGAATGCCCATCGACGCCTCCAAGCTCGACAATGAGGAGATGACGCTCATCATCAAGAGCTTCCGTCAAATCCTCAAACAAAGGAAGGGGAAAGATTACAAGCCCCATTCCAAGAAGGTGTGCTACAAGTGTGGTAAGCCTGGTCATTTCATTGCTAAATGTCCATTATCTAGTGATAGTGACAGGGGCGACGACAAGAAGGGAAAGAGGAGAGAAAAGAAGAGGTACTACAAGAAGAAGGGCGGAGATGCCCATGTTTGCCGGGAGTGGGACTCCGACGAGAGCTCCACCGACTCCTCCTCCGACGAGGATGCCGCCAACATCGCCGTCAACAAAGGGCTCCTCTTCCCCAACGTCGGCCACAAGTGCCTCATGGCAAAGGATGGCAAAAGGAAGAAGGTGAAATCAAAATCCTCAACTAAATATGCAACATCTAGCGATGAGGCTAATTCTAGTGATAATGAGGATGACTTGTTTACTCTTTTTGCCAACTTAAACATGCAACAAAAAGAAAAATTAAATGAATTAATTAGCACTATCCATGATAAGGATGAACTCTTGGATAGCCAAGAGGACTTCCTAATTAAAGAAAACAAAAAGCATGTTAAGGTGAAAAATGCTTATGCTCTAGAAGTAGAAAAATGTGAAAAATTAACTAATGAGCTAAGCACTTGCCATGATATTATTTCCAACCTTAGAAATGAGAATGCCAATTTAATTGCTAAGGTTGGGAAGCTTGATGATTGTGATGTTTCAATTGTTAGTCTTAGAAATGATAATGCCAATTTAATTGCTAAGATTGATCAATTGAATACCTCTCTTGCTAGCCTTAGGAATGAGAATGAAAAATTGATTGCTAAGGCTAAGGAACTAGATGTTTGCAATGCTACTATTTCCAATCTTAGAGATGAGAATGATATTTTGCATGCTAAGATTGTTGAATTTAATACCTGCAAAACCTCTACATCTTCCGTTGAGCATGTTACTATTTGCACTAGATGTAGAGATATTAATGTTGATGCTATTCATGATCACCTAGCTTTAATTAAACAACAGAATGATCACATAGCTCAACTTAATGCCAAAATCAATAAGCATGACTTAGAAAATGAAAATTTTAAATTTGCTAGAAGCATGCTCTATAGTGGGAGACGCCCTGGCATTAAGGATGACATTGGCTTCCAATGGGGAGACAATGTCAAGCTTAATGCCCCACCTAAAAGATTGTCCAATTTTGTTAAGGGCAAGGCTCCCATGGTTCAGGATAACGAGGGTTACATTTTATACCCTGTCGGTTATCCCGAACACAAAATTAGGAGAATACACTCTAGGAAGTCTCACTCTGGCCCTAATCATGCTTTTATGTATAAGAGTGAGGCATCTAGTTCTAGGCAATCAACCCATGCTAAATTGCCTAAGAAGAAAACTCCTAAAGCATCAAATGATCATAATGTTTCATTTAGAACTTTTGATGCTTCTTATGTGCTAACCAACAAATCAGGCAAGGTAGTTGCCAAGTATGTTGGGTGCAAACACAAGGGATCAAAAACTTATGTTTGGGTACCCAAAGTTCTTGTATCTAATGTCAAAGGACCCAAAATCGTTTGGGTACCTAAAATCAAGAACTAAATTTGTTTTGTAGGTTTATGCATCCGGGGGCTCAAGTTGGATCATTGACAGCGAGTGCACAAACCATATGACTGGGGAGAAAAGATGTTCTCCTCCTATGAGAAAAACCAAGATCCCCAACGAGCTATCACATTCAGGGATGGAAATCAAGATTTGGTCAAAGGATTGGGTAAAATTGCTATATCACCTGACCATTCTATTTCCAATGTTTTTCTTGTAGATTCTTTGGATTACAACTTGCTTTCTGTTTCTCAATTATGTAAAATGGGCTACAACTGTCTTTTTATGGATACATGTGTCACTGTCTTTAGAAGAAGTGATGATTCAGTAGCTTTTAAGGGAGTATTAGAGGGTCAGCTATACTTAGTTGATTTCAATAGAGCTGAACTCGATACTTGCTTAATCGCTAAGACTAACATGGGTTGGCTCTGGCATCGCCGACTAGCCCATGTTGGGATGAAGAATCTTCACAAGCTTCTGAAGGGAGAACACATTTTGGGACTAACAAATGTGCATTTTGAGAAAGACAGGATTTGTAGCGCATGCCAAGCAGGGAAGCAAGTTGGTGTTCATCATCCACACAAGAACATCATGACGACTGACAGGCCACTGGAATTACTCCACATGGATTTATTCGGCCCGATAGCTTACATAAGCATCGGCGGGAGTAAGTACTGTCTAGTTATTGTGGATGACTATTCTCGCTTCACTTGGGTATTCTTTTTACAGAAAAAATCTCAAACCCAAGAGACCTTAAAGGGATTCTTGAGACGGGCTCAAAATGAGTTTGGCTTGAGGATCAAGAAAATTAGAAGCGATAATGGGACGGAGTTCAAGAACTCTCAAATAGAAGGTTTTCTTGAGGAGGAAGGGATCAAGCATGAGTTCTCTTCTCCCTACATACCACAACAAAATGGTCTAGTGGAGAGGAAGAATAGAACTCTATTGGACATGGCAAGGACCATGCTTGATGAGTACAAGACTTCGGATCGGTTTTGGGCCGAGGCGGTCAACACCGCTTGCTACGCCATCAACCGATTGTATCTACATCAAATCCTCAAGAAGACATCATATGAACTCCTCACCGGTAAAAAGCCAAATGTTTCATATTTTAGAGTCTTTGATAGCAAATGTTTTATTCTTGTTAAAAGAGGTAGAAAATCCAAATTTGCTCCTAAGGTTGTAGAAGGCTTTTTACTAGGATATGATTCAAACACAAGGGCATATAGAGTCTTTAACAAGTCCACTGGACTAGTTGAAGTTTCTTGTGACATTGTGTTTGATGAGACTAACGGCTCTCAAGTAGAGCAAGTTGATCTTGATGAATTAGATGATGAAGAGGCTCCGTGCGTCGCGCTAAGGAACATGTCCATTGGGGATGTGTGTCCTAAGGAATCCGAAGAGCCCATTCAAGCACAAGATCAACCATCTTCCTCCATGCAAGCATCTCCACCAACTCAAGATGAGGATGAGGCTCAAGATAATGAAGAAGAAGATCAAGAAGATGAGCCACCTTAAGAGGTGGGCAATGATCAAGGGGGAGATGCCCAAGATCAAGACAAGGAAGATGAGCAAGTTCCAAGGCCGCCACACCCAAGAGTCCACCAAGCAATCCAACGAGATCACCCCGTGAACACCATCCTTGGCGACATTCATAAGGGGGTAACTACTCGATCTCGTGTTGCTCATTTTTGTGAAAATTACTCTTTTGTTTACTTTATTGAGCCACACAGAGTAGAGGAAGCACTTCAAGATTCAGATTGGGTGACGGCGATGCAAGAGGAGCTCAACAACTTCACGAGGAATGAGGTATGACATTTAGTTCCATGTCCTAACCAAAATGTTGTAGGAACCAAGTGGGTCTTCCGCAACAAACAAGATGAGCATGGTGTGGTGACAAGGAACAAAGCCCGACTTGTGGCCAAGGGATATTCACAAGTCGAAGGTTTGAATTTCGGTGAAACCTATGCACTCGTAGCTAGGCTTGAATCAATTCGCATTTTACTTGCCTATGCTACTTACCATGGCTTTAAGCTTTATCAAATGGACATGAAAAGTGCCTTCCTCAATGGACCAATCAAGGAAGAGGTCTATGTTGAGCAACCTCCCGGCTTTGAAGATAGTGAGTATCCTAACCATGTTTATAGACTCTCTAAGGCGCTTTATGGGCTCAAGCAAGCCCCAAGAGCATGGTATGAATGCCTAAGAGATTTTCTTATTGCTAATGGCTTCAAAGTCAGAAAAGCCAATCCTACTCTCTTTACTAAAACACTTGCAAATGATTTGTTTGTATGCCAAATTTATGTTGATGATATCATATTTGGGTCTACTAACGAATCTACATGTGAAGAGTTTAGTAGGATCATGACTCAAAAATTCGAGATGTCTATGATGGGGGAGTTGAAGTATTTCTTAGGATTTCAAGTGAAGCAACTCCAAGAGGGCACTTCATTAGCCAAACGAAGTACATTCAAGACATTCTAACCAAGTTTGGGATGAAGGATGCCAAGCCCATCAAGACACCCATGGGAACTAATGGGCATCTCGACCTCGACACGGGAGGTAAATCCGTCGATCAAAAGGTATACCGGTCGATGATAGGTTCCTTACTCTATTTATGTGCTTCACGACTAGATATTATGCTTTCCATATGCATGTGTGCAAGATTCCAAGCCGATCCTAAGGAAGTTCACCTTAGGGCCGTAAAACGAATCTTGAGATATTTAGTTTATACTCCTAAGTTTGGCCTTTGGTACCCCAGGGGATCCACATTTGATTTAATTGGTTATTCCGATGCTGATTGGGCAGGGTGTAAAATAAATATAAAGAGCACATCAGGGACTTGCCAGTTCTTGGGAAGATCTCTGGTGTCTTGGGCTTCAAAGAAGCAAAATTCTGTCGCTCTTTCTACCGCCGAAGCCGAGTATATTGCCGCAGGCCATTGTTGCGTGCAATTGCTTTGGATGAGACAAACCCTTAGGGACTATGGTTACAAATTAACCAAAGTTCCTCTTCTATGTGATAATGAGAGTGCAATCTGCATGGCGGATAATC
Organism: Zea luxurians; assembly: GCA_029449295.1. Taxonomy (NCBI): domain Eukaryota; kingdom Viridiplantae; phylum Streptophyta; class Magnoliopsida; order Poales; family Poaceae; genus Zea; species Zea luxurians. Next base: position 4,382,443 of record JAOPSE010000134.1, on the reverse strand, counting down.
CCGTTGAGCATAGCCACACTAAACACATAGCCATTCGGTATCATTTTCTAAGGGATCACCAACAAAAGGGGGATATCGAGATTGCATATGTTAACACCAAAGAACAATTAGCCGATATCTTTACCAAGCCATTAGATGAACAAACATTTACCAAACTTAGGCATGAGCTAAATATTCTTGATTCTAGGAATTTTGATTGATACTTTGCACACATAGCTCATATATATACCTTTGATCATGTCTCTTTCATGTGCTATGACTAATGTGTTTTTCAAGTGCATCTTTTGCTAAGTCATAGATTGAAAGAGGAAATGGTGTCTTTGGCGAAGACAAGGACTTCCACTCCACTCCATCGAATCATTCATCCTTCGTCGTCGCTTCGCACAACTCTCCAACTTTGGTATAATCTTCACTCATATACTATTTACCATAGGGGGAGAAAGTAGTTAACGGGGCTTATATTTCACTCACAAGTATCCGTTTTTGGCGATTCATGCCAAAGGGGGAGAGAATATTAGCCCAAAGCTAAAGGACCACACCACCACCAATTTCAAAAAATGTAGTCTTTTAAATTTGAGTTAAGAAAAGAATTTTTCAATTGGTATCTTATTTTTGATATAATTTCAAAATGGAATACCCTCTTCAAAATTAATATCTAAAACCCTCTTGAACACTAAGAGGAGGATTTCATTAAGGGGGAGTTTTGTTTAGTCAAAGGAAAAGCATTTGAAAAAGGGGGAGAAAATTTCAAATCTTGAAAATGCTTCTCAAAATCTTATTCATTTACCTTTGACTATTTGCAAAAGGACTTTGAAAAGAATTTACAAAAGAGTTTGCAAAAACAAAACAAGTGGTGCAAGCGTGGTCCAAAATTTTAAATTAGAAGAAAGCCATCCATGCATATCTAGTAGAAATAATTATTGGTTTCATTCCAAGCAACCTTTGCACTTACATTATGCAAACTAGTTCAATTCTGCACTTCTATATTTGCTTTGGTTTGTGTTGGCATCAATCACCAAAAAGGGGGAGATTGAAAGGGAAATAGGCTTACACCTTTTCCTAATTGTTTTTGGTGGTTGAATTGCCCAACACAAATAATTGGACTAACTAGTTTGCTCTAGATTATAAGTTTTACAGGTGCCAAAGGTTCACAATAGACCAATAAAAGACCAAGAAAGGGTTCAAACAAAGAGAGCAAAAAGTCCATCGAAGTGTGCCCTGGTCTGGCGCACCGGACTGCCCTGTGTGCCACCGGACAGTGTCCGGTGCACCAGGGGATTCCAGTCTGAACTCGCCACCTTTAGGAATTTTGGGAGCAGCTCCGCTATAATTCACCGGACTATCTGGTGCACCACCGGACTGTCCGGTGTGCCAGCGGAGCAATGACTACTTCGCGCCAACGGTCGTCTGCAAAACGCATTCAATACGCTACAGTGCGCGCCAGAGTCAGAGCAGCGACAGAAGGCGCACCGGACAATGTACAGTGACTGTCCGGTGCACCACCGGACTGTCCGGTGACCCAGAAGACAGAAGCTCCAACGGTCGAACCCTAACGGTCGGGTGACGTGGCTGGCACACCGGACAGTGTCCGGTGGCGCACCGGACTGTCCGGTGCGCCATGCGACAGACAGCCTCCCAACGGCCACTTTTGGTGGGTGGGGCTATAAATACCCCCAACCAACCCACATTCATTTCATCCAAGTTTTCAGACTTCCTACACCTTACAAGAGCTATAGCATTCAATACAAGACACACCAAAGAGATCAAATCCTCTCCCAAGTCCAAAGATCATTCCAATCAAATAGTGACTAGTGAGAGAGTGACTTGTGTTCATTTGAGCTCTTGCGCTTGGATTGCTTTTTCTTTCTCAATCTTTCTTGTGATCAACTCAATTGTAACCAAGGCAAGAGACACCAATTGTGTGGTGGTCCTTGCGGGGACTTAGTGTCCCATTTGATTGAGAAGAGAAGCTCACTCGGTCTAAGTGACCGTTTGAGAGAGGGAAAGGGTTGAAAGAGACCCGATCTTTGTGACCACCTCAATGGGGAGTAGGTTCGCAAGAACCGAACCTCGGTAAAACAAATCACCATGTCACACTCTTTATTTGCTTGTGATTTGTTTTCGCCCTCTCTCTCGGACTCGATTTTAATTCTAACGCTAACCCCGGCTTGTAGTTGTGCTTAAACTTTGTAAATTTCAGATTCGCCCTATTCACCCCCCTCTAGGCGACTTTCACAAATCACCGTGTCATCCGCATTATTTGCTTTTGATTTGCTTTCACCCTCTCTTTTGGACTCGATTTTAATTCTAACGCTAACCCCGGCTTGAGTGTGTGCTTAAGTTTATAATTTTTAGATTCCGCCTATTCACCCCCCCCCCCTCTAGGCGACTTTCAATTGGTATCAGAGCCGGTACTTCATTAGAGCCTAACCGCTCAAAGTGATGTCGGGAGATCACGCCAAGAAGGAGGTCGTGAACGGCGAGAAGCCCGCCACAAGCCACGGGAAGACTCCATCGGGAGAGTCCGGCAACAAGGTGAAGGGATCCCCTTCACATGCCAAGTCGCATCGGAGCGGTGACAAGAAAAAGAAGATGAAGAAGGTGGTCTACTATGAGACCGATTCTTCGTCGCCATCCACCTCCGGCTCTGACGCGTCGTCCGTCACTTCTAAGCGCCATGAGCGCAAGAAGTTTAGTGAGATCCCCTTACGTATCCTTGCATTTACAAACGCACTCTTTTACTTTCCGTCCCACTAGGCAAACCACCAGTTTTTGACGGTGAAGATTATTCTATGTGGAGTGATAAAATGAGGCATCACCTAACCTCACTCCACTCTAGTATTTGGGACATTATTGAGTTTGGAGCGTAGGTACCATCCATGGGGGATGAAGCTTATGACTTGGACGAGGTGGCCCAAATTCGTCACTTTGACTCCCAAGCTACTACTATACTCCTCGCTTCTCTAAGTCGAGAGGAGTATAACAAAGTGCAAGGGTTGAAAAGTGCCAAGGAGATTTGGGACGTACTCAAAACAGCGCACGAAGGAGATGAGGTGACAAAGATCACCAAGCGGGAGACGATCGAGGGGGAGCTCGGTCGATTCATGCTCAACCAAGGAGAGGAGCCACAAGCCATGTACAACCGGCTCAAGACCTTGGTGAACCAAGTGCGCAACCTCGGGAGCACAAAATGGGATGACCATGAAATGGTCAAGGTTATTCTAAGATCACTTGTTTTTTTAATCCTACACAAGTACAATTAATTCATGGTGATCCTAGATACAAGCTAATGCCCCCGAGGAGGTTATAGGAAAGTTTGTGAGCTTTGAATTGATGATCAAAGGCTCCAAACAAATCATCAAGCGAGGTGCCACCTCCACACTCGAGGTGCAACCCGTTGCCTTCAAAGCAACGGAGGAAAAGAAAGAAGAGTCTACATCAAGTAGGCTCCCCATCGACGCCTCCAAGCTCGACAACGAGGAGATGGCGCTCATCATCAAGAGCTTCCGTCAAATCCTCAAGCAACAGAAGGGGAAAGACTACAAGCCCAGTTCCAAGAAAGTTTGCTACAAGTGTGGTAAGCCCGGTCATTTTATTGCTAAATGTCCATTATCTAGTGATAGTGACAGGGGCGACGACAAGAAGGGAAAGAAGAAGGAAAAGAAGAGATATTACAAGAAGAAGGGCGGCGATGCCCATGTGTGTCGAGAATGGGACTCCGATGAGAGCTCCACCGACTTCTCCTCCGATGAGGATGCCGCCAACATCGCCGTCAATAAGGGCCTCCTCTTCCCCAACGTCGGCCACAAGTGCCTCATGGCAAAGGACAGCAAAAATAAGAAGGTAAAATCTAGAGCCTCCACTAAATATACAACATCTAGTGATGAGGGTAGCTCTAGTGATGAGGGTAGCTCTAGTGATGATGAAGATAATTTGCTTGCTCTTTTTGCCAACTTAAACATGCAACAAAAGGAAAAATTAAATGAATTGATAGGTGCCATTCATGAGAAGGATGAACTCTTGGATAGTCAAGAGGAATTCCTAATTAAGGAAAACAAAAAGCATGTTAAAGTAAAAAAATGCCTATGCTCAGGAAGTAGAAAAATGTGAAAATTTGTCTAATGAGCTTAGGAGTTGCCATGATTTGATTTCCAACCTTAAAACTGAGAATGCCAATTTATTTGCTAAGGTTGAGAAATTAAATATTTGTGATGATTCTCTTGTCAACCTTAAAAATGATAATGCTAGTTTAATTGCTAAGATTGACAAGTTGAATGAATCAATTGCTAGCCTTAAAATTGAGAATGAAAAATTAATTGCTAAGGCTAAAGAATTAAATGTTTGCAATGATGCTATTTCTAATCTTAGAAATGAAAATGCCATGTTACATGCTAAGATTGATGAATTAAATGTTTGCAAACCCTCTATATCTACCGTTGATCATGTTTCTATTTGTACTAGATGTAGAGATATTAATGTTGATGCTATCCATGATCACCTAGCTTTAATTAAACAAAAAAATGATCACATAGCTCAACTTAGTGCTAAAATTAATGAGCATGACTTAGAAAATGAAAATTTTAAATTTGCTATAAGCATGCTCTATAATGGGAGACACCCTGGCATTAAGGATGGCATTGGCTTCCAACAGGGAGGCAATGTCAAGCTTAATGCCCCTAAGAAATTATCTAATTTTGTTAAGGGCAAAGCTCCCATGGTTTAGGATAACGAGGGTTATATTTTATATCCTGCTGGTTATCCCGAACACAAAATTAGGAGAATTCATTCTAGGAAGTCTCACTCTGGCTCTCATCATGCTTTTATGTATAAGAGTGAGGCATCTAGTTCTAGGCAATCCACTCATGTTAAATTGCCTAAAAAGAAAACTCCTACTGCATCAAATGAACCCATTGTTTCATTCAATACTTTTGATGCTTCATATGTTTTAACTAACAAATCAGGCAAAGTAGTTGCCAAATATGTTGGGGCCAAGCACAAGGGCTCAAAGACTTGTGTTTGGGTACCCAAGGTGCTTGTCTCTAATGCCAAAGGACCTAAGACCGTTTGGGTACCTAATAACAAGGCCTAAACCTGTTTTGTAGGTTTATGCATCTGGGGGCTCAAGTTGGATCATTGATAGCGGGTGCACAAACCACATGACTGGGGAGAAAAGGATGTTCTCCTCCTATGAGAAAAACCGTGATCCCCAAAGAGCTATCACATTCGGGGATGGAAATCAAGGTTTGGTCAAAGGACTTGGTAAAATTGCTATATCACCTGACCATTCTATTTCCAATGTTTTTCTTATAGATTCATTAGATTACAATTTGCTTTCTGTTTCCCAATTATGCAAAATGGGTTACAACTGTCTTTTTACAGATTTAGGTGTTACCGTCTTTAGAAGAAGTGATGATTCAGTAGCATTTAAGGGAGTGTTAGAGGGTTAGCTATACTTAGTTGATTTCAATAGAGCTGAACTCGACACTTGCTTAATTTCTAAGACTAATATGGGTTGGCTCTAGCATCGCCGACTAGCCCATGTTGGGATAAGAATCTTCACAAGCTTCTAAAGGGAGAGCACATTTTGGGACTAACCAATGTTCATTTTGAGAAAGACAGGATTTGTAGCGCATGTCAAGTAGGAAAGCAAGTTGGTACCCACCATCCACACAAGAACATCATGACGACCGAAAGCCGCTTGAGCTGCTCCACATGGATTTATTCGGCCCGATAGCTTACATAAGCATCGGCGGGAGTAAGTATTGTCTTGTAATTGTGGATGACTATTCTCGCTTCACTTGGGTGTTCTTTTTGCAGGAAAAATCTCAAACCCAAGAGACCTTAAAAGGGTTCTTGAGACGGGCTCAAAATGAGTTTGGATTGAGGATCGAGAAAATAAGAAGCGACAATGGGACAGAGTTCAAGAACTCGCAAATTAAAGGCTTTCTTGAGGAGGAGGGCATCAAGCATGAGTTCTCTTCTCCCTACACGCCACAACAAAATGGTGTAGTGGAGAGAAAGAATAGAACTCTACTTGACATGGCGAGGACCATGCTTGATGAATACAAGACACCGGACCGATTTTGGGCCGAGGCGATTAACACTGCTTGCTACTCTATCAACCAGTTATATCTTCACCGAATCCTCAAGAAGACATCATATGAACTCCTCACCGGTAAAAAGCCCAATGTTTCATATTTTAGAGTCTTTGGTAGCAAATGTTCTATTCTTGTTAAAAGAGGTAGAAAATCTAAATTTGCTCCTAAGGCTGTAGAAGGTTTTTTACTTGGTTATGATTCAAACACAAGAGCATATAGAGTCTTTAACAAGTCCACTGGACTAGTTGAAGTTTCTTGTGACATTGTGTTTGATGAGACTAATAGCTCTCAAGTAGAGCAAGTTGATCTTGATGAGCTAGATGATGAAGAGGCTCCGTGCGTCGCGCTAAGGAACATGTCCATTGGGGATGTGTGTCCCAAAGAATCCGAAGAGCCTCCCCAAGCACAAGATCAACCATCATCTTCCATACAAGCATCTCCACCAACTCAAGATGAGGAACAGGCTCAAGATGATGAAGAAGAAGATCAAGAAGATGAGCCACCTCAAGAGGAGGGCAATAATCAAGGGGGAGATGATAATGATCAAGACAAGGAATGTGAACAGGGTCAAAGACCGCCACATTCAAAGAGATCACCCCGTGAACACCATCCTCGGCGATATTCATAAGGGGGTAACAACTCGATCTCGAGTCGCTCATTTATGTGAACATTACTCTTTTGTCTCCTCTATTGAGCCACACAGGGTAGAGGATGCACTTAAAGATTCGGATTGGGTGCTGGCAATGCAAGAAGAGCTCAACAACTTCACGAGGAATGAGGTATGGCATTTAGTTCCACGTCCTAACCAAAATGTTGTAGGAACCAAGTGGGTATTCCGCAACAAGCAAGATGAGCATGGTGTGGTGACAAGGAACAAAGCACGACTTGTGGCCAAGTGCTATTCACAAGTCGAAGGTCTGGATTTTGGTGAAACCTATGCACCCGTAGCTAGGCTTGAGTCAATTCGTATATTACTTGCCTATGCTACTTACCATGGCTTTAAGCTATATCAAATGGACGTGAAGAGTGCCTTCCTCAATGGACCAATCAAGGAAGAGGTCTATGTTGAGCAACCTCCCGGCTTTGAAGATAGTGAGTACCCTAACCATGTGTATAAACTCTCTAAGGCGCTTTATGGGCTCAAGCAAGCCCCAAGAGCATGGTATGAATGCCTAAGAGATTTTCTTATCACTAATGGCTTCAAAGTCGGAAAAGCCGATACTACTCTCTTTACTAAAACTATTGCAAAAGATTTGTTTGTATGCCAAATTTATGTTGATGATATCATATTTGGGTCTACTAACAAATCTACTTGTGAAGAGTTTAGTAGGATCATGGTTCAGAAATTCGTGATGTCTATGATGTGGGAGTTGAAGTATTTTCTAGGATTTCAAGTGAAGCAACTCCAAGAGGGCACCTTCATCAGCCAAACCAAGTACATTCAATATATACTTACCAGGTTTGGAATGAAGGATGCCAAGCCCATCAAGACACCCATGGGAACAAATGGGCATCTTGACCTCGACACGGGAGGTAAATCCATAGATCAAAAGGTATACCAGTCGATGATAGGATCTCTACTCTATTTATGTGCATCTCGACCGGATATTATGCTTTCCGTATGCATGTGTGTAAGGTTCGAAGCCGATCCTAAGGAAGTTCACCTTAGGGCCGTGAAAGGAATCTTGAGATATTTAGTTTATACTCCTAAGTTTGGTCTTTGGTACCCCAAGGGATCTTCTTTTGATTTATTAGGATATTCAGATGCTGATTGGGCAGGGTGTAAAATTGATAGGAAGAGCACATCAGGGACTTGTCAGTTTCTGGGGAGATCCCTGGTGTCTTGGGCTTCAAAGAAACAAAACTCAGTAGCTCTTTCTACCGCCGAAGCCGAGTATATTGCCACAGGCCATTGTTGTGCGCAATTACTTTGGATGAGGCAAACCCTCAGGGACTGGCTACAAATTTAGCAAAGTCCCTCTCCTATGTGATAATGAGAGTGCAATCCGCATGGCGGATAATCCCGTTGAACACAGCCGCACTAAGCACATAGCCATTCGGTATCACTTTTTGAGAGATCACCAACAAAGGGGGATATCGAGATTGCTTATGTTAGCACAAAGGAACAATTAGCCGATATCTTTACCAAACCATTAGATGAGAAAACCTTTACCAAACTTAGGAATGAGCTAAACATTCTTGATTCTTGGAATTTTGATTAATACTTTGCACACATAGCTCATTTATATACCTTTGATCATATCTCTTTTATGTCTATGACTAATGTATTTTCTAGTGTATTCTTATGCTTAGTCATAGAATTGAAAGGAAAATGGAGTATTCGGCAAAGACGATGCTTCCACTCAACTCCATCAGTATTATTTACTCTTTGTCGGCATTCCGTCATCTCTCCATATTGGTATAATCTTTCACTCATATATTGTTTGCCAAAGGGGGAGAGAATCTAAAAGGGCACACAAAGTCTCCGTTTTTGGCGATTCATGCCAAAGGGGGAGAGAGTATTAGCCCAAAGCAAAAGGACCGCACCACCACCTAAAATTTTAATTGTGTTTTGAAAAAATTTATTGGTATTAGTATCTTTCAAATTGATATTCCTCTAAAGGAAGTATCTCAAATTTTTATATTCCAAAACCCTCTTGAAAGCTAAGAGGAGAATTTCATTTAGGGGGAGTTTTGTTTAGTCAAAGGAAAAGCATTTGAAACAGGGGGAGAAAATTTCAAATCTTAAAAATACTTCTTGCAATCTTATTCATATACTTTTGACTATTTGCAAAAAGACTTTGAAAAGATTTTTCCAAAAGAATTTGCAAAAACAAAACAAGTGATGCAAAACGTGGTCCAAAATGTTAAATATCAAATCAAACTTGGATACTTAGAAATACTTGCATTTCAAAATAACTTATGCACATCTGTCAAAATGCAAACTAGTTACATTTCTACTCTTTATATTTGCTTTGGTTTGTGTTGGCATCAATCACCAAAAAGGGGGAGATTGAAAGGGAAATAGTCTCAATATTTCCTATAATCTATTTTAGTGTTTGACGACCATCACAAACCTTGTGGACTAACCAGTTTGCCTAGTTGATCATTTCATAGGTGCATAAGTTCATCTACAACTATTCTAAATCGACTGACCAGAATACCGTAGATTATTCCGGACAGGAGAAGCTTTTTGGAAAAATAGACTAAGCGTGGACCGTCCGGGCACTTGCGTCAGACCGTCCGCGACACCAAGGTGACCCTCGGATAGGAACACTGCATAAAAGCGAGTCTACACTACGGATCGTCCGATGGAAAAGCAAGCACCGTCCGAGACCAAGCGCGGACCATCCGGTCGGTGCAGAACCGAAAAACCTTAAGGTGACGGGTTCGGTAAAATGAATTATAGCGTCCTCGCGGACCGTCCGGGATGCACGACCGGACCGTCTGCGACTGCCTTTATCTGACATCTAACGACGCATTTAATGCATAGTAGCAGTTGATATAGCCGTTACTGCTGACCATTGCGATTTCAACCGTTGATGTACAGGGGTGGACCGTCCGGACCAGGGGCGTGGACTGTCCGCGGTCGGCAGAAAAGGAGCAACGGCTAGGAAGTGGTTGGGGGCTATAAATACCACCCCAACCACCTCCATTCAAGACATCCAAGCACTCCAATCTTTCACATTCAATACAAGAGCTAGCAATCCATTCCAAGACACAATCAAAGCTTCCAATCTCTCCAAGTTCCACAATTAAGACAAATGATCATTAGTGATTAGTGACTTGAGAGAGAGAGAGAGTGATCCGTGTATTATTTGTCGCTCTTGTCGCTTGGCTTTTGCAATCGTGCTTTCTTCTTTTCCTATTCTTGTTCTCAAGACATTTGTAATCAAAGCAAGGGACACCAAGTTGTGGTGGTCCTTGTAGGGGTCTAAGTGACCCATTTGATTAAGGAGAAAAGCTCACTCGGTCTAGGTGACCGTTTGAGAGAGGGAATGGGTTGAAAAAGACCTGGTCTTTGTGACCACCTCAACGAGGAGTAGGTTTGCAAGAACCGAACCTCGATAAAACAAATCACCATGTCATCCGCGTTATTTTCTTTTGATTTGTTTTCACCCTCTCTTTCGGACTCGATTTTAATTCTAACGCTAACCCCGGCTTGTAGTGTGTGCTTAAGTTTATAATTTTTAGATTCTGCCTATTCACCCCCCCCCCATCTAGGCGACTTTCAGTGGCAATAATAAGTAGAAGAAGAACCGCGGCCACGAGAGGCCACAATCTGCTGCTCCAGTCGTTGCAGTTGCGACTAGGGGCCGGAACGGGCGCGGCAAGCGCCCACGGCCACAGGAAGGCAACAGTGGCTCATGCCCTGTGCACCCCAATAGTCGCCACAGTGCCTCGGAGTGCCGCGAGATCATCAAGCTCGTGAAGCGCGTCAGCGAGCGACACGAGCAGGCTTCCAAGGATGGCTCGCCACCTCGTTGCCGACCTGGCAAGGAGAAGGTCGATGAAGGTGACGCGGCCGCGGCAGAATGGGACCTCGGGTATCATCACCTGAGGGGGTCCTCAATGACGTTTTCACTAGAGACTCCGACTCCGGCAACGACAACGACCGCCGCAAGAAGTTGTACGTGATGTACGATGGGAGCTAGGAGCTCATCTCCCGTAGGAACGTGAAGTCCCTGCGTCGAGAGGTCCTTTCGACGGTCCCGGGGGGTCCCGAAGGCTGCTCCACATCAGTGGTGGAGGAGCACCACTATCTCATTCGGGGTATCCGATTGCCCCAAAAACATGGCAGGGGCCGGTATACTACCGCTCATTACCGCCCCTGTCGTTGCCAACATGCGGCTGCACCATGTTCTGATTGACGGTGGGGCTGGGCTCAACGTCATCAGCCATGCTGCATTCTCCGGAGTGGGCCCATAGCCGGTGTATCCTCTTGGGAGCATCGCACTCCCGGTTACGTTCCGGACTGAGGAAAACTTCTGCATACAAAACGTCCAGTTCGATGTCGCAGAGGTTAACCTCCCCTTCAATGCCATCATTGGCAGGCCGACCCTGTACCAGTTCATGGTCATTGCCCATTATAGGTATTTGGTCCTCAAGATGTCGTTCCCGGCTAGGGTCCTTACCGTGCGGGGCGATCGCGCCGCTGCACTTGCGACTGTCGAGAAGCTGCACGCCCTGGCGGCAGAAACTGCACGCCCGGACGACGGAGGGAGGGACCCCTCAACTTCCGGTACCAAGGCACCTACCAAGGTGCCAAAGATGCAGCCATCCAGAGCATACAGGGGTCCCGTCAAGACCATCCAAGTCGGCGCGGATTCTTCCCAGACCACCCGCATTGCGGGCAATCTGGAGGAGAAATAGGAACTCGCGCTCGTCACCTTCCTCCGGGCAAATGTCGACGTTTTCACATGGGAATCGTCACAGATGCTTGGGATCCCTAGGGAGGTGATTGAGCACCATCTAAAGATCAACCCTGATGCCAAACTGGTGAGTCAGAAGCCTCGGAGATAGTCCATTGAGCGGCAGGACTTCATCCGTGAGGAGGTCCAGAAGCTGCTAAACGCTGGCTTCATCGAAGAGGTTCATCACCTAGTATGGCTGGCCAACCCAGTCGTTGTTCCAAAGGCAAACGGGAAGCTTCGGATGTGCATCGACTACACCAGCCTTAATAAGGCTTGTCCCAAGGACCCGTATCCACTTCCACGCATAGATCAAATTGTGGATTCTACCTCCGGGTGCGACCAATTGTCATTCTTAGATGCTTACTCTGGTTTCCATCAGATCCAGATGTCTAGGGAAGATAGGAAGCATACCGCTTTTGTAACAGTGGATGGGCTTTACTGCTATGTTGTAATGCCCTACGGTCTAAAGAATGCCTTGCCAACATTTGTACGGGCGATGAGTAAGACCTTCAGGGACCTGATTAGGGACAGGATAGAGATATACGTCGATGACATCATGGTCAAGACTAAGAGAGGGTCGACTCTAGTGGAAGACTTGACCCTGGTCTTTGACAAGCTGCGGGCAACGCGCACGAAGCTAAACCCAGAGAAGTGCGTCTTTGGCGTCTCCGCAGGGAAGTTGCTGGGATTCCTGGTTTCGCACTGGGGCATTGAAGCAAACTCGGAGAAGATCAGAGCAATTGAGGCAATGAGACCTCCGGCCTGGATCAAGGACGTCCAGAAGCTTACGGGGTCCCTAGCCGCCCTTAGCTGCTTCATCTCACGACTGGCTGAGAGGTGCTACCCTTCTTCAAGCTCCTACAGAAGTCCGGCCCATTCTCTTGGACCGAGGAGGCAGAGCGAGCCTTCCAAGAGTTGAAGCAGCACCTTGTGTCCCTACCAATACTGGTAGCTCCGGAGCCAGGGGAGCCGTTGTACTTGTACATTGCAGCGGCTGCAGAGGCGGTGAGCATGGTGCTGGTCGTCGAGAGGACGGCAAAAGATCCCTAGGGGAGTCAGGAGGTTCCCCTAGGAGAAGGTGGTGGTCCGACCACCATGGACCTTGAGGACCTGGGACCAACCATAGGGGTCCGGACCATACAGAAGCTGGTCTACTACGTCAGCGAGGTCCTTCATGAGGCGAAGACCAGGTACCTTGAGACGCACAAGCTACTCTATGCTGTGCTTGTCGCGTCCAGGAAGCTGTGCCACTATTTCCAGGCACACAGGGTCGTGGTGGTGACCTCATTCCCGTTAAGGGCCATCCTCCACAACTCTAACGCCACAGGCAACATCGCCAAGTGGGCAGCGGAGCTTGCTGAGTTCCAGCTAGACTTCCAGCTTCGCCACGCTGTCAAGAGCCAGGTTCTGGCTGACTTCATCGTGGAGTGGACCCCTCCCCCGAGCGCTCCTAGGGGTCCGGATCCTAATTCAGACCCCACACCTGCGGAGCCTAGGGTCCGGGTCTACACCGAGCCCCACTGGACGCTTTTCTTTGATCGGTCCGCCCGCTAGCAGGGAGGCGGTGCTAGAGTGGTCCTCGTCGACCCAAGCGGAGATCAACTGAAGTACATGGTGTACCTTGAGTTCAAGGCCACCAACAATATGGCAGAGTACGAGGCCCTGACCTTCGGCTTATCTGTGGCCCTATCCCTAGGGATCCGCCAGCTCCTCGTGAAGGGGGACTCCCAGCTGATCATCAAATAGGTCCACGGGGAATGTAGCTGCATGGAGCCCAGGCTCGCAGCTTACCTCCTCCATGTAAGGAAGCTGGAGAAGGACTTCACGGCCGTGGAACTGCAACATGTTCCTCGGGCTAACAACTCAGCAGCAGATGAACTCTCCACGAGGGCATCAACTTGGGCACCCGTGCCCGAGGGCGTCTTCGAAAGACGGCTGCTGAGACCTACCGCCCAACTTGCCGAGCCAGGCGAAGGGGGTGAGACGAGCACCTCGAAGCTAGCGGTCCCAGTGGCGTTACATCTACAGAACCCACCATGGATTGTGTGTACTACAGGGGGTCCTACCAACCCCTTAGCGCCACATCCAGTATCTCAGAGTGGTCCCGATGCATGGATCTCCAAGATCCGGGACTACCTGAAGGAAAATATCCTTCCTGAAGATCATGTGTCCGCAGAGCGCATAGTGCGGTTGGCTAAGCGATACGCGGTGGTGGAAAGGGATCTCTACCGTCGTGGCGCCAACGGCATTCTCATGCGGTGCATCACCTAGGAGGAGGACCGTGAGTTGCTCACGGAGATCCATGGAGGAGAGTGCGGAAGTCATTCCTCATCCCGCACGTTGGTCGGTAAGGCCTTCCGGCATGGCTTCTACTAGCCAACCACCCTCCAGGATGCAGCTAATATGGTAAAGTCCTACAAGGCGTGTCAGTTCCACGCAAAGAAGATACACACACCAGCTCAGGCTCTGCAGATGATTCCACCATCCTGGCCATTCGCCGTATGGGGGGTGGATATCCTGGGACCATTCCCCAGGGCCGTCGGCGGGTACCGTTTCCTCTTCGTCGCCATCGACAAGTTCACAAAGTGGCCAGAGGCCACCCCTGTGGTCAATATCACCTAGAGTGCTACTATTGCTTTCCTCAGGTCAATTGTCTGTAGATTTGGGGTCCCAAGCCGTATCATTACGGACATGGGGACCCAGTTTACAAGTCGGCTCTTCCAAGAGTATTGCGAGGGCATCGGCACCCAGCTCTGCTTTGCGTCTGTGGCTCATCCTTGGAGCAACAGCCAAGCTGAGAGGGCAAACACAGAAATCCTTAGGGGACTCAAGACATGCACCTATGACTGCTTGAAAAAGCATGGTGCAAATTGGGTCAACGAGCTTCCGTCCGTGCTTTGGGGGAACCAGACCACACCCAGCCGAGCTACCGGGGAGACCCTGTTCTTCCTAGTCTACGGGGCCGAAGCCTGCCTTCCCCCGGAAATTATTATGGGCTCCCCACGGGTCCAGTCTTTCGATGAGTCTATGCAGGAACAGCTGCGGCGTGAGGACGTGGACTTCATCGACAAGCGCAGATGGCGAGCGGTGATCCGAAATGCATGGTACAACCAAGCGCTCAGGCGCTACCACCAATGATTCGTGCATGGTAGGGAGCTCAGGGTCGGGGACTTGGTCCTAAGGCGAGTACTGAACCGAGAAGGGCTCCACAAACTCTCCCCCAGCTGGGAGGGACCCTTCAAGGTGACAGAAATATGCCGACCCGGGTGTGTCCGCCTTGCCATAACTGAAGGAGTGCCTCTTCCCAATCCCTGGAATATAGAGCATCTCCCTAAGTTCTACCCATAGAAGCGAAACTAGGGGGTTGAGTTTTCTTCCTTTGTAACTGGGTTCTGCATATGTGTACATCAATCTGATGAGGTCTGCCCTCGTAAGCCCGGCCTATTGGTCTGCATCCATGTATATCAAGTTATAAGGAAAGAATTTACCCCCTAGAGGAGCTTTTGTGATGGTTCGTTCTACTTCAATTTACGAGCATTATTTTTTATCTAACCCACCCATAGAGTTCCCACCCTTGCTGGTATGATGACATCCGAATTGAGTAGCCAGGCTTGCAGTTTAGGACCCCTCTACAAAGGCAGGGGGGTCCGACAGCCTGGGGGCCAGTTCTAGTGAATGGGCGCTTGTTCCCTAGGGTGGTCCAGAGCTGTGTAGCTGCTTAGCTTGGTTTTGTACCCTAAGCCTGCACGCTCCACCATTCTGCGACGGGTATCCTAGTATTTGGAATTATAGTCTTGTGGGTCCGGCAACCTGGGGTCCGGTTCTAGAGAATGGACACTCGTCTCCTGGGGTGGTCCGGAGCTGTGTAGCCGCTTAGCATGGTTCCGTACCCTAAGCCTGCACGCTCCACCACTCTGCGATGGGTGTCCTAGTATTTAGAGCTATGATCCAGGGGGTCCGGACATACGGCTTGGCTTCCTAGGCTAAATCCTGCAGGCCCTGTTGCATGAATCAAAGGATGCCAGATACCAGACAATGGGTCCTATTGGTGTGCTACTAACACATCAAAACCGAAGCTGTGTGCAGGTCCAGGTCCCAATCCAGACGCAGGTAGTCTCAAACTGTAGAGACTACCTCCTAGGGACCAGACGACTAATTTTCCCTTAGGTATATTGGTATCCAGCCTCGACACGTCGAGCCTACATCCCAGGGGGGCCAAGTACCAGGGAGAAGTTGGTAACGCTACACACAGCAAGGACAAATAGCATACATATAAGTGTTGTTTGATTAATAGTTCTCAAAAGTATCTTATAAAACCAAAAGTTATTACAAGCCGCACCCCAGCGAGACCCTTGATTTGTCTCTATAGATTTGGCTACTCGTCATCAGCAGGATCCCGCTGGAAGCGCTCGGCCACCAGCTCCACGGCATCTTGTACGCTCTCCTGGGCGACGTCTTCTGTGGCAGCCACCGGACTCGCGATCACCGGTGCCAAGGATATGGCGGGGTCGTGCCCTCTGCCTCCAGGCGGGCGCCAAGGATCTGGTCCAGGCATCGGAGGCGGTCAGCGGCGGAGTCCAGCACCCGGAGCGCATCGGAGATCAACGCAGGCAGCTCTGACACTGGGATAGGGCTCATCCCTAGCGGCACCAGTGTTGTGCTTGCCTCGCCGGCCCATGCAGCAATGCGCTGGACCCCGGCGCGGTGCTCCGCCTGGAGATCTTCAAGGGCCTTCCTGGTGGCCTCCACTGCCTGGGAACCCTGTGCCGCCTGTGCCGTGTGGAACTGGCGGACCTGCTCCTCCAGTTCATTTTCCTTCTTCTCCGCCTCGAAATCGTGCTCAGCCAGCAACTCGCCTCACCGGGTGAGCATTTCCTCCCTGAAGGCGAGATCCATCTCCCGCCTGGCAAGGTCCGTCTCCTGCCTGTCCAGGGACTCTCCCCTGGCCTTCAAGTTCTCCTCGGTGAGGGCGGCATCGCTGGCCTTGCCCTCGAGCTCCTGCTGCCCCTATTATAGCCTCTCCACCGCCTTGACCTGCTGGACTCGCTGCACTTCTAGGGTCTGGTCCAGGGCATTCAGCTTGGCCCGGAGCAACATTAGCTGAATTATACATGTCCCGGATAGTCTGCCTACATGGTGTGCCAAAGAAGATAGTGTCAGATCGAAGAACACATTTCACCTCTCATTTTTGGCAGCAGCTACAAGAAGCTTTGGGCACACATTTGAACTTCAGCTCGGCTTATCACCCGCAGACGGACGGTCAGACCGAAAGAACTAATCAGATCCTAGAAGATATGTTGAGAGCCTGTGCGTTGCAAGACAAGTCAGGATGGGACAAAAGGTTACCTTATGCAGAATTCTCCTACAACAATAGTTACCAGGCCAGCTTGAAGATGTCACCGTTTCAGGCGCTCTATGGACGGAGTTGTAGGACTCCGCTGCATTGGGACCAGCCTAGAGAGAGACAGGTGTTTGGCCCCGACATTTTGCTTGAAGCCGAAGAGAATATCAAAATGGTTCGGGAGAATCTGAAGATAGCACAATCAAGGCAGCGAAGCTATGCTGACAGAAGGAGAAGAGAACTGAGTTTTGAAGTGGGAGAGTACGTCTATCTGAAGGTGTCGCCTATCAGAGGAGTCAGAAGGTTCAGAGTCAAGGGCAAGTTAGCACCCTGGTACGTTGGACCATATCAGATTCAAGCAAAGCGTGGAGAAGTGGCCTACCAGCTAAACCTACCAGAAAGTTTGTCGGCAGTGCACAATGTGTTCCACGTGTCGCAATTGAAGAAGTGTCTGCGAGTACCCGAAGAACAGTTGCCAGTGGAGGACTTGGAAGTCCAAGAGGATCTGACATACATAGAGAAGCCAACACAGATTCTAGAGTTTGCAGACAGAGTCACCCGGAGGAACACCATCAGAATGTGCAAAGTCAGATGGGGCCACCACTCTGAGGAAGAAGCAACCTGGGAACGAGAAGATGATCTGAAAGCCAAATACCCTGAACTCTTTGCTGACCAACCTTGAATCTCGGGGCGAGATTCTTTTAAGGGGGGTAGGTTTGTAACACCCTGAATTTGGGGTATAAAATTTCTTTGCTCGTATTCACAAATTCAGGTGTTACTCCTCTCATCTCATCTTCCCCAATCTCTTTTTTTTCTCTTTTTCTTTAGAAGAAGAGTGGTTATTTTTAATCGTAAAGGTAATTATAATCTAGTAGAAAAGAGAACAATGGCTGTTGCATCATGTTAGAAAACATTTGTTTTTTTGTTTGATGAATGGTTTGCTTGATCTTTCATCTAATCATTTGTTTGCGCATAATGTCAAACTGAAATAAATAGAAAAGAGAAAGAAAAAGAAAAGAAAAGGAGAAATGGATTTCAGCCCAACTCTCCTCCCTGGCCCACCTCGGGCGGCCCAACCGCCCCCTCTCCCCTCTCTTTCCCTCCCCCCGCTCAGCCCACCGCGCCAACTGCTCCCTCGCGGGCCCGCGCGCGTCGCGGACCACCCCAGCCCCCCCGCGGCGGCCCAGCGCGCCACACCCCCTCCCCCAGCCGCGCGGCCCAGCGCGCCGCGGCCCAGCGCGCACGTGCCCATCGCGCCAGCCTCTCTCCCCCCCCCCCCCCGCGTGCGGGCGCAAGCAGCCCAGTCGCGCCTGCCAGCCCAGCTAGCCACGCGAGCCAGCCCCCAGCCCAGCCAGCACGCACGATTTCGGCCCAGCGCGGCCTGCCGCGCCCGCGCCCAGCGCCCGTTTGCCGCTCAGCCGTGGCGCCCTGCGCGCACGCGCCCAGCGCGCACGTTCGCGCGTGGTGCGCTGCTGCAGCCGCCGCCAGTGGGACCCACGCGCCTGGAAGCAAAGCGTTTCTTCCCAAATCGAACCGACTACGCAAAACTCCTGTAGAACAACCGTCCGCTGCGCAGTTTTTTCGCCCGAGTGCTCAGTTTTTCTCGCCCACGACCTCGCTCTCCGCCTTGCCGTCGAGGTGAGCTCGCCCCGTCCTCTCTCTCCTTCCCCATTCTCTTTCTCCCACCGTATGCGTTCGCTGCGTCCCGGCAGTCCCTCGTCGCGCCGTTCTTCTTCCCCGGCAAGACCTCGCCCTGCCGCTGCCCAGCTTCGCGGCCAGCAGGCCCTGCGCGCGGCTGTTTCCCTCGCGAATTGCAGCACGCAGCAAGCTGGTGCCCCGGCGTGCAGACCCCGCGCGTCCTCGCCCTGCTCCTTCGCGCAGCCGCGTCGACGTAGCAGCAACGTCCCGTCGCCGGCGAGCCTAGTCCCTGCGCGCCGTGGCCGAGTTGCTGCGCGCTCAGCACGCCCAGCCGCGTTGACGTTTAGCGCCGTAGCATCCGTTTGCCGTCGAACCTCGCCCCTGCGCGTCGCAGCTGCGTTGCTGCGCGCTCGCCGCTGCCCAGCTCGCCCCGGCCGTTCGTCTACCATCGCCGTGCCTCGTTACAGTTACCTAGCGCGTCGCATTCTCGTCAGTCTCACGCGCGCAGTTTCGCACGTGATCACGGGTATCGCGCGCGCCGTCGTCGTTGCTTGCAGAGTCCTCGCGTTGTTTCGCGCGTGTCGTGCGCGCAGTCCGCGCGCGTTAGTTAATTAATTCGCTATAATCATCTGTACGCTTTAGTCAATTAATCCTCGTATAATTCATTTTATCTAAAATATCCCACCCAGGAAATTTATGTTAACTAAGCTGAACTTAGAAAATATAGTTTTCGCGTTTAATCGTAATATAGGTTGTTCGTCGTCATGTCATTATTTAGCCGCGGTTTGTTAATTATTCGATGTGTCGTGCGTCGCGCAGCTAGTGCGCGCGCTCGCGTTTGCTTGCGCGCAGTGCGTCGACGGGACTCCGTCTACGTTCGCCTACCCCTCGTCTACCCCTAGACGACTCCCGTCTACCCCCCGTCTACCCCTCGTCTAACCCCGTGTGCGTTCGTGTCGTTCGCCATCGCCCGCGCGTCGCGCAATAAATCGTCGCGTGCTGTTCGCGCGCGTTGCGCGTGCTGTTCGCTCGTATCGTTGTGCGTTTTACGCACGTTAATAATTCGCCTCACCTAGAATAGCTCGCGCTAATTAAATAGATATTTAAAACAACGGTTTCTCGAGTAGCAAATTAAATCGGGACTAAGTAGCAATTTTACTTAGCATGCGGTTAATGTCTGTCAATACGATTAAGCCGAATTAAATATTATAATTCATATTCGCTTAGTATACACATGATATCCCTCGACCGTAGCATCAGTCGTCTCGGTTCCGTTCTCGCGTAGTCGTAGATGCGAATTCTATGTCGCGTGCATATTTATTTGATCTATATTGTTGTATGGTGTACTGTTTTCTACCATTTCAAGAATGTTGGATGTGTGTTTGCACTCGTGTAGATATCGGGCCGTTCGTGGAGTCTGAGGGAATTGCAGGAGAAGACCCTGAGCAGCAGCAGCTTGGTGAAGGCAAGTGTCCTCTGTCCCATTATATCCCATTTACTTTATAATACACTGTCCCGCATACTATGAACAACCTAAGGATTTACTAGCTTTTTATTTACCTTGTCCTTGATTTACCTTTTGGGTTACTATGGCTAAATACATGCTAGCGCTTTACTCTAATCAACGAACATGATGAGAATTACTTGATGATACGATGCTTTTATTTTGGATACGATGGTGATATACTTGTGGCATTTAAGGGGACTCGGGCTGTTTCCCGAGTACCTCTCCATAAGGACCCGTTCGTTGAGAGACCACCCGGGATAACAGTGCAACCATGAGGGTGAAATGGGATGCCCTTAGCTAATTAATTAGAGGAACTAGAGGTGTAGTTGCTTCGCCGTCGTGCCGTCAATGGGGTCCAGGCACAGTGCTTGCTCTGCCGAGGCTGAGTGCCGAGGTTCTTTCGTTTTGCTTTTGTTAGTCACCCTCCTGCGGGGAGAGGTACTGTGTTTATCAAACTGGAGAAACCTAACGGGCGGCTATGACCTCTAGGGAATCTTTGTAAAAGCTACATAGTGATACCCTGCCGGACCACCTAGGAAGTGATCAATGGGGATTAGCTCTCCCCGGGCAGAACGGGAATCACGGCTCATGGGTAAAGTGTGCGACCTCTGCAGAGGATAGTGAAACTGATATATCAGCCGTGCTCACGGTTAAGAGCAGCCTTGGGATCCTCTTTGATTAGAGATACAGATGGTTCGAGATACAATGGTTCTATTAATGTTTTTGGTTCGGTGATGATCATGATGTTTCCTCGATGAGGAAATGACTCATGGGATGGTTATATGATAAAACTTGGCTTCCACTAATAATAAATGCCTGACCAACTAAAAGCAATCTGCTTTGACCTTAACCCCACATAAAGCTAGTCCACTTCAGCCAAACAGGGCATTTGCTGAGTACGTTGATGTGTACTCATCCTTGCTTTACCACAAAACACCAGGTTGTCCCCATTGCAACCACTGCTCAGGAGAAGACGAAGTCGTGGAAGGAGACTTCCAGGAGTTTCAAGACTATGACGAGTTTTAGGCGTGGGTTGGCGGCAACCCCCAGTCAGCTGCCTGTGAAGGCCTTATCTCTACTGCGTTTCGCTTAGCACTTTGATTTATCCGTTAAGTTGATGACTATGTGGATGTCTCTGACTCTGTGATGTAATAAGTTAATACTCTTTTATGTTATTATTCGAGCACTGTGCGATGATGTTCATTTATGTAATCGCTGTGTACGTGAGTTCTGATCCTAGCACGTACATAGTTTGCATTCGGTTTGCCTTCTGAAACCGGGTGTGACATTACCTTTGAAGAAGATCCCAGTGGTCTGTGAATATGCAGATGTCTTCCCTGATGAACTGCCAGCAATGCCACCGGACCGGGATATTGAATTCGCCATCGAGTTGCAACCGGGAACGGCCCCAATTTCCAAGAGGCCCTACCAAATGCCACCCGCTGAGTTGGCAGAATTAAAGAAGCAATTGCAAGAGTTGCTGGATAAAGGATTTATTCGCCCAAGCACTTCGCCTTGGGGATGTCCAGCACTATTTGTGAAGAAGAAGGATGAAAGCTTGAGGCTGTGTATAGACTACCGCCCTCTTAATGCGGTAACTATTAAGAACAAGTATCCTTTGCCTCGTATTGATGTTCTCTTTGACCAGTTGGTCGGGGCCAAGGTGTTTTCCAAGATAGACCTTCGCTCTGGCTACCATCAGATCAAGATACGAGCGAGTGATATTCCGAAGACGGCATTTTCAACCAGATATGGGCTATATGAATTCTTGGTGATGTCATTCGGGCTGACAAATGCACCAGCATATTTCATGTATCTGATGAATTCTGTTTTCATGCCGGAATTGGACAAATTCGTGGTGGTTTTCATCGATGACATCTTGGTGTACTCAAAGAACGAAGAAGAACATGCCGGGCATTTGCACGTAGTGCTTCAACGTCTGCGAGAGCACCACCTTTATGCCAAGTTATCCAAGTGTGATTTTTGGCTAAAGGAAATCAAATTCTTGGGTCACACTATCTCTCAGGCTAGAATAGCTGTTGACCCTGATAAAGTGCAAGAGGTGATGAACTGGAAGCCACCAACAACTGTTCGTCAGATTCGGAGTTTTCTGGGATTAGCTGGTTATTACCGAAGATTTATTCTAAATTTCTCTCGAATTGCGAAGCCTATAACTGAGTTGCTGAAGAAAGAAGTCAAATTTGTTTGGAGTCAGAAGTGCGAAGATGCCTTCCATGCATTAAGGCAGCATCTGACCATAGCACCAGTATTGGCGCAGCCTGACAACAGCAAGCCTTTTGATGTATATTGCGATGCCTCTGGCACAGGGCTAGGTTGTGTCTTGATGCAAGACAACCGAGTCATTGCTTATGCCTCAAGAGCACTCAGGCCTCATGAGCAAAACTATCCCACTCATGACCTCGAGTTAGCAGCAGTGGTTCATGCATTGAAGATGTGGAGGCACTATCTAATGGGAACCCACTGCAACATCTTCACTGATCATAAGAGCCTTAAGTACATTTTTACTCAGGCTGATCTCAACATGAGGCAGAGAAGATGGCTAGAGCTGATCAAGGATTATGACCTGGAGGTACATTATCACCCAGGAAAAGCTAATGTGGTAGCAGATGCCTTGAGCCGGAAGATGCAGTGCAATTGTATTCTGATGGATTCTCGCATTAACACCTTGTGTGATGAGTTGAGCAAGATGCAAATTGAAGTGATTCCTTCTGGTTCTTTGTCTCACACTTCTGTTGAGCCAGCTTTGCAAGACCAGATCATCATGGCCCAGCTCAGTGACAAGGGAGTGCAGATTATCAAGAAGAATCTCCATCAGAAGGTTGAGAAGTATAGTTGTTTCCGCCAGGATGAAAAGGGTGTGTTATGGTTCAAAAGCAGATTGGTGATTCCTAAGGACCAGGATCTCAAGAGGAAAATCTTGGACGAGGCTCATCTCTCCAAATTCTCTATGCATCCGGGAAGCACCAAAATGTACCATGATCTGAAGCCTTTGTACTGGTGGACCATAATGAAGAGGGAGATAGCCCAATATGTATCAGAATGTGACACCTGTCAGAGGGTAAAGGCTAGCCACTTGAAATCAGCTGGAGCTTTGCAACCCCTGTCCATACCTTCGTGGAAGTGGGATGACATCAGCATGGATTTCATTGTGGGACTGCCCAACACCTCTCGTCATCATGACTCAATTTGGGTTATTGTGGACCGATTGACAAAAGTAGCACATTTTCTTCCTGTGCA
The DNA here is from genome assembly GCA_029449295.1 of Zea luxurians. Taxonomy (NCBI): domain Eukaryota; kingdom Viridiplantae; phylum Streptophyta; class Magnoliopsida; order Poales; family Poaceae; genus Zea; species Zea luxurians. Next base: position 4,359,187 of record JAOPSE010000134.1, on the reverse strand, counting down.
CACCACTGATAAGGCTCAGAAGTATGCAGAATTGTATATTGACCGGATCGTGTGTTTGCATGGATTACCTCGGACCATTGTTTCTGACCGAGGAGCCCAATTTGTTGCCAGATTTTGGGAACAATTGCAAGAGTCTTTGGGAACCAAGCTAATCAGGAGTTCAGCTTACCACCCACAGACTGATGGTCAGACGGAAAGGGTAAACCAAATTCTGGAGGATATGCTGAGAGCTTGTGCGATCGATTGTGGCAAGAACTGGGATAAGCACCTCTCCTTGGCAGAGTTTGCTTATAACAATAGTTATCAATCCAGCCTAAAGATGGCACCTTTTGAAGCTCTCTATGGAAGAAGGTGTAGGACACCACTCAACTGGTCTCAACCTGGAGAAAGAGAAGTTTTTGGACCTGACTTAGTGACTGAAGCCGAAAGGAAGGTCAAACTAATCAGGAAGAATCTAGAAGCTGCTCAGGCCAGGCAGAAGAGTTACCATGATAGAAGAAGGAAACCTCTCCAGTTCGAGGTGGGAAGTTTTGTATACCTCAAGGTATCACCCACCAAGGGAGTGCAGAGGTTTGGGATCAAAGGCAAGCTAGCCCCTCGTTACATTGGACCTTATGAGATCATAGAAGCATGTGGACCCGTGGCATACAAGCTGAAGTTACCTTCAAAAATGTCTGTCATTCACGATGTATTCCATGTATCTCAGCTGAAGAAGTGTGTTCGATTGCCGACTGAAATCTTAGCAGAGCCAAAATTGGAGATAGAGCCAGATCTATCGTACCAAGAGTACCCCTCCAAGATTCTGGATTGCAAGGAGAGATCAACTCGGGCTAAATCGATCAAAATGTACAAGGTCCAGTGGAGTAATCACTCAGAGGAGGAAGCTACTTGGGAAACCGAGGAATTCCTGAGATCCAACTTCCCCGATTGCCTACCTAAGGAAGCTGGTATGTAATCACACCCCAACCCCTCCTCCTGCCCTTCGAATCTAATTTTCAAAAATATGATTTTAATTCAGAATGAAGTAACTATGAAGTAAAACTTAAAAAGGGCTTCCTTCTGAAGTTGCAAAGAGAATGACATTCGAAGAGCAGTTTCAACCAAATAATAACAACAATCGCCCATTTCTTTTAAGTCTCACCCTTCGCTTCACCCCGGGAGAACTCTGGCCCGAATCTCGGGACGAGATTCCTTTAAGGGGGGAAGGCTGTAACACCCTAGTGTCACTTACGGTTTCTCTAAAAAGTGTCAAACCAAGAACCATCATTTTATGTGAACCAAAGCAAGCATGAGCATCAAATTATCTTAGGAATAAAGAATTCTCCAAGCATATGCTTAAAAGTATCATGATCAAAACAAATGGGTCTTTTAAAGAGGTAAGAATGTGTAACCCTAATAAAAACCCTAAGTAAGCCCCATGAGTAAAAATTCAAGAAAATAAGGAAAAGGGTATGAAAAATTTAAAATTATGACTTGAGCCAATTATGAAAATTAAAGTATATTTAATAAGCAACAAGAAAGGTTGAGAAAGCTTAGCCAAATTAACTTAAATAAATTCTCAAATCAGCCCTTGAACTATGAACCCTTGGAGAAATTCAGATTTCTGAATTTCTGAAATTCAGACCCCTTTCTAAAGATCAACTGCGTTCTCTGTTTTTCGAAACTCAAAGCCAGGAGATCCAAATTTCAAAGTTGTGCCAAATTCCCTTGAACACGTCCTGGAAAAGTTTGAACTCAAACCAAATTCATTTGACACGGTTTTGGCGCGGTTTGACCTCGGGACCAGACATTCTGACACTGGCACCTTGGTGACGCTACAACTCCCTGTCCCTAGCCTAAAACCGCGCGACGTCCACACATAAAATACAAAGCTTGGTCAGGTGAACAAATCCTTCACAGCGATCTTGCCCAAATTCGCGAAGATTTGCTCCCAATCAGTGCTTGAACTCGGGCAGAAGCATCGGGCACACGTGTTCGACCGTGGCTGACACCTCCGGTTCACGCCCGTTCGCGCACCCGCGCCTTCCAGTGCACGCCCGCGCGCGCTCGCCGGTCCACGACCGCCCGTGCACCGCGCTGTGCCTATAAAGCCTCCCTAGGCGTGCCTCACTTCACCCCGCACTCACCAGCGCCAGCCGGCCACCTTCCCTTAGCTCCGGCGAGCTCAATTCCGCCCGCCATTGCCGCCAGAGCTTCGGCCACCGTGGCCAGCCCACTCCAGCCACCCCCGAGTCGAGCTCGTGCTTCGGCTAGCTCCACCAGTAGCCCGTGAAGCTCGCCAAACCCTCGGACCAGGCCGGACTTCACCGGAGGCCCGAGATCGACCTCACCGGACTTCGGTCTTCTGCCGCCGCGCGTGGACCGAGCTAACCAGTGAGTCTCCGTCCAATTCCTTGCTCCCATATCTTCTCTGGCACCCCGTGAACCTCTCTGACCCATCCAATTGATCTATTCCGCCGTGACCAGGCCGGACTCCCCGCCGCCGACGAGCATCCCCGCCTGCGCGCGTGGACCGACCGACTCCGGCCATCCCCAACGGTGACCCGCACCTCGTTGTGATCCCCGAGACCTCCCCTACGTCCTCGACCACTTCACCGGAGCCATCTCGCCGCCGGTAAGCCCCTCCGCCCTTTCTTCCGCCACGGTTACTGTTTAACTTAGAAGAAGGACCTCGGGTTAGGAGGTGAAGAACCCGAGGGGTTTTCTGTAACGTCAGTGACTCATGTGAATAGTAGCCTAAGGACTAATCCGCGAAGAAAACTTAGAATATCCGCCAGGGACCCCAGTGCAAAGTGGATTTCCATTTAATCAATTCTGATTAACCTTTTAAATAACCAGAAAACTTGTAAAATCCATAACTTGATGAATCCTCCATAAAAAATTGTCAAACTAATTTTGCTAGCTCCTGAATATTATGAACTATCATTTAAAAATGATAAACCCTATACTTTCTGTTCTAAATTTTAGAGTTTAAAATTAAAAATAGAAACCTACCAAACCTAGTTTAATTAAGGAAAATTAGTTTTTCTTCTGTGCTGAACTTGAGAAAATTTGTAGATGTTCAAACCTCATTTAGACACTATTTAAAAATAGTAGGAACCCCAGTATTGAAGGATATAGTGTAAATATTCATTAAAGACCATTTCTGCCCAAAATTTAGGAAAATCAGAGAGGCATTGGAAACTATTGAGCAGTGAGGGAAATTATTTTTCCTAGTTTGCTTGAGTAGCAAGGAACCTAGGAAAAATGAAGAGACCATTAGTTCAGACCAGCTTCAAATTAGAATGCTTTATTTAGCCTTATTTGAACTGAAAATCAATTATTAAAATTTCAAAACTATACTCAATATGGATAATAAAAATCCAGTAGACTTATAACCACCAGAGCCCCACTACAAAAATGATGAACATCTCAGCCCAACCTTTTAAGTAAGGGGAATAAATATAAAATGATAATGAGGCATTTTCCAAATAAATCATAAACAACCCCTAATAATGTGATAATGGGCAACCAAAAATTGACTAAGTCCATAATAAGATAAACCACCAGAGAAAAATACAAACCCATGAAAAAGGAGCAAACTCTTACCTATTATTGATAAATTATGAGAAAGGCCACTTAATTCAAATAATGCATACCACCCCTTCCCTTAAGCAAAGAGATACCAAACTTCAGAATGATTGCTCTTGCACAAAACAATAACTAAGAAAAACAAGAACTCTGTTGTTTGATATTTTTCAAATATAATGGTAGTAGAAAGCACCAATGTGGCTAGAAATTTGAGAAAACCATAAAAAAATAACTAAAAGGTATTAATGGCTAGAAGTTTGTATCAAGTCATGTTATAACACCTAAAAGCCAGCAAAAATAAGTTTTAGAGAATTACCCACTGTTGAATAATAGTTGTAGTTCAAAGCACCCCTTCTGCCCTAGAATTTAATAATTTTGGCCAGAGAAAACTATTCACCTTCTGATCCCCAAATTTTGAAGCAAAGAAACATACCCCAGTGCCAAGCCACTATAATTTTTGCAGAATTTTTAGAATTTTATAAAAGCAACTTGTAGTTCAAACCTACTCCCAAAACATTTAAGAGAATAAAAGAAAAGGGAAGAAAACATAAACCTCACTCTAATAAGCCTACCTTGAATACTTATTAACTCTCACTAAGACTTAACAAGAATTCAGTGGAACCCCCTACCACTTGCCTTAGCTAAGTTTAACATAATTTACCAAGTATACCACCCAAGGGTATTACATAGGTAAAGCTAACCTTGTTTAACTCAAGTAGGTCATACACCTTCAAGTTGTAATTTCTAAAAGCACATGTCATATCATGCATATATCTTACACATTGCATTTGTTAGACTGTAATCTTGCTCACGGAGAGTACGTGCTCATCCCTGAGCAAGGACTTGTCTAAGAGGAGGACCAGGAGCAGGCTTTAGAGGCTGCTATTGAAGATCTCCCCGCAGCCCCAGCAATTGAAGGCAAGCCCCGGTTTTATGCATAACCGTTTATATATGCTATTTTACTACACTTAATGTTTGTAGGTTTGTAATGTGCACTTAAGTGTAGGAGTTGCTTGAAACCTCTAGCTGCATGAACTTAGGATTTCCTTTTTGAGATGAATACTAGTATGCTAGGTCGAGTAGCTGCTTTGCTAATCAGGATCTCGATAGAAGTCGAGTGATTTTTCTAGCACTCGCGCGAGGTCAGGAATTGATTGTATTCATCTTGATAACGGGATATATGTTGGTCTATGGACTTGAATCCAGGGAGGATGCCTTGTCCATGAGACGGGAAAAAGAATTAAGGATTAATGTGTGGATACCTGAGTCAAGCTTTTGAACGTACTAAGCACATGCCGGGAAAAATGGTAACCGGTAAACCTAGTACCTGAGTGAAGCTGGGCACGGACTTTATCCCTCATGCGACCTGAGACTGGGTCTCCCATGCTAGCTATGGTGGGTACAAGTGTGGTCACTGCACGGCGGCAGCCGGGGTCAGTGGAGCATTGTATGCCAAGGCGATAAGGCCTGGACGCGAACGGGGAATCGATGGGGACGGTTGACATGTGTGGGGACGGAGTGCCCTAACATGTCGTGTGTTTAGGTTTACCTTGCAAGGTTTAAAAACTCGATTCGAATCGTCTGCTTCTCGCAGCTAATGAGACTGCTTGATTCCTTGTACTGCATCGAGTAAGAAGTGAAACGAGGTTACATGAGATAACTTGTTGATTGAACTAAATGCTTGTTACCATGTATGCTTAGAAGAAGTAAACCTAGCTAAGTTAATGATGATAGAATTTGAAAAGCTAAAAGTTGATTTTAGAAACAGCTAGTGCTTTTGGCAAACCAAACCCCTCAGCCAAACAGCTGCATAGTCTAGAGGTAGAGGAGTAGATTCCTCACACCGGGTAAGTCTAGCTGAGTATTAGTATACTCAGCCTTGCTTGTGGCATAATTTTTGCAGGTACCATTCAGGAAATGGTTGATGGTGTGACTTGGCCTACCACCCTGCCACCGGGTTGGACGGTCGAGTGGGATGTTACTCCGACAGGAGAGGAGCACGAGGAGTAGTGGGCTAGGCCTTGCCCAATTCCTCGATACCGACGACATCGATTATCCGCTGCACTTTATTTTGTGAACTCTTATTTGCTACTCAAAAACTCTGATTTATGTAATAACTCAGCACTTAATTTGAGGTTTCCTGTTTTATTGTATTTCTTCTGTGATTCACCTTTGAGTGAGATTGTGGAATTTGATCCTGGTTAAGTGGCTCCATCAAACTAGATCTGAGGGACTGACGGGTTATTCCGATTTAAGTGTGTTACGGCCCCTGAGGCGTGACTTAGGCACTTAAGCTGGAATAATTCGGGTGGTTCCGCCACAGCTACACCCCCATTGTACAGCTGGGCCATCTCCTTATGTCTATAAAAGGGGATGTCCAGGACAAGAAGAGGAGGGACGCATGGCAAAAGGGATAGGAGAAGACGAGCAGGGCTAGACCCTCTCTCTCTCTCTCTCTCTCTCGCTCTCTCGCTCTCTCGCAACACGTGTAACCCCTACTACGAGCACCCTAGTGCAAGATAATACAAGGCTCATTCCCCTCTTGTGTTCCATCTCGCACCAACCCATCTGGGCAGGGACACGCAGCGACAAATTTACTAGTCGGTCCAGGGACCCCCCGGGTCCGAAACGCCGACAAAAAGCAAGGGAGAAGGCCAAGGAGAAGAAGAGGTTCCTGCAAGCAGTCAAGGTTAATCAAGTTGAGAAGAGACATGGTACATTGAAGAACACAACATATGGACATGATTTAAAGCCAACGAGGTAATTCATATGGTTTATGGTTTAAGTCATAAGGCTCAAGATACTATAGCTCAAGTGGAGTCATGGTCACAAGAAAGAGTAGAAGTATCAAAGTCAGAACATGAAAGGGCCCAAAGAGTTAAGTACATTGCGATTTGGAGTTTGGGTCTGTCGGTACCTTGAAACTAGGGTCCCCCTGCTACTGTGTAAAGACGCAGTACCCACGTGGCTATCTCCTAGTCGCGTGGTAGAGGTGCTGTGTGTGGGACCAAGCCATGACTCGTCCCAGCCTCGGGTGACTACTCTGGGTCCATAACAGCGCCTGACCCTGGGCGGGTCCGGAACCGCCACATGTCTAGAGAAGGTGATATACTCCAAGGCATCAACAGTGAGTCCGGACCCCATGGGAGAGTACCGGACCCCTGGATATACAGTCCGGACCTCCATGGTTGGTCCAGGACCTCCATATGTGCCAGCCGGACCCCTGGAATGGGATCTGGACCCCCCCCCCCCCCCCCGTATGGGGTCCGGGCCGCCCACAATGGGGTCTCAAGGTTCCAGGACAGAACATACTCGGGCCTTGAACAGGACCCAGGTGGGAGTCCGGTGCCGACACGTGTCCGGACCTAGTCTGGTGGGTTCTGGACCTGTCTGCATATACTCCTGCTCCCCGCTCAGGCGCAGACCTGATGCTGCCACGTGGCATACTGCGTGCGGCTTAAGCCAACGGGTGGAACCTAGCATGACGTCTCTGGGCCACGCGCGCCTTCGCATTCATTGCGGATAAGACGTACGCCTGTCCATTCCACTGACAGGCGGCATGCTCAGTCCACGATACGCGGGCCATGCTATTATTCACCATTACTCGTATGTTTCGGCTATCAATGCTGCATGGACTGCGTCATCAAGACTCCTGGTGATTGCTCAGGCATTACTAGCATTAGATACTCACATAATGTATTCTTTCCATTATGATCCTGGGCCCGCAAGTCGGGGCTCAGCATCCTTGTATGTGCCTCCCTTAAACTATAAAAGGGAAGGCACACAATGTTACAAGGACAGGTTCACAGACACACGCTTACACGCTCTCTCAATACAACACACACACAATGGAGGTAGGGTATTACGCTCCGGCAGCCTGAACCACTCTAATCCCTCGTGTGCTCTTGTGTTCTTCCCGTATCTGCTCAACAGGCAAACCGCTAAGGCCCCCTCCTCATCTTAGGATTAGGGCAGGTGCATTCCGCCACCCGCCTGGAGAATTTTCTCTCCGACATTTGGCGCGCTAGGTAGGGGCCTTTGGCATTAGGTTTTCGCCAGTTTTCCTCCTCGGCACGATGGTTTAGATCGTCGAGCATCGCGGCTTGTCTCCTAAGGATTTCCTGATGGAGGAGGAGGCTGCGTCTTCCATGCCACGGGCCTCCAACCGCCCTGCGCCTGGTGCTGCTGCTGTGCATGCTACGCGGCAGCACACTCCCGCACAGTCATCTAGGGCTCCATCAAGGGCTGCTCCTAGGGCGCTGTCTGCAGCCAGGGAGTTCCTACGCCACCCTCCGAGCTCCATGGCCTCGCCGGGGGCCATGAAGCAGTGGCGTGACGATGTCGACCGTCTGCTCGACATGGCGCATTCTGGCTCAGCCAGGCCCAGGCCTCGGTCATTCCAGTGTCAACACGAGGCGTCGGCATCGGTGCGCTCACCCTCGGTGAAGGCTACACTGACTGAGGGCCTGTGGGCGGAGCTCAACCGCCAGCGTGTGGACGAGGATGCCCTAATTTCTCTGGAGAGACCTGATGACCTACGGGCAGAACTCAACCGCAGACGTGCGGGCGAGGACGCACGAGTCTCTTTGGAGAGGGTGCGTGAGCGCCGGCTAAACTTCGAGGGTCGCAACCTCAACCAGGACTTCGCTCCGCTTGCGCCACAAACTCCAAGGGGTGCCCGAACCCACACAAGTGTCTCATTGGTCGGCGTGGGCTGTGCCGCGCTAGCGGACCACCTCTGCACGGTGACTTGGCCGCCCAAGTTTCGGTCACACCTGCCAGAGAAGTACGACGGTATGTCAAACCCGTCGAAATTTTTGCAGGTTTACGTCACCGCCATTACGGCAGCTGGTGGAAACACTGCTGTGATGGCGAGCTACTTCCATGTAGCCTTGACCAGGCCAGCCCGGACCTAGCTCATGAACTTGACCCTAGGATCCGTCTACTCCTGGGAAGAGCTCAGTGCACGGTTCACAGCGAACTTTGCCAGTGCTTATCAGCAGCATGGCGTGGAGGCTCATCTCCATGCTGTAAGACAAGAACCCGGGGAGACTCTCCGGGCTTTCATTGCCCGCTTCACCAAGGTACATGGGACCATACCTCGCGTCTCCGATGCCTCTATTATCACGGCTTTCCGACAGGGGGTGCGTGATGAGAAGATGCTGGAGAAGCTGGTGACTCATGACATGGAAACCGTCATCACGCTCTTCGCTCTGGCCGACAAATGTGCTAGAGCTGCTGAGGGTCGTGCATGGCACTCGGCGCCATAGGCCGGAGTTACCCAGACGGGTGGCTTGGGTGCCGTCACCCAGGGCGTCTGAAAGGGAAATAGTCTCAATATTTCCTATAATTGATTTTGGTGTTTGACGACCATCACAAACCTTGTGGACTAACCAGTTTGCCTAGTTGATCATTTCACAGGTGCATAAGTTCATCTACAACTATTCTAAATTGACTAAACGGAATATCGTAGATTATTCCGGACAGGAGAAGCTTTTTGGAAAAAACAGACTAAGCGCGGACCGTCCAGGCCCTTGTGGCGGACCGTCCGCGACACCAAGGTGACCCTCGGACAGGAACACTGCATAAAAGCGAGTCTACACTACGGATCGTCCGATGGAAAAGCAAGCACCGTCCGAGACCAAGCGCGGACCGTCTGACCTGCGCAGAACCGAAAAACCCGAAGGTGACGGGTTTGGTAAAATGAATTATAGCGTCCTCGCAGACTATCCGGGATGCATGACCTGACCGTCTGCAACTGCCTTTATCTGACATCTGATGACGCATTTAATGCATAGTAGCCATTGATATAGCTGTTACTGCTGACCGTTGCGATTTCAACCGTTGATGTACAGGGGCGGATCGTCCGGACCAGGGGCGCAGACCGTCCGCGGTCGGCAGAAAAGGAGCAACGGCTAGGAAGTGGTTGGGGGCTATAAATACCACCCCAACCACCTCCATTCAAGACATCCAAGCACTCCAATCTTTCACATTCAATACAAGAGCTAGCAATCCATTCCAAGACACAATCAAAGCTTCCAATCTCTCCAAGTTCCACAATTAAGACAAGTGATCATTAGTGATTAGTGACTTGAGAGAGAGAGTGATCCGTGTATTATTTGTCGTTGTTGTCGCTTGGCTTTTGCAATCGTGCTTTCTTCTTTTCCCATTCTTGTTCTCAAGACATTTGTAATCAAAGCAAGGGACACCAAGTTGTGGTGGTCCTTGTAGGGGTCTAAGTGACCCATTTGATTAAGGAGAAAAGCTCACTCGGTCTAGGTGACCGTTTGAGAGAGGGAAAGGGTTGAAAGAGACCCAGTCTTTGTGACCACCTCAACGGGGAGTAGGTTTGCAAGAACTGAACCTCGGTAAAACAAATTGAAAGGGAAATAGGCTTACACCTTTTCCTAATTGTTTTTGGTAGTTGAATTGCCCAACATAAATAATTGGACTAACTAGTTTGCTCTAGATTATAAGTTTTACAGGTGCCAAAGGTTCACAATAGACCAATAAAAGACCAAGAAAGGGTTCAAACAAAGAGAGCAAAAAGTCCACCGAAGTGTGCCCAGGCCTGGCGCACCGGACTGTCCGGTGTGCCACCGGACAGTGTCTGGTGCACCAGGGTATTCTAGTCTAAACTCGCCACCTTCGGGAATTCTGGGAGCAGCTCCGCTATAATTCACCGGACTGTCCGGTGCACCACCGGACTGTCCGGTGTGCCAGCGGAGCAACGGCTACTTCATGCCAACAGTCGTCTGCAAAACGCATTCAATGCGCTACAGTGCGCGCCAGAGTCAGAGCAGCGCCAGAAGGTGCACCGGACAATGTACAGTGACTGTCTGGTGCACCACCGGACTGTCCGGTGACCCAGAAGACAGAAGCTCCAACGGTCGAACCCTAACGGTCGGGTGACGTGGCTGGCGCACCGGATAGTGTCCGGTGGCGCACCGGACTGTCCAGTGCGCCATGCGACAGACAGCCTCCCAACGGCCACTTTTGGTGGGTGGGGCTATAAATACCCCCAACCAACCCACATTCATTTCATCCAAGTTTTCAGACTTCCTACACCTTACAAGAGCTATAGCATTCAATACAAGACACACCAAAGAGATCAAATCCTCTCCCAAGTCCAAAGATCATTCCAATCAAATAGTGACTAGTGAGAGAGTGACTTGTGTTCATTTGAGCTCTTGTGCTTGGATTGCGTTTTCTTTCTCATTCTTTCTTGTGATCAACTCAATTGTAACCAAGGCAAGAGACACCAATTGTGTGGTGGTCCTTGCGGGGACTTAGTGTCCCGTTTGATTGAGAAGAGAAGCTCACTCGGTCTAAGTGACTGTTTGAGAGAGGGAAAGGGTTGAAAGAGACCCGGTCTTTGTGACCACCTCAACTGGGAGGAGGTTCGCAAGAACCGAACCTCGGTAAAACAGATCACCGTGTCACACTCTTTATTTGCTTGTGATTTGTTTTCGCCCTCTCTCTCGGACTCGATTTTAATTCTAACGCTAACCCCAGCTTGTAGTTGTGCTTAAACTTTGTAAATTTCAGATTCGCCCTATTCACCCCCCTCTAGGCGACTTTCAATTGGTATCAGAGCTAGGTGCTTCATTAGAGCCTAACCGCTCGAAGTGATGTCGGGAGATCACGCCAAGAAGGAGATGGTGACCGGCGACAAGCCCGTTACAAGCCACAGGAAGGCTCCATCGGGAGAGTCCCGCAACAAGGGGAAGGAGAAGGAATCCTCTTCACACAAGTCGCATCGGAGTGGCGAAAAGAAAAAGAAGATGAGGAAGGTGGTCTACTACGAGACCGACTCTTCATCGCCATCCACCTCCGGCTCCAACGCACCGTCCGTAACTTCTAAGCGCCATGAGCGCAAGAAGTTTAGTAAGATTCCCCTACACTACCCTCGCATTTCTAAACGTACTCCATTACTTTCCATTCCATTAGGCAAACCACCGTTTTTGATGGTGAAGATTATAACATGTGGAGTGACAAAATGAGGCATCACCTAACCTCACTCCACACTAGTATTTGGAACGTTGTTGAGTTTGGTGTACAGGTACCATCCGTAGGGGATGAGGACTATGATTCGGACAAAGTTGCCCAAATCTGGCACTTCAACTCACAAGCCACCACAATACTCCTCGCCTCTCTAAGTCGAGAGGAGTATAACAAGGTGCAAGGGTTGAAGAGTGCCAAAGAGATTTGGGACGTATTCAAAACGGCGCACGAAGGAGATGAGGTGGCCAAGATCACCAAAAGGGAGACGATCGAGGGGGAGCTCGGTCGATTCATTCTTCACCAAGGGGAGGAGCCACAAGCGATGTACAACCGGCTCAAGACCTTGGTGAACCAAGTGCGCAACCTCGGGAGCACAAAGTGGGATGACCATGAAATGGTCAAGGTTATTCGAAGATCACTAGTTTTTCTTAATCCTACTCAAGTACAATTAATTCGTGGTGATCCTAGATACAAACTAATGTCTCCCGAGGAAGTGATAGGTAAATTTGTGAGCTTTGAACTAATGATCAAAGGCTCCAAAAAGATCATCGAGCAAGGCGCATCCTCCTCCGTACTCAAAGCACAACCCGTTGCATTCAAAGCAATGGAGGAGAAGAAAGAAGATTCTACTCCAAGTAGAATGCCCATCGACGCCTCCAAGCTCGACAATGAGGAGATGACGCTCATCATCAAGAGCTTCCGTCAAATCCTCAAACAAAGGAAGGGGAAAGATTACAAGCCCCATTCCAAGAAGGTGTGCTACAAGTGTGGTAAGCCTGGTCATTTCATTGCTAAATGTCCATTATCTAGTGATAGTGACAGGGGCGACGACAAGAAGGGAAAGAGGAGAGAAAAGAAGAGGTACTACAAGAAGAAGGGCGGAGATGCCCATGTTTGCCGGGAGTGGGACTCCGACGAGAGCTCCACCGACTCCTCCTCCGACGAGGACGCCGCCAACATCGCCGTCAACAAAGGGCTCCTCTTCCCCAACGTCGGCCACAAGTGCCTCATGGCAAAGGATGGCAAAAGGAAGAAGGTGAAATCAAAATCCTCAACTAAATATGCAACATCTAGCGATGAGGCTAATTCTAGTGATAATGAGGATGACTTGTTTACTCTTTTTGCCAACTTAAACATGCAACAAAAAGAAAAATTAAATGAATTAATTAGCACTATCCATGATAAGGATGAACTCTTGGATAGCCAAGAGGACTTCCTAATTAAAGAAAACAAAAAGCATGTTAAGGTGAAAAAATGCTTATGCTCTAGAAGTAGAAAAATGTGAAAAATTAACTAATGAGCTAAGCACTTGCCATGATATTATTTCCAACCTTAGAAATGAGAATGCCAATTTAATTGCTAAGGTTGGGAAGCTTGATGATTGTGATGTTTCAATTGTTAGTCTTAGAAATGATAATGCCAATTTAATTGCTAAGATTGATCAATTGAATACCTCTCTTGCTAGCCTTAGGAATGAGAATGAAAAATTGATTGCTAAGGCTAAGGAACTAGATGTTTGCAATGCTACTATTTCCAATCTTAGAGATGAGAATGATATTTTGCATGCTAAGATTGTTGAATTTAATACCTGCAAAACCTCTACATCTTCCGTTGAGCATGTTACTATTTGCACTAGATGTAGAGATATTAATGTTGATGCTATTCATGATCACCTAGCTTTAATTAAACAACAGAATGATCACATAGCTCAACTTAATGCCAAAATCAATAAGCATGACTTAGAAAATGAAAATTTTAAATTTGCTAGAAGCATGCTCTATAGTGGGAGACGCCCTGGCATTAAGGATGACATTGGCTTCCAATGGGGAGACAATGTCAAGCTTAATGCCCCACCTAAAAGATTGTCCAATTTTGTTAAGGGCAAGGCTCCCATGGTTCAGGATAACGAGGGTTACATTTTATACCCTGTCGGTTATCCCGAACACAAAATTAGGAGAATACACTCTAGGAAGTCTCACTCTGGCCCTAATCATGCTTTTATGTATAAGAGTGAGGCATCTAGTTCTAGGCAATCAACCCATGCTAAATTGCCTAAGAAGAAAACTCCTAAAGCATCAAATGATCATAATGTTTCATTTAGAACTTTTGATGCTTCTTATGTGCTAACCAACAAATCAGGCAAGGTAGTTGCCAAGTATGTTGGGTGCAAACACAAGGGATCAAAAACTTATGTTTGGGTACCCAAAGTTCTTGTATCTAATGTCAAAGGACCCAAAATCGTTTGGGTACCTAAAATCAAGAACTAAATTTGTTTTGTAGGTTTATGCATCCGGGGGCTCAAGTTGGATCATTGACAGCGAGTGCACAAACCATATGACTGGGGAGAAAAAGATGTTCTCCTCCTATGAGAAAAACCAAGATCCCCAACGAGCTATCACATTCAGGGATGGAAATCAAGATTTGGTCAAAGGATTGGGTAAAATTGCTATATCACCTGACCATTCTATTTCCAATGTTTTCTTGTAGATTCTTTGGATTACAACTTGCTTTCTGTTTCTCAATTATGTAAAATGGGCTACAACTGTCTTTTTATGGATACATGTGTCACTGTCTTTAGAAGAAGTGATGATTCAGTAGCTTTTAAGGGAGTATTAGAGGGTCAGCTATACTTAGTTGATTTCAATAGAGCTGAACTCGATACTTGCTTAATCGCTAAGACTAACATGGGTTGGCTCTGGCATCGCCGACTAGCCCATGTTGGGATGAAGAATCTTCACAAGCTTCTGAAGGGAGAACACATTTTGGGACTAACAAATGTGCATTTTGAGAAAGACAGGATTTGTAGCGCATGCCAAGCAGGGAAGCAAGTTGGTGTTCATCATCCACACAAGAACATCATGACGACTGACAGGCCACTGGAATTACTCCACATGGATTTATTCGGCCCGATAGCTTACATAAGCATCGGCAGGAGTAAGTACTGTCTAGTTATTGTGGATGACTATTCTCGCTTCACTTGGGTATTCTTTTTACAGAAAAAATCTCAAACCCAAGAGACCTTAAAGGGATTCTTGAGACGGGCTCAAAATGAGTTTGGCTTGAGGATCAAGAAAATTAGAAGCGATAATGGGACGGAGTTCAAGAACTCTCAAATAGAAGGTTTTCTTGAGGAGGAAGGGATCAAGCATGAGTTCTCTTCTCCCTACATGCCACAACAAAATGGTCTAGTGGAGAGGAAGAATAGAACTCTATTGGACATGGCAAGGACCATGCTTGATGAGTACAAGACTTCGGATCGGTTTTGGGCCGAGGCGGTCAACACCGCTTGCTACGCCATCAACCGATTGTATCTACATCAAATCCTCAAGAAGACATCATATGAACTCCTCACCGGTAAAAAAGCCAAATGTTTCATATTTTAGAGTCTTTGATAGCAAATGTTTTATTCTTGTTAAAAGAGGTAGAAAATCCAAATTTGCTCCTAAGGTTGTAGAAGGCTTTTTACTAGGATATGATTCAAACACAAGGGCATATAGAGTCTTTAACAAGTCCACTGGACTAGTTGAAGTTTCTTGTGACATTGTGTTTGATGAGACTAACGGCTCTCAAGTAGAGCAAGTTGATCTTGATGAATTAGATGATGAAGAGGCTCCGTGCGTCGCGCTAAGGAACATGTCCATTGGGGATGTGTGTCCTAAGGAATCCGAAGAGCCCATTCAAGCACAAGATCAACCATCTTCCTCCATGCAAGCATCTCCACCAACTCAAGATGAGGATGAGGCTCAAGATAATGAAGAAGAAGATCAAGAAGATGAGCCACCTTAAGAGGTGGGCAATGATCAAGGGGGAGATGCCCAAGATCAAGACAAGGAAGATGAGCAAGTTCCAAGGCCGCCACACCCAAGAGTCCACCAAGCAATCCAACGAGATCACCCCGTGAACACCATCCTTGGCGACATTCATAAGGGGGTAACTACTCGATCTCGTGTTGCTCATTTTTGTGAAAATTACTCTTTTGTTTACTTTATTGAGCCACACAGAGTAGAGGAAGCACTTCAAGATTCAGATTGGGTGACGGCGATGCAAGAGGAGCTCAACAACTTCACGAGGAATGAGGTATGACATTTAGTTCCATGTCCTAACCAAAATGTTGTAGGAACCAAGTGGGTCTTCCGCAACAAACAAGATGAGCATGGTGTGGTGACAAGGAACAAAGCCCGACTTGTGGCCAAGGGATATTCACAAGTCGAAGGTTTGAATTTCGGTGAAACCTATGCACTCGTAGCTAGGCTTGAATCAATTCGCATTTTACTTGCCTATGCTACTTACCATGGCTTTAAGCTTTATCAAATGGACATGAAAAGTGCCTTCCTCAATGGACCAATCAAGGAAGAGGTCTATGTTGAGCAACCTCCCGGCTTTGAAGATAGTGAGTATCCTAACCATGTTTATAGACTCTCTAAGGCGCTTTATGGGCTCAAGCAAGCCCCAAGAGCATGGTATGAATGCCTAAGAGATTTTCTTATTGCTAATGGCTTCAAAGTCAGAAAAGCCAATCCTACTCTCTTTACTAAAACACTTGCAAATGATTTGTTTGTATGCCAAATTTATGTTGATGATATCATATTTGGGTCTACTAACGAATCTACATGTGAAGAGTTTAGTAGGATCATGACTCAAAAATTCGAGATGTCTATGATGGGGGAGTTGAAGTATTTCTTAGGATTTCAAGTGAAGCAACTCCAAGAGGGCACTTCATTAGCCAAACGAAGTACATTCAAGACATTCTAACCAAGTTTGGGATGAAGGATGCCAAGCCCATCAAGACACCCATGGGAACTAATGGGCATCTCGACCTCGACACGGGAGGTAAATCCGTCGATCAAAAGGTATACCGGTCGATGATAGGTTCCTTACTCTATTTATGTGCTTCACGACCAGATATTATGCTTTCCATATGCATGTGTGCAAGATTCCAAGCCGATCCTAAGGAAGTTCACCTTAGGGCCGTAAAACGAATCTTGAGATATTTAGTTTATACTCCTAAGTTTGGCCTTTGGTACCCCAGGGGATCCACATTTGATTTAATTGGTTATTCCGATGCTGATTGGGCAGGGTGTAAAATAAATATAAAGAGCACATCAGAGACTTGCCAGTCTTGGGAAGATCTCTGGTGTCTTGGGCTTCAAAGAAGCAAAATTCTGTCGCTCTTCTACCGCCGAAGCCGAGTATATATTGCGCAGGCCATTGTTGCGTGCAATTGCTTTGGATGAGACAAACCCTTAGGGACTATGGTTACAAATTAACCAAAGTTCCTCTTCTATGTGATAATGAGAGTGCAATCTGCATGGCGGATAATCCCGTTGAGCATAGCCACACTAAACACATAGCCATTCGGTAAAAGGGTTCTCCTAATGGAAAACCGTGATCAAAAGAGCTATCGACATTGCCGATGGAAATCAAGGTTTAGATCAAAGGACTTTAAAATTGCATGAGCTGAACATTCTATTTACCAATTTTGATTGATAGATTCATTAGATTACAATTTGCTTTCTGTTTCCCAATTATGCAAAATGGGTTACAACTGTCTTTTTACAGATTTAGGTGTTACCGTCTTTAGAAGAAGTGATGATTCAGTAGCATTTAAGGGAGTGTTAGAGGGTTAGCTATACTTAGTTGATTTCAATAGAGCTGAACTCGACACTTGCTTAATTTCTAAGACTAATATGGGTTGGCTCTAGCATCGCCGACTAGCCCATGTTGAGATAAGAATCTTCACAAGCTTCTAAAGGGAGAGCACATTTTGGGACTAACCAATGTTCATTTTGAGAAAGACAGGATTTGTAGCGCATGTCAAGTAGGAAAGCAAGTTGGTACCCACCATCCACACAAGAACATCATGACGACCGAAAGCCGCTTGAGCTGCTCCACATGGATTTATTCGGCCTGATAGCTTACATAAGCATCGGCGGGAGTAAGTATTGTCTTGTAATTGTGGATGACTATTCTCGCTTCACTTGGGTGTTCTTTTTGCAGGAAAAATCTCAAACCCAAGAGACCTTAAAAGGGTTCTTGAGACGGGCTCAAAATGAGTTTGGATTGAGGATCGAGAAAATAAGAAGCGACAATGGGACAGAGTTCAAGAACTCGCAAATTAAAGGCTTTCTTGAGGAGGAGGGCATCAAGCATGAGTTCTCTTCTCCCTACACGCCACAACAAAATGGTGTAGTGGAGAGAAAGAATAGAACTCTACTTGACATGGCGAGGACCATGCTTGATGAATACAAGACACCGGACCGATTTTGGGCCGAGGCGATTAACACTGCTTGCTACTCTATCAACCAGTTATATCTTCACCGAATCCTCAAGAAGACATCATATGAACTCCTCACCGGTAAAAAGCCCAATGTTTCATATTTTAGAGTCTTTGGTAGCAAATGTTCTATTCTTGTTAAAAGAGGTAGAAAATCTAAATTTGCTCCTAAGGCTGTAGAAGGTTTTTTTACTTGGTTATGATTCAAACACAAGAGCATATAGAGTCTTTAACAAGTCCACTGGACTAGTTGAAGTTTCTTGTGACATTGTGTTTGATGAGACTAATAGCTCTCAAGTAGAGCAAGTTGATCTTGATGAGCTAGATGATGAAGAGGCTCCGTGCGTCGCGCTAAGGAACATGTCCATTGGGGATGTGTGTCCCAAAGAATCCGAAGAGCCTCCCCAAGCACAAGATCAACCATCATCTTCCATACAAGCATCTCCACCAACTCAAGATGAGGAACAGGCTCAAGATGATGAAGAAGAAGATCAAGAAGATGAGCCACCTCAAGAGGAGGGCAATAATCAAGGGGGAGATGATAATGATCAAGACAAGGAATGTGAACAGGGGTCAAAGACCGCCACATTCAAAGAGATCACCCCGTGAACACCATCCTCGGCGATATTCATAAGGGGGTAACAACTCGATCTCGAGTCGCTCATTTATGTGAACATTACTCTTTTGTCTCCTCTATTGAGCCACACAGGGTAGAGGATGCACTTAAAGATTCGGATTGGGTGCTGGCAATGCAAGAAGAGCTCAACAACTTCACGAGGAATGAGGTATGGCATTTAGTTCCACGTCCTAACCAAAATGTTGTAGGAACCAAGTGGGTATTCCGCAACAAGCAAGATGAGCATGGTGTGGTGACAAGGAACAAAGCACGACTTGTGGCCAAGTGCTATTCACAAGTCGAAGGTCTGGATTTTGGTGAAACCTATGCACCCGTAGCTAGGCTTGAGTCAATTCGTATATTACTTGCCTATGCTACTTACCATGGCTTTAAGCTATATCAAATGGACGTGAAGAGTGCCTTCCTCAATGGACCAATCAAGGAAGAGGTCTATGTTGAGCAACCTCCCGGCTTTGAAGATAGTGAGTACCCTAACCATGTGTATAAACTCTATAAGGCGCTTTATGGGCTCAAGCAAGCCCCAAGAGCATGGTATGAATGCCTAAGAGATTTTCTTATCACTAATGGCTTCAAAGTCGGAAAAGCCGATACTACTCTCTTTACTAAAACTATTGCAAAAGATTTGTTTGTATGCCAAATTTATGTTGATGATATCATATTTGGGTCTACTAACAAATCTACTTGTGAAGAGTTTAGTAGGATCATGGTTCAGAAATTCGCGATGTCTATGATGTGGGAGTTGAAGTATTTTCTAGGATTTCAAGTGAAGCAACTCCAAGAGGGCACCTTCATCAGCCAAACCAAGTACATTCAATATATACTTACCAGGTTTGGAATGAAGGATGCCAAGCCCATCAAGACACCCATGGGAACAAATGGGCATCTTGACCTCGACACGGGAGGTAAATCCATAGATCAAAAGGTATACCAGTCGATGATAGGACCTCTACTCTATTTATGTGCATCTCGACCGGATATTATGCTTTCCGTATGCATGTGTGTAAGGTTCGAAGCCGATCCTAAGGAAGTTCACCTTAGGGCCGTGAAAGGAATCTTGAGATATTTAGTTTATACTCCTAAGTTTGGTCTTTGGTACCCCAAGGGATCTTCTTTTGATTTATTAGGATATTCAGATGCTGATTGGGCAGGGTGTAAAATTGATAGGAAGAGCACATCAGGGACTTGTCAGTTTCTGGGGAGATCCCTGGTGTCTTGGGCTTCAAAGAAACAAAACTCAGTAGCTCTTTCTACCGCCGAAGCCGAGTATATTGCCACATGCCATTGTTGTGCGCAATTACTTTGGATGAGGCAAACCCTCAGGGACTGGCTACAAATTTAGCAAAGTCCCTCTCCTATGTGATAATGAGAGTGCAATCCGCATGGCGGATAATCCCGTTGAACACAGCCGCACTAAGCACATAGCCATTCGGTATCACTTTTTGAGAGATCACCAACAAAGGGGGATATCGAGATTGCTTATGTTAGCACAAAGGAACAATTAGCCGATATCTTTACCAAACCATTAGATGAGAAAACCTTTACCAAACTTAGGAATGAGCTAAACATTCTTGATTCTTGGAATTTTGATTAATACTTTGCACACATAGCTCATTTATATACCTTTGATCATATCTCTTTTATGTCTATGACTAATGTATTTTCTAGTGTATTCTTATGCTTAGTCATAGAATTGAAAGGAAAATGGAGTATTCGGCAAAGACGATGCTTCCACTCAACTCCATCAGTATTATTTACTCTTTGTCGGCATTCCGTCATCTCTCCATATTGGTATAATCTTTCACTCATATATTGTTTGCCAAAGGGGGAGAGAATCTAAAAGGGCACACAAAGTCTCCGTTTTTGGCGATTCATGCCAAAGGGGGAGAGAGTATTAGCCCAAAGCAAAAGGACCGCACCACCACCTAAAATTTTAATTGTGTTTTGAAAAATTTTATTGGTATTAGTATCTTTCAAATTGATATTCCTCTAAAGGAAGTATCTCAAATTTTTATATTCCAAAACCCTCTTGAAAGCTAAGAGGAGAATTTCATTTAGGGGGAGTTTTGTTTAGTCAAAGGAAAAGCATTTGAAACAGGGGGAGAAAATTTCAAATCTTAAAAATACTTCTTGCAATCTTATTCATATACTTTTGACTATTTGCAAAAAGACTTTGAAAAGATTTTTCCAAAAGAATTTGCAAAAACAAAACAAGTGATGCAAAACGTGGTCCAAAATGTTAAATATCAAATCAAACTTGGATACTTAGAAATACTTGCATTTCAAAATAACTTATGCACATCTGTCAAAATGCAAACTAGTTACATTTCTACTCTTTATATTTGCTTTGGTTTGTGTTGGCATCAATCACCAAAAAGGGGGAGATTGAAAGGGAAATAGTCTCAATATTTCCTATAATCTATTTTAGTGTTTGACGACCATCACAAACCTTGTGGACTAACCAGTTTGCCTAGTTGATCATTTCATAGGTGCATAAGTTCATCTACAACTATTCTAAATCGACTGACCAGAATACCGTAGATTATTCCGGACAGGAGAAGCTTTTTGGAAAAACAGACTAAGCGTGGACCGTCCGGGCACTTGCGTCAGACCGTCCGCGACACCAAGGTGACCCTCGGACAGGAACACTGCATAAAAGCGAGTCTACACTACGGATCGTCCGATGGAAAAGCAAGCACCGTCCGAGACCAAGCGCGGACCATCCGGTCGGTGCAGAACCGAAAAACCTTAAGGTGACGGGTTCGGTAAAATGAATTATAGCGTCCTCGCGGACCGTCCGGGATGCACGACCGGACCGTCTGCGACTGCCTTTATCTGACATCTAACGACGCATTTAATGCATAGTAGCAGTTGATATAGCCGTTACTGCTGACCATTGCGATTTCAACCGTTGATGTACAGGGGTGGACCGTCCGGACCAGGGGCGTGGACTGTCCGCGGTCGGCAGAAAAGGAGCAACGGCTAGGAAGTGGTTGGGGGCTATAAATACCACCCCAACCACCTCCATTCAAGACATCCAAGCACTCCAATCTTTCACATTCAATACAAGAGCTAGCAATCCATTCCAAGACACAATCAAAGCTTCCAATCTCTCCAAGTTCCACAATTAAGACAAATGATCATTAGTGATTAGTGACTTGAGAGAGAGAGAGTGATCCGTGTATTATTTGTCGCTCTTGTCGCTTGGCTTTTGCAATCGTGCTTTCTTCTTTTCCTATTCTTGTTCTCAAGACATTTGTAATCAAAGCAAGGGACACCAAGTTGTGGTGGTCCTTGTAGGGGTCTAAGTGACCCATTTGATTAAGGAGAAAAGCTCACTCGGTCTAGGTAACCGTTTGAGAGAGGGAATGGGTTGAAAAAGACCTGGTCTTTGTGACCACCTCAACGAGGAGTAGGTTTGCAAGAACCGAACCTCGATAAAACAAATCACCATGTCATCCGCGTTATTTTCTTTTGATTTGTTTTCACCCTCTCTTTCGGACTCGATTTTAATTCTAACGCTAACCCCGGCTTGTAGTGTGTGCTTAAGTTTATAATTTTTAGATTCTGCCTATTCACCCCCCCCCCATCTAGGCGACTTTCAGTGGCAATAATAAGTAGAAGAAGAACCGCGGCCACGAGAGGCCACAGTCTGCTGCTCCAGTCGTTGCAGTTGCGACTAGGGGCCGGAACGGGCGCGGCAAGCGCCCACGGCCACAGGAAGGCAACAGTGGCTCATGCCCTGTGCACCCCAATAGTCGCCACAGTGCCTCGGAGTGCCGCGAGATCATCAAGCTCGTGAAGCACGTCAGCGAGCGACACGAGCAGGCTTCCAAGGATGGCTCGCCACCTCGTTGCCGACCTGGCAAGGAGAAGGTCGATGAAGGTGACGCGGCCGTGGCAGAATGGGACCTCGGGTATCATCACCTGAGGGGGTCCTCAATGACGTTTTCACTAGAGACTCCGACTCCGGCAACGACAACGACCGCCGCAAGAAGCTGTACGTGATGTACGATGGGAGCTAGGAGCTCATCTCCCGTAGGAACGTGAAGTCCCTGCGTCGAGAGGTCCTTTCGACGGTCCCGGGGGGTCCCGAAGGCTGCTCCACATCAGTGGTGGAGGAGCACCACTATCTCATTCGGGGTATCCGATTGCCCCAAAAACATGGCAGGGGCCGGTATACTACCGCTCATTACCGCCCCTGTCGTTGCCAACATGCGGCTGCACCATGTTCTGATTGACGGTGGGGTTGGGCTCAACGTCATCAGCCATGCTGCATTCTCCGGAGTGGGCCCATAGCCGGTGTATCCTCTTGGGAGCATCGCACTCCCGGTTACGTTCCGGACTGAGGAAAACTTCTGCATACAGAACGTCCAGTTCGATGTCGCAGAGGTTAACCTCCCCTTCAATGCCATCATTGGCAGGCCGACCCTGTACCAGTTCATGGTCATTGCCCATTATAGGTATTTGGTCCTCAAGATGTCGTTCCCGGCTAGGGTCCTTACCGTGCGGGGCGATCGCGCCGCTGCGCTTGCGACTGTCGAGAAGCTGCACGCCCTGGCGGCAGAAACTGCACGCCCGGACGACGGAGGGAGGGACCCCTCAACTTCCGGAACCAAGGCACCTACCAAGGTGCCAAAGATGCAGCCATCCAGAGCATACGGGGGTCCCGTCAAGACCATCCAAGTCGGCGCGGATTCTTCCCAGACCACCCACATTGCGGGCAATCTGGAGGAGAAATAGGAACTCGCGCTCGTCACCTTCCTCCGGGCAAATGTCGACGTTTTCGCATGGGAATCGTCACAGATGCTTGGGATCCCTAGGGAGGTGATTGAGCACCATCTAAAGATCAACCCTGATGCCAAACTGGTGAGTCAGAAGCCTCGGAGATAGTCCATTGAGCGGCAGGACTTCATCCGTGAGGAGGTCCAGAAGCTGCTAAACGCTGGCTTCATCGAAGAGGTTCATCACCTAGTATGGCTGGCCAACCCAGTCGTTGTTCCAAAGGCAAACGGGAAGCTTCGGATGTGCATCGACTACACCAGCCTTAATAAGGCTTGTCCCAAGGACCCGTATCCACTTCCACGCATAGATCAAATTGTGGATTCTACCTCCGGGTGCGACCAATTGTCATTCTTAGATGCTTACTCTGGTTTCCATCAGATCCAGATGTCTAGGGAAGATAGGAAGCATACCGCTTTTGTAACAGTGGATGGGCTTTACTGCTATGTTGTAATGCCCTACGGTCTAAAGAATGCCTTGCCAACATTTGTACGGGCGATGAGTAAGACCTTCAGGGACCTGATTAGGGACAGGATAGAGATATACGTCGATGACATCATGGTCAAGACTAAGAGAGGGTCGACTCTAGTGGAAGACTTGACCCTGGTCTTTGACAAGCTGCGGGCAACGCGCACGAAGCTAAACCCAGAGAAGTGCGTCTTTGGCGTCTCCGCAGGGAAGTTGCTGGGATTCCTGGTTTCGCACTGGGGCATTGAAGCAAACTCGGAGAAGATCAGAGCAATTGAGGCAATGAGACCTCCGGCCTGGATCAAGGACGTCCAGAAGCTTACGGGGTCCCTAGCCGCCCTTAGCTGCTTCATCTCACGACTGGCTGAGAGGTGCTACCCTTCTTCAAGCTCCTACAGAAGTTCGGCCCATTCTCTTGGACCGAGGAGGCAGAGCGAGCCTTCCAAGAGTTGAAGCAGCACCTTGTGTCCCTACCAATACTGGTAGCTCCGGAGCCAGGGGAGCCGTTGTACTTGTACATTGCAGCGGCTGCAGAGGCGGTGAGCATGGTGCTGGTCGTCGAGAGGACGGCAAAAGATCCCTAGGGGAGTCAGGAGGTTCCCCTAGGAGAAGGTGGTGGTCCGACCACCATGGACCTTGAGGACCTGGGACCAACCATAGGGGTCCGGACCATACAGAAGCTGGTCTACTACGTCAGCGAGGTCCTTCATGAGGCGAAGACCAGGTACCTTGAGACGCACAAGCTACTCTATGCTGTGCTTGTCGCGTCCAGGAAGCTGTGCCACTATTTCCAGGCACACAGGGTCGTGGTGGTGACCTCATTCCCGTTAAGGGCCATCCTCCACAACTCTAACGCCACAGGCAACATCGCCAAGTGGGCAGTGGAGCTTGCTGAGTTCCAGCTAGACTTCCAGCTTCGCCACGCTGTCAAGAGCCAGGTTCTGGCTGACTTCATCGTGGAGTGGACCCCTCCCCCGAGCGCTCCTGGGGGTCCGGATCCTAATTCAGACCCCACACCTGCGGAGCCTGGGGTCCGGGTCTACACCGAGCCCCACTGGACGCTTTTCTTTGATCGGTCCGCCCGCCAGCAGGGAGGCGGTGCTAGAGTGGTCCTCGTCGACCCAAGCGGAGATCAACTAAAGTACATGGTGTACCTTGAGTTCAAGGCCACCAACAATATGGCAGAGTACGAGGCCCTGACCTTCGGCTTATCTGTGGCCCTATCCCTAGGGATCCGCCAGCTCCTCGTGAAGGGGGACTCCCAGCTGATCATCAAATAGGTCCACGGGGAATGTAGCTGCATGGAGCCCAGGCTCGCAGCTTACCTCCTCCATGTAAGGAAGCTGGAGAAGGACTTCACGGCCGTGGAACTGCAACATGTTCCTCGGGCTAACAACTCAGCAGCAGATGAACTCTCCACGAGGGCATCAACTTGGGCACCCGTGCCCGAGGGCGTCTTTGAAAGACGGCTGCTGAGACCTACCGCCCAACTTGCCGAGCCAGGCGAAGGGGGTGAGACGAGCACCTCGAAGCTAGCGGTCCCAGTGGCGTTACATCTACAGAACCCACCATGGATTGTGTGTACTACAGGGGGTCCTACCAACCCCTTAGCGCCACATCCAGTATCTCAGAGTGGTCCCGATGCATGGATCTCCAAGATCCGGGACTACCTGAAGGAAAATATCCTTCCTGAAGATCATGTGTCCGCAGAGCGCATAGTGCGGTTGGCTAAGCGATACGCGGTGGTGGAAAGGGATCTCTACCGTCGTGGCGCCAACGGCATTCTCATGCGGTGCATCACCTAGGAGGAGGACCGTGAGTTGCTCACGGAGATCCATGGAGGAGAGTGCGGAAGTCATTCCTCATCCCGCACGTTGGTCGGTAAGGCCTTCCGGCATGGCTTCTACTAGCCAACCACCCTCCAGGATGCAGCTAATATGGTAAAGTCCTACAAGGCGTGTCAGTTCCACGCAAAGAAGATACACACACCAGCTCAGGCTCTGCAGATGATTCCACCATCCTGGCCATTCACCGTATGGGGGGTGGATATCCTGGGACCATTCCCCAGGGCCGTCGGCGGGTACCGTTTCCTCTTCGTCGCCATCGACAAGTTCACAAAGTGGCCAGAGGCCACCCCTGTGGTCAATATCACCTAGAGTGCTACTATTGCTTTCCTCAGGTCAATTGTCTGTAGATTTGGGGTCCCAAGCCGTATCATTACGGACAAGGGGACCCAGTTTACAAGTCGGCTCTTCCAAGAGTATTGCGAGGGCATCGGCACCCAGCTCTGCTTTGCGTCTGTGGCTCATCCTTGGAGCAACAGCCAAGCTGAGAGGGCAAACACAGAAATCCTTAGGGGACTCAAGACATGCACCTATGACTGCTTGAAAAAGCATGGTGCAAATTGGGTCAACGAGCTTCCGTCCGTGCTTTGGGGGAACCAGACCACACCCAGCCGAGCTACCGGGGAGACCCTGTTCTTCCTAGTCTACGGGGCCGAAGCCTGCCTTCCCCCGGAAATTATTATGGGCTCCCCACGGGTCCAGTCTTTCGATGAGTCTATGCAGGAACAGCTGCGGCGTGAGGACGTGGACTTCATCGACAAGCGCAGATGGCGAGCGGCGATCCGAAATGCATGGTACAACCAAGCGCTCAGGCGCTACCACCAATGATTCGTGCATGGTAGGGAGCTCAGGGTCGGGGACTTGGTCCTAAGGCGAGTACTGAACCGAGAAGGGCTCCACAAACTCTCCCCCAGCTGGGAGGGACCCTTCAAGGTGACAGAAATATGCCGACCCGGGTGTGTCCGCCTTGCCATAACTGAAGGAGTGCCTCTTCCCAATCCCTGGAATATAGAGCATCTCCCTAAGTTCTACCCATAGAAGCGAAACTAGGGGGTTGAGTTTTCTTCCTTTGTAACTGGGTTCTGCATATGTGTACATCAATCCGATGAGGTCTGCCCTCGTAAGCCCGGCCTATTGGTCTGCATCCATGTATATCAAGTTATAAGGAAAGAATTTACCCCCTAGAGGAGCTTTTGTGATGGTTCGTTCTACTTCAATTTACGAGCATTATTTTTTATCTAACCCACCCATAGAGTTCCCACCCTTGCTGGTATGATGACATCCGAATTGAGTAGCCAGGCTTGCAGTTTAGGACCCCTCTACAAAGGCAGGGGGTCCGACAGCCTGGGGGCCAGTTCTAGTGAATGGGCGCTTGTTCCCTAGGGTGGTCCAGAGCTGTGTAGCTGCTTAGCTTGGTTTTGTACCCTAAGCCTGCACGCTCCACCATTCTGCGACGGGTATCCTAGTATTTGGAATTATAGTCTTGTGGGTCCGGCAACCTGGGGTCCGGTTCTAGAGAATGGACACTCGTCTCCTGGGGTGGTCCGGAGCTGTGTAGCCGCTTAGCATGGTTCCGTACCCTAAGCCTGCACGCTCCACCACTCTGCGATGGGTGTCCTAGTATTTAGAGCTATGATCCAGGGGGTCCGGACATACGGCTTGGCTTCCTAGGCTAAATCCTGCAGGCCCTGTTGCATGAATCAAAGGATGCCAGATACCAGACAATGGGTCCTATGGGTGTGCTACTAACACATCAAAACCGAAGCTGTGTGTAGGTCCAGGTCCCAATCCAGACGCAGGTAGTCTCAAACTGTAGAGACTACCTCCTAGGGACCAGACGACTAATTTTCCCTTAGGTATATTGGTATCCAGCCTCGACACGTCGAGCCTACATCCCAGGGGGGCCAAGTACCAGGGAGAAGTTGGTAACGCTACACACAGCAAGGACAAATAGCATACATATAAGTGTTGTTTGATTAATAGTTCTCAAAAGTATCTTATAAAACCAAAAGTTATTACAAGCCGCACCCCAGCGAGACCCTTGATTTGTCTCTATAGATTTGGCTACTCGTCATCAGCAGGATCCCGCTGGAAGCGCTCGGCCACCAGCTCCACGGCATCTTGTACGCTCTCCTGGGCGACGTCTTCTGTGGCAGCCACCGGACTCGCGATCACCGGTGCCAAGGATATGGCGGGGTCGTGCCCTCTGCCTCCAGGCGGGCGCCAAGGATCTGGTCCAGGCATCGGAGGCGGTCAGCGGCGGAGTCCAGCACCCGGAGCGCATCGGAGATCAACGCAGGCAGCTCTGACACTGGGATAGGGCTCATCCCTAGCGGCACCAGTGTTGTGCTTGCCTCGCCGGCCCATGCAGCAATGCGCTGGACCCCGGCGTGGTGCTCCGCCTGGAGATCTTCAAGGGCCTTCCTGGTGGCCTCCACTGCCTGGGAACCCTGTGCCACCTGTGCCATGTGGAACTGGCGGACCTGCTCCTCCAGTTCATTTTCCTTCTTCTCCGCCTCGAAATCGTGCTCAGCCAGCAACTCGCCTCGCCGGGTGAGCATTTCCTCCCTGAAGGCGAGATCCATCTCCCGCCTGGCAAGGTCCGTCTCCTGCCTGTCCAGGGACTCTCCCCTGGCCTTCAAGTTCTCCTCGGCGAGGGCGGCATCGCTGGCCTTGCCCTCGAGCTCCTGCTGCCCCTATTATAGCCTCTCCACCGCCTTGACCTGCTGGACTCGCTGCACTTCTAGGGTCTGGTCCAGGGCATTCAGCTTGGCCCGGAGCTCTGTTGTGAGGGCCTCCCTCTGGCTCAAGGCCTCCTCCCTCTTGGCCACCTTCTTCTCCCTCCGGTGTGCCTCCAGCTCCCTGGCATACACCTTCTGGAGGTCCTTCTTGTACTCCTTGCGATCCCGCTCGAGTTGGGACCGCTCGGAAATGAACTGGCGGGACGCCATCCTGGTGCGCTCCTCCAACTGGGTGCGCCAGTCGCTAAGGCGCTGGTGCTCGGCCTCAAGCGCCTCCGACTCCCGCAGAATTGCAGCCCTAGTGTCACTAAGGACCTGGTGGGCGCGGGACAGCATGCGGGGAGGGGGATTAGCGCAGCTTCTTCCTCGGCGCCTGACCGGAGCCGTCGCCCGAACACCACCTCCATCTCCTCTGGTGCAGGCGGGGGGTTGGAGCTGGACGCGCCTCCGGTGTCACCCCCAGCGTCGGAAGTAGGCGCGATATCGGAGGCAGGTGCAGATCCCCCAGCTAGGACCTCCTTTGTCGCTGCGACACCGCCTGATGCTGGCGCTGCTGCCGCCGGACCCCTGGCTGGGGCGTGAGAAGCCACAGGCACTGTCTGGGCAGCGGCTGGAGGCGGACCGCCGACACCACTCCCAACTCCCAATAGATTCCTGCTACTGAGAGCCAGACCCATCAGTGGGCTTGGTACCTGGCGGAAGAGGAGGAGGTGCGACCTTGGGAGCGGTGGAGGAGGAAGCCCTGGTGATTAGACGATGGGTTAAGACCTGTCGGCATGATAATTAGACTCACAAAAAAAAGGGGCAACACTTACTTGGGGCCCTGGAATTTCCAGCGACCTAGGAAGCGGGGCGACCGCTGCTGTTGCTGCTGCTGTGGCTACTGCTGCTGCTGTGGCTACTGTTGTTGCTGCTGCTGCTGGTGCTCCCGGGGGTGATCACCCCTGGATGGTGGTGGTGGCGGCAGGACCAGAGGGCTGACACGCCTCTGCACGCCGGGGGCCTGAGAGTTGCCCCCTCGGTCCCACCTGCGGTCCTTTGATGCTTCTAGGAGGGCTCTGAAACGAGCGACCCATCAGCGCGACGCAGCCTGCGCCGCCTCTCCTCCTCTGAACCCCCGGAGCTACCTAGGGCGGAGGCGCTGCTTGCAGCCCCTTTGCCCTTGTCCAAGGGCCTGGGGACTGCGGCAGGGCTGGTACAAGGGGCCGGACCAGCAGGCTGGGGACCCCCAGCCGGTACACCAGGGATCTGGATCCCACGGAGGGGGTCCCGACCGCCGGTCTCATGAACCGCCACACCGCTGTCGTCGAGGGTCGACAGCATGGCCAGGACCACCATTCGCAGCCCTGGATCATCACAGAGCGCCGGGGTGTCCTAGGGGAGTATCAAGGATTCAAGGATAAAGGACTCACCAGTAATCCCCTTCACCAGGAGTTCCAGCTCCTCCCAGGATAGATCGGTATCCGGCCCATGTTGGATCCTACCGATATCATTCGGGCCAGTGAACCAGCAGCACAAGCGCAACCTCCTCTGCAGCGGCATGACCCGGCGCTTCAGGAAGTCGCCGACCACATGCCTGGAGGTCAGACCACTGGTTGCCAAGGTCTTGATCCTGTCCAGTACGGACAGGAACTCTGGCGATAGCGATGGCTTGGTCCTTCAGTGCTTGCGGTCGAGGGCTGGCCCGTTGCTCAGTAGGGCGAGGCGGTCGTTGGCCTCGGCGCTGGCGATCACCCAGTCGCCGCGCCAGTTTTCCCACCTCGCGCCACCGAAGGTGGAGATGTAGGCTACGGCCGAATTCAGCATCGTCTGAAAGTAGTAGGCACCAAGATGGTCCCTAGCCTTCCCAGACTTGACCAACACGAAGAAGTGGCGGATGAGGGAAGTACAGGGGGCCACCCCTACGAACATCTCACAGAGGTGGACGAAGATGGCCGCTTGGAGGATGGAATGGGGCGTAAGGTGCTGAAGCTGGAGCCCGAACTCCTCCAACAGCAGTAGGAAGAAAGGCGAGATCGGCAGTGCCAACCCACAGGAGATGTAGGAGACGAACAAAACAAACTCCCGGTAGCGAGATCACCGAGGGGGACGACGCCGGCGCGGATTCTTCCGGCGAGCCCCGGCACGCTCCACCCAAGCGGGCCACGCACCAGGTTGAGCGCTGCCTCGGACTGAAAGCGGTCGAGATGACCTAGCGAAGCCATGGCAACTACGGTGGCACGAGCATAAAGCAGAGAAGCGCGAAGGCAAAGGGGCACAGAGGAGCACGAAGGCGAAGAGGCGCAGTCGATTGGAAGAGAATGCGAAAGGGTAACTGCTACACGCAAGGTGAAGCCTTTTTCAAGGAAACCTGAGTCCTCATTCAGGGAAACCCTTCCGCGTGCCCCTCAATCACCGCAGGCGATCACGCGCGACGGGCACCTAGGATCCTGGCAGCCCAGTCTATGACACGGGGGCCCGGGTCCACTAGTCATGCAGCTTGGGTGCCAGATTTCGGGTGTGGGGATTGTCGCACGCGGCAGCACACCTCCTCATTGCTGTCGCAAGAGACAACAACCTAGTCTATGACACGGGGGCCCAGGCCCACGAGTCATACAGCTTGCGAGCCAGATTTCGGGTGCGGAGAAAGCAAACCGCCACACGCGCCGGTAGTGTGCCTTCCATGGGGCCGCTGCAGAAGACAAAAGGTAATATTTTAAATTGATGCAGCAGCAACGCGGCACCACGCGTGTGGCCCAACAAAACCACCAGGCATGGGGGCTGCGGGTCAGTCAGCCGCGAGGACAGATATGGCAGTTGGCGTGACCTAAGGTGGATTGACGGTGCGTGCGTCAGCAGACGTGCTGAAACGGCGCGCCAATCACCAATCAGGCCATGTCGAAGCAAAGTACAAGTTTTGGCCCCACCTGCAGGCTCGCATCCTCCCCTGAGGTGGGCCCGAGGGCCACTGTCGGTACCCTGAAACTAGGGTACCCCCTGCTACTATGTAAAGACACAGTACCCACACGGCTATGTCTTAGTCGCGTGGTAGAGGTGTTGTGTGTGGGACCAAGCCATGACTCGCCCCAGCCTCGGGCGACTACTCTAGGTCCATAATAGCACCTGACCCTGGGCGGGTCCGGAACCGCCATGTGTCCAAAGAAGGTGATATACTCCAAGGCATCAACAGTGAGTCCGGACCCCCATGGGAGAGTACCGAACCCCTGGATATACAGTCCGGACCTCCATGGTTGGTCCAGGACCTCCACGTGTGCAAGCCAGACCCCTGGAATGTGATCTGGACCCCCATATGAGGTCTGGGCCGCCCACAATGGGGTCCCAAGGTTCCAGGATAGAACATACTCTAGCCTTGAACAGGACCCAGGCGAGAGTCCGATGCCGACACGTGTCCGAACGTCTGGTGGGTTTCGGACCTGTCTGCATATACACCTGCTCCCCGCTCAGGCGGAGACCCGATGCTGCCATGTGGCATACTGCGCGCGGCTTAAGCCAATGGGAGGAACCTAGCATGACGCCTCTGGGCCATGCGTGCCTTCGCATTCATTGCGGATAAGACGTGCGCCTGTCCATTCCACTGACAGGCGGCATGCTCAGTCCATGATACGCGGGTCGTGCTGTTATTCACCATTACTCGTACGTTTCGGCTATCAATGGTGCATGGACTGTGGTCATCAAGACTCCCGGTGATTGCTCAGGCGTTACTAGCATTAGATACTCACATAATGTATTCTTTCCATTATGATCCTGGGCCCACATGTCGGGGCTCAGCATCCTTATATGTGCCTCCCTTAAACTATAAAAGGGAAGGCACACAACGTTACAAGGACAGGTTCACAGACACACGCTTACATGCTCTCTCAATACAACACACACACAGTGGAGGTAGGGTATTACGCTCCGGCGGCCTGAACCACTCTAATCCCTCATGTGCTCTTGTGTTCTTCCCGTATCCGCTCAACAGGCAAACCGCTAAGGCCCCCTCCTCATCTTAGGATTAGGGCGGGTGCATTCCGCCACCCGCCCGGAGGATTTTCTCTCCGACAGGGTCACTCCCATGTTTGGAAATGTTTTTAGTGACCATTGAAAGGTGTTGAAGCTCAAGATATGGCAAGAGTGATCAAGTCATGTGACTTGGAGCTTTGGAGTCCAACATCGAGCTCAAATAGCCTCGGGGAAAGAATTTTACATCTTGTGATAAGAAACTACAGGAATAAAAACCTAAGGTCACTAAGAAAATTTCCCTGTTGGCTGAATTCTTGCAAATGATAAGTATCTCCTTTCCTTTTTATTACAAGTCAAGTATTTTATCCTTGCAAGAGACTATTGTTAGTTTATTCTACACACCTTCAGGGGGCTTGATCCCTACTTTAGAGTATTATACTTTTGACATTCTGTTTAAACTAAGTTGGTGAGCCATTGGGGCAGACTTAATCAATGTTTATCGACAAGATCTTGAGCTAAGTAGTCCAACAAAAGGTTCAAATGTAGTTCTATGGCAATAACTAAGCATGACATTGATCTTCTCTACCATGGCGGATCACTAAGTTTGGCTTGGTCTGCCCTTCACTCTAGACTGCTATCTAGCCAGAGTCTAATGGCCTACATTGGTTTCCTTGCCTAATACTAGAGGCATTGAAAAGGTTTTAGAAGTACTTTAGAAAATCTATGGCTAAGTATAAGCAAGGATGACCCTCGGGAGAAGGAAGTTTACCACTATTCCTAAGATTATGCGTAGGAAGAATCCATGCTATATCACGAAGAGTTATGTCCCCCATTTTTGAGGCTCTTGATGTCTTAGGGATTGGGGGATGTCCCTTTGAGGCCCTTATGGTGCTAAGGGTATTGGATGCTCTATTGGCTATGTCCCTTGATCCGAGTGCCAAAGGGACACTCCTTTGGAACCCTTGCGCTATTAAGGACCCTAAATGTGTCACATACTATATTAACTAAGGAAGATGGAAGTGCCTCTTTGGGACATTCATACTCCTGAGGGCCTAATAACTCTGCAATGGTTCTAATGCTCTTTGCTCGAGGGCCAAAAAACAACCTTTTGGGGCCCTCCTAAGGGCCCTAGACAAAAAAAAATAAACTTTTATGGCTCTTGTGTTGCTAAAGGCTCTAGGCCTATGCACCTAGCTACCTATAAGTGCTCCTCGATGTCTATACATGAACTAAGGGACATAAGCCACTAGGTGAGAGCACCTAGAGGGGGTGAATAGGTGATCCTGCGAGAAATACTTCAAACAACACAAACTTGGTCTAATAAAAATGTTAGTGAGAACTAAAACCAAGTTTGGATGAGAAGAGGAGAGAAAGATAAACTCTTCACTTGATTGCTCTCTTAATATGAGTATTAAACTAGAAGCAATATCGCAAGAGAATATGAGCGCTAAGGAAGACAACAATTACAATAAAGAAAGTAGACAAGAGACACAACGATTTTTTCCCGTGGTTTGGCCAAAGCCTACCTCCACATTATGGTGACCTCCTTTGGTCAAGGGTTGCACTCAACCCCTCTCAAGTGATCCAAAGATTAAACTTGAGTGCCACAGTTATCTTCCTTATATCTCGATCATGTTTGTGAGAAATCTCCACAAGATTGGAGGCTCTCACGCCTTACACAAAGATTACAATCAAACTCAGAGTAAGGAAGGGAGTAAGAACATGCACACAAGAGCACAACGCAGCAACACTTGCACAAAAAGCAAAGACAAGAGCGCAAGAACAAAGCGATAGAGTTATAGCTGAGAAAAAACGCTCAAATCTCTCTTAAATCACTAGAGGGTGTGGTCGCGGAGTCTTAGATTTGTAGTGTGCACTTGAGATGCTTGGTGTCTACAACAAGGCGCCTAGGGGATCCTTTTATAGCCCTAAGGGGCCTAGGAGTCGTTGCCTTCTCCATAAGGAAGCCCAAAAGTTGCCCTATCTGCAGGCGAATCGGACAGTCTAGTGCATCACTGGCCGAAGTTTGGTTCTTTGAGCCAAACTTCTTCAACTTCTTTTAGCTCTTCTTGAGAGGCTCCCGAGCACTTAGACAAACATAGTTAGCAACTAAAACAATTGAGTAAGTAGTAAAACCATACCTTTTCACTCTTTTCACAAGGATCTGCAATATGCCTATAGCTATGTCCAAAACGCACTTTCTTTGAAACTAGGTTAATAGCCAAAACAAAGTGCTAGAAACATATAATATGGTTGTCACAACCGGATTTCAGGGCACCAAGACCCGGGCGCGAACATAATCACCAGGTGTGCTGGGACCAAGTCTCACACATATGATGAATCATGGCACAGGATCGAATGTCACATCTTTACTATATAACAGGAGTTATGTACAAAATAAATAAATAATTACATTATATGGAGACAACGGTCCAGCAACCCAAAGTTGACTGGGAGACGACGACCTAGACCTCTCACGAACACATCGCAGCATCCTCCAGGCGCCTCATCCTGTGGTACCTATTCTTGACCTGTGGGGGGGTGTGAGACAGCAAGAGTGAGCTCACATACGTTCATAGCTCAACAAGTTGTGGGAAATAATGTGCATGAACTCGCCAAAGGTGGGAGCTCACGTGAAGTGTAAGGCTTACCAAAGAGGATGGTTGAAGCTGAGCATTGCTTTTAAAGTTGGTCAAAATTTTATTAGCAGTTACTAAGTATAAGTAAATACCAACCCAATTAAATAGTAGAACAAAAGTAACAACATCACCTGCGATGCAATGCATATGACAAATTGAATTTAGTTCCATAAATTAATCATGTGAGTGTCCGAGCTGCTCATGACCGTGAGCACGGCTAGTATACCAGTTTTGCACTCTGCAGAGGTTGCGCATCTTTACCCACAAGTCATGTTACCCATCTGCCAAGAGACGGCCAATCTCATACACCTCTACCGAGGAGGCGAGGCAGGGTAACACTACGAGGCCTTTACAAAGTTCCATTAGCTTCAGAAAACCCGCTACAGTTTATAGGAAGCTCCAATGCAGGAATCCCTCGCATGACTGGCATCGCAGCAAAATCATCCCAAGGGCCTCCCTACACTGACCACTCCCCTACTGCCCTTGCCCCTTTCGGGTAAGGTAGTCATCCACTAGCTTTCCTAATTAATCAGCCAAGGGCGTCCCATTAAACCCTTGTGGTAGCACTGTTTTCCCGGGTGGTTCTCCATGTTCCAATTAACATAATGATCTTATCATGAACAGTAAATAACAACTGATAATAAAAGTATAATCATGAATAATATGTATCTCTATACCCAAAACCACGTAAAGCAATAGCAGGTACTACCCAAAGGTTCAGTGGTAAACAAGGTATAAAGATAGACAAACTAGGGTATCCTATTGGGTCCCATCAAAA
The DNA here is from genome assembly GCA_029449295.1 of Zea luxurians. Taxonomy (NCBI): domain Eukaryota; kingdom Viridiplantae; phylum Streptophyta; class Magnoliopsida; order Poales; family Poaceae; genus Zea; species Zea luxurians. The sequence continues at coordinate 4,323,511 of JAOPSE010000134.1, read as the reverse complement.
TTAACCTATGCAGATCATTATGATTAATCAGAACATGACTGGGTAAAAAAGAAGTGACCAAGGGCACAACTTGCCTGGGACTTGAGATTCCAGGTACCAACTTGCTCTTCAGATGACACGTGACCTCACTGCTAGTCGTAGCAATACAAACAAACAGTATATAGACAAGATTAACATTACACCAAACATAAGTACAAACTGAATAATAATGATCTACGCGTCGTAACGAGATCGTGGGCTCGAGAATCACTACAATCGGAGTTACGGTTGTGAAGTTATGGTTTTCCGAAGATCCACGTGGTTAAATATAGAATAGACTAAGTGCAACTGTTTAACCTATATTTCATGACAAAACAAAGTTACCAGATGATAATAAATATTATTGTGGAACTAATGCAACTAAAATAGATTTAAACGGAGCTATGGTTATTGAGTTACGAATTTCTGAAGTTAATTAGCACCTAGAATAGATTAATTCAATTGAACAATTTTAATTTAAGTTTCATGGTCAAACAAAGGTACTAGGTGATAAACAATATTAATACAAAACTATTGCTACTGGAATGACTCAAATTGAAGCTAAAATGAATTTAATATGATTTATTCAAGTTTCTGGATTTATTTTTGTATTAAAAATCAATTTCCAAAATTAAATAACTGAATTTACAGAGTTATGGACTGGGCGTACTATTTACAGAGAAATCAGGGGCCTCGGGGGAAGATGTCCAAGACTCAGTGCATAGTGAATATGGACAGCGGGTTGGTTTTCTGGAATCCTGGGGTCTCTTTTGCAAAATGGTTAAACCAAAGGGTACTACGTAATTTCAGCCGCCCGATCTAAAATCGATGGTCCCGATTAGATCCAGCGATCATGAAACCTCGGTCGCACGATGGAACTTCAATGTCTCAGATTTAAATAACCTATACTGATTTACTACCGGCCGATCGAGATCGGACGGCGCACGATCCTCACCCGAAGCGGTACGCATCAGGCTCAATCGCGACCGTAGGTGCTCGATCCAACGGCGAGCTCGTATTTCTCCCCTATCCTCGACCAGTGCGGCGGCGCCAATAATCCCCGGCGGCGCAGCCCGCCGGCGAGGCCACGGTCGGCGCCCTGGTGCTCTAACCCGCAAACCTACGGGCGCTATGCTACGAGAAGTACAAGGCGAAAGATGTGGAGAGGACCATACCACGAATCGCGCAGCCGTAAGCCCCGGCCACAACACATGGCGGCACCGCCGCGAACCATTTGCTCCGGTGAGCAATTCGCCTCTACTCCGGACACCACGGTCACCGTTATCGCCTCCAACGGATTCCAGGAACGTAGTAAGATCACCTGCGGCGGTCACTGCTGGCACGGGAGCTCCACCGACGACGATTGCTTGCGGCGGCAATAGGATCTACCTGGTGGCAACGCCCTTACACAACAGTGGTGGCGATTTCAGGGTCGCGATTCCGGTAGGGCGAGGGCCAGGTACCTACCTATTTGTACCCGGGGCAAGAGCTTCGCACGGAGTTTTCGCCAGGTTCAACGGACAGAGCAAAAATCGGCTAGCTTCTCGGAATTTTGTTGCGCTCCCCACGGTGTCGCGTGGATTGGTTTGGGGAGGACGATTCCGACCGTGAGGGCCCGCATGACAGAGGAGGGCGCAGAGCAGAACGTCCATGCGCGATGGCCCTGGACGCGCGCGCGAAGGTCGGCGGCAACCCCGGGATTCTCGGTTCCGCGCACGGCAACGGGAGAAGATGAAGCTGTCCACGTGGGGCCCACGCGCCATACACACCGGAGAAAAAGAAAAGGTCGTGGGAATGATGGGCCGGCTGGGCTTAGAAAGCAGAGTTGGGTCGGCGCGGTGAAGAGAAGGGAAAAGGAGGAGATGGGCCGCGGGGGAAAAGAAATCGGCCCAGTGAGGTCTTTCTGTTTCTTTTTTTAGTTCATTTCTCAAATTTTCAAACTTCAAATTCAATTTAAATCTAGCTTTAAAATTCAAACTCTTATTCAAAAGCACCAACAAAATTCCAGTATGCAAATGCAAAAATATATATTTGCTTATTATTACTCTTCCTTAAGTAGATGTTCCAAATCATATAAATTTACTTATTGTTTGTTTTAGAAGAAAGAAATATGATGAGTGGTCGTTAATTCAAGAATGAATATTTGTTTCTTACTTACTTTGACTGAAAGATATATATACTTTATATTTATTCACTCTTTGTTTTAAACTTGACACTTAAACTCAAATACTCAACCAAAGTGCTAGCATGAATGCATATATATATGCACAATATTTTAATTATGTAGAAACTCATATTCTAGTTTCTTTGTACCTAGGTTTTGAATATCAACCCTTAATATTAGTATCTTTAGGGAGATATACATTGTAAAAAGAGGAATATATTAAAAGACATTTTGTTTTACTCAAACTTTCTGAAAAAAAACTCCTATAAATCCTACAATAGGTTTTCGAGTGTTACAAATTCTACCCCCCTTAACAGAAATCTCGTCCTCGAGATTTGTAAGAAAAGGGATATAGGAAGAGTGGTTTGCAATTTAGCTTTCAGTTTCTAATTATTTCAAAAATCAAAAGCCTCTCTTTTTTCATTAAGGAGTGATTAGGAGAGCATGGGTATGTATATCCACTTTATTGTGTATGGTAAAAGATGTCTTTAAAGCATAGAGAGGTTTGGGTAATAAAGAGTGTGGTAAGGAAAGACTTCATCCAAGATTGTGGCTCTTGATTCTTTTGAAGAACTAGCTTGAGTCTTATTCTTCCTTAATTTGATGAGGTCGATCATCTTCGATCTTCGTTCTTGAAGTTGTTATCCAAATTAGGGACATGTAGTTAAGATAAAGTAGTAGGTGGAGCAGCTAGGCTATGAGTTAAATGAGATTAGTCTGAATCTGGTTTGGTTGTTTGATTCCAGATGGGTGGGATAGGTTATGTAACCTATTATGTAGGTCAAGTTGTTGTGTATGGCCGAGTTGATCTAAGTCACCATTTTAGGCTTAGGGGTATGGCCTTATCTTTTGTACCTAGCATTAAGTAACTCACTCGATATTAGATCATATTATATTAGATAGAATCTAGATTAGGTTGGTATGGTTGGGTTAGATTAGTCAAGATCTGAGTAAATTTTGGATTAGCTCATGATTGTTATTCTAGAGTGAGATAAATATGCTTATTAGGGCCAAGATGAATCCATAAGGATAAGGTATCATCTTTTGAGATAAGTTAGATCTATTAGGATAAGATAAAATCTTTTCAAGATAAGATGAATCTGCTAAGGTAATAGAGTATCTTTCAAGACAAGATGGAGCTATTAGGCTAGATATATTTTTAATGGGGAATATTCTTAGTTTGTATAGTCATCTTATGATTTTTATTTATTTACATTTATGCCTATATGTATATGCAGATGTAATTGTGGACATTACTCCACAATCCATCACACTCAATCAAAGATCCAAATCAGACAAATATCATAAGAACAAACATTCAAGTTCATAGATACTTATATAAGAAAAATAGTATTGTTTTTGTTCCTAAGAGTAGGTCTCTTATTCCTAAATGTCACTTTAGGTACAGAATTTCAAAGTGTGAAATCCAAGTTTGTCTTTAGAAAGAAAAAGGTAAGAATAATCAGAGTAAAGCGGAAATAGATGAGAAAAAAAATTAAGAAAACTTTAGAAAAGATCAGAGTAGCAAAGATAAGTAGACAATGGTTGTCCAGTTCTATCTAGGTTTCATCCTACAGTCAACATTCCTCTGATACCACTTCTGTCACACCCAGATTTCGGGGCACCAAGACCCGGGCGCGAACATAATCACCAGGTGTGCTGGGACCAAGTCTCACACATATGATGAATCATGGCACAGGATCGAATGTCACATCTTTACTATATAACAGGAGTTATGTACAAAATAAATAAATAATTACATTATACGGAGACAACGGTCCAGCAACCCAAAGTTGACTGGGAGACGACGACCTAGACCTCTCACGAACACATCACAGCATCCTCCAGGCGCCTCATCCTGTGGTACCTGTTCTTGACCTGTGGGGGGGTGTGAGACAGCAAGAGTGAGCTCACATACGTATATAGCTCAACAAGTTGTGGGAAATAATGTGCATGAACTCGCCAAAGGTGGGAGCTCACGTGAAGTGTAAGGCTTACCAAAGAGGATGGTTGAAGCTGAGCATTGCTTTTAAAGTTGGTCAAAATTTTATTAGCAGTTACTAAGTATAAGTAAATACCAACCCAATTAAATAGTAGAACAAAAGTAACAACATCACCTGCGATGCAATGCATATGACAAATTGAATTTAGTTCCATAAATTAATCATGTGAGTGTCCGAGCTGCTCATGACTGTGAGCACGGCTAGTATACCAGTTTTACACTCTGCAGAGGTTGCGCATCTTTACCCACAAGTCGTGTTACCCATCTGCCAAGAGACGGCCAATCTCATACACCTCTACCGAGGAGGCGAGGCAGGGTAACACTATGAGGCCTTTACAAAGTTCCACTAGCTTCAGAAAACCCGCTACAGTTTATAGGAAGCTCCAATGCAGGAATCCCTCGCATGACCTCCATCGCAGCAAAATCATCCCAAGAGCCTCCCTACACTGACCACTCCCCTACTGCCCTTGCCCCTTTCGGGTAAGGTAGTCATCCACTAGCTTTCCTAATTAATCAGCCAAGGGCGTCCCATTAAACCCTTGTGGTAGCACTGTTTTCCTGGGTGGTTCTCCATGTTCCAATTAACATAATGATCTTATCATGAACAGTAAATAACAACTGATAATAAAAGTATAATCATGAATAATATGTATCTCTATACCCAAAACCACATAAAGCAATAGCAGGTACTACCCAAAGGTTCAGTGGTAAACAAGGTATAAAGATAGACAAACTAGGGTATCCTATTGGGTCCCATCAAAATTAACCTATGCAGATCATTATGATTAATTAGAACATGACTGGGTAAAAAAGAAGTGATCAAGGGCACAACTTGCCTGGGACTTGAGATTCCAGGTACCAACTTGCTCTTCAGATGACACGTGACCTCACTGCTAGTCGTAGCAATACAAACAAACAGTATATAGACAAGATTAACATTACACCAAACATAAGTACAAACTGAATAATAATGATCTACGCGTCGTAACGAGATCGTGGGCTCGAGAATCACTACAATCGGAGTTACGGTTGTGAAGTTATGGTTTTCCGAAGATCCACGTGGTTAAATATAGAATAGACTAAGTGCAACTGTTTAACCTATATTTCATGACAAAACAAAGTTACCAGATGATAATAAATATTATTGTGGAACTAATGCAACTAAAATAGATTTAAACGGAGCTATGGTTATTGAGTTACGAATTTCTGAAGTTAATTAGCACCTAGAATAGATTAATTCAATTGAACAATTTTAATTTAAGTTTCATGGTCAAACAAAGGTACTAGGTGATAAACAATATTAATACAAAACTATTGCAACTGGAATGACTCAAATTGAAGCTAAAATGGATTTAATATGATTTATTCAAGTTTCTGGATTTATTTTTGTATTAAAAATCAATTTCCAAAATTAAATAACTGAATTTACAGAGTTATGGACTGGGCGTACTATTTACAGAGAAATCAGGGGCCTCGGGGGAAGATGTCCAAGACTCAGTGCATAGTGAATATGGACGGTGGGTTGGTTTTCTGGAATCCTGGGGTCTCTTTTGCAAAATGGTTAAACCAAAGGGTACTGCGTAATTTCAGCCGCCCGATCTAAAATCGATGGTCCCGATTAGATCCAGCGATCATGAAACCTCGGCCGCACGATGGAACTTCAATGTCTCAGATTTAAATAACCTATACTGATTTACTACCGGCCGATCGAGATCGGACAGCGCGCGATCCTCACCCGAAGCGGTACGCATCAGGCTCAATCGCGATCGTAGGTGCTCGATCCAACGGCGAGCTCGTATTTCTCCCCTATCCTCGACCAGTGCGGCGGCGCCAATAATCCCCGGCGGCGCAGCCCGCCGGCGAGGCCACGGTCGGCGCCCTGGTGCTCTAACCCGCAAACCTATGGGTGCTATGCTACGAGAAGTACAAGGCGAAAGACGTGGAGAGGACCATACCGCGAATCGCGCAGCCGTAAGCCCCGGCCATGACGCATGGCGGCACCGCCGCGAACCATTTGCTCCGGTGAGCAATTCGCCGCTACTCCGGACACCACGATCACCGTTATCGCCTCCAACGGATTCCAGGAACGTAGTAAGATCACCTGCGCCGGTCACTGCTGGCACGGGAGCTCCACCGACGACGATTGCTTGCGGCGGCAATAGGATCTACCTGGTGGCTACGCCCTTACACAGCGGTGGTGGCGGTTTCGGGGTCGCGATTCCAGTAGGGCGAGGGCCAGGTACCTACCTATTTGTACCCGAGGCAAGAGCTTCGCACGGAGTTTTCGCCAGGTTCAACGGACAGAGCAAAAATCGGCTAGCTTCCCGGAATTTTGTTGCGCTCCCCACGGTGTCGCGTGGATTGGTTTGGGGAGGATGATTCCGACCGTGAGGGCCCGCATGACAGAGGAGGGCGCAGAGCAGAACATCCACGCGCGATGGCCCTTGACGCACGCGCGAAGGTCGGCGGCAACCCCAGGATTCTCGGTTCCGCGCACGGCAACGGGAGAAGACGAAGCTGTCCACGCGGGGCCCACGCGCCATACACACCGGAGAAAAAGAAAAGGTCGTGGGAATGATGGGCCGGCTGGGCTTAGAAAGCAGAGTTGGGTCGGCGCGGTGAAGAGAAGGGAAAAGGAGGAGATGGGCCGGGGGGAAAAGAAATCGGCCCAGTGAGGTCTTTCTGTTTCTTTTTTTTTCAGTTCATTTCTCCAATTTTCAAACTTCAAATTCAATTTAAATCTAGCTTTAAAATTCAAACTCTTATTCAAAAGCACCAACAAAATTCCAGTATGCAAATGCAAAAATATATATTTGCTTATTATTACTCTTCCTTAAGTAGATGTTCCAAATCATATAAATTTACTTATTGTTTGTTTTAGAAGAAAGAAATATGATGAGTGGTCGTTAATTCAAGAATGAATATTTGTTTCTTACTTACTTTGACTGAAAGATATATATACTTTATATTTATTCACTCTTTGTTTTAAACTTGACACTTAAACTCAAATACTCAACCAAAGTGCTAGCATGAATGCATATATATATGCACAATATTTTAATTATGTAGAAACTCATATTCTAGTTTCTTTGTACCTAGGTTTTGAATATCAACCCTTAATATTAGTATCTTTATGGAGATATACATTGTAAAAAGAGGAATATATTAAAAGACATTTTGTTTTACTCAAACTTTCTGAAAAAAAACTCCTATAAATCCTACAATAGGTTTTCGAGTGTTACAATGGTGTATGCAACTTATCCAAACACTTAAACCTTATGTTTTTGATGATTTGCTTAAAGTTGCACTTTTAGCCCTCGAATTCAGCTCATATGGACTTGCCACCTTCAATTTGCCTTTTCTATAATTGTGCTCATGCTCATATTAAGAGAGCTAGTTCAAAGTAGTGTGTTAGATATTTAATCACCAAAACAACTAGAAATGGTCCAAGGGCACATTTCCCTTTCACTAGGTCTCCTGATGCTAATTCATGTAAAGTTCCTACAACTAAGTATCCTAGAATCAAGTCATCCTTGTGGCCCGCTGGTGGCCCTGACCGCCTAGAGCCACGAATCATAGAAACCAACCCTTGTGGTGCTTGAGGGACCAAGGAAAAAATAATACATAAAATATGGCTAAATGATATATATATATATTGTCGGTACCCTAAAACAGGGGTACCCCTTGCTACAGAATGAAGACGCTATACCCGCGCAACTACCTCTAGTCGCGTGGCAAACAACTCTCTGCCCCGCCGCATGGACGGCCCTGGGGCGCCACATGGTCAGGAAAGGAGACGTACTCCAAGAAGCCAATAGTGGGTCCGGACCCCCATGCGGAAAACACCGGACCCCTGTACATGAAGAACGGACCCCCGGAGCAAGGTCCAGGACCCCCGCGAGTGCAACACAGGCCTCCGGGACGGGTCCCTGACCCCTCTGCGTAGGGACCGGATTACCCACAGCTGGGCCCTAGGACTCTGAGGCAGAGGGTACCCAACCCTTGCTCAGGCAGTGGTCCGGTGCTGACACGTGTCCAGGCCCAGCCTGGTGCGGACCTGTCCGCATAACGCTACTGCTCCCTACCCAGACGGGAACCCAATGCTGCCACAAGGTCTACCAGCCGTGACGTAAGCCTGCGGGTGGAGCCTGACGTAAGGCCTTTGGGCCACGCTGCCTCTGCATTTATTGCAGAGAAGACATGCCGCCTATCTATTTCGCTGGCAACCGATGTGCCCCTTCAGCATTAAATGTGTCCTGTCTACTCAGCTGGCAGGCGGCGACCAAGCTATCCTACAGGCGGCATGCGACGTATCCATCATGACTCGCGCGTTACCGAGGACGATACCGCGAGATATCAATATTGTATGCACTGCGGATATTATGGCATTCGGAGATCACCCTGGAGCAGCAAGCAATAGTTCTTTCCTTCCAATTTGTCCTTGGGCCCACATGTCGGGGCTCAGAACCCTTGTACATGCCCCCCTTGAACTATAAAAGGGGAGGCATGCAACGAAAACAGACTCAAGTCATTCAGGCTTACACACAGCACAAGCTTCCTCAACAATCCAACACACAGTGGAGTAGGGTATTATGCTCCGGCGGCCCGAACCACTCTAAATCCTTGCGTGTTCATGTGCTTGATGATCGTTTAGCGAGATAGGCAAAACGCTTAAGCCCCCTCCTCATCTTAGGATTTAGGGCGGGTGCACTCTGCCACCCGGCCGGAGAATTCCCTCTCTGACATTTGGCATGCCAGGTAGGGGGCCTAGGCTTGAAGTTTTTGCTTGTTTTTTCACTCAACATGATGGTGCAAATCGTTGAGCACCGCGTCGAGACTTCGGTGGATTTTGTGGTGGAGGAAGAAGCTGCTTCTTCCACGCCACAGGTTCCCAATCGCCTTGTGCCGGGCACTGCCGCTGTGCACGCTACACGGCAGTATACAGCTACGCAAACATCCCGGACTCCGTCAAGGACGACTCCAGGAGCGTTGTCAGCAGCCAGGGAACTGCTGCGACACCCCCCAAGCTCTACAGCCTTGCCAGGGGCCATGAAGTAATGGTGGGACGACATTGACCGGTTGCTCAGTATGGCACATTCTACCTCGACCAGATCGAGGCCATGGTCATCTCGGCGTCAAAATGAGGTGTTGGCGTCTGTGCGCTCACCCTCAGTGAGAGCGCCCAGACCAATGACCTCCGGGTAGAGCTCAACCGCAGGCGATCGGGGGAGGATGCCCGGGTATCTCTGGAGAGGGCATGTGAGCACCGCCAAAACATCGAGGGCCGCAACCTTGATCAAGACTTCGCTGCGCTAGCGCCGCAGACACCAATGGGCACCCGGTCCCAAGCGGGTGTTCCCTTGGCCGGTGTAGGTTGCGCCGCTCTCGCGGTTCATCTCCGCGCGGCGTCATGGCTGCCCAAGTTCCAGCCACACCTGCCGGAAAAGTACGACGGAACGTTAAACCCGTCAGAGTTCCTGCAGGTGTACGTCACCACCATTACGGCAGCAGGTGGAAACACCCCTGTGATGGCGACATATTTTCATGTCGCCTTGTCTGGACCTACCCGGACTTGGCTCATGAACCTTGCCCCATTGTCGATCTACTCCTGGGAAGAGCTCTGTGCGCGGTTCGTTACAAACTTTGCCAGTGCTTACCAGCAGCACGGTGTGGAGGCTCACCTCCATGCGGTGAGGCAGGAGCCCGAGGAGACTCTCTGAACGTTCATCTCCCACTTCACCAAGGTGCGAGGTACTATACCTCGCATTTCCGATGCTTCCATCATCACGGCATTCCGACAGGGAGTACGTGATGAGAAAATGCTGGAGAAGTTAGCCACGCATGATGTGGAGACTGTCCCCACGCTCTTTGCTCTGGCCGACAAATGCGCCAGAGCCGCCAAGGGCCATGCATGGCACTCGGCCCCACAAACCGGGGTTGCCCAGTCGGGAGGCTCGGGTGCCGTCCCCCGGGACGGTAAGAAAAAGAAGAAGAACCGTGACTTCCAGAGATCGCGGTCCACCGCTCTAGTCGTCGTAGCCACGACTGGGGGCCGGGGCGACCGTAACAAATGCCCACGGCCGCAGAGGGGTAACAGCGGCCATGCCCTATGCACCCCAACGGTCGCCACAGCACCGCGGAGTGTCGCGAGATAATTGATCTCGCGAAACGTGTTAGCAAGCGACGTGAGCAGTCCTCCAAGGATGGCTCCCCACCTTGTCACCGACCTGGCATAGAAAAGGTCGATGACGGTGAGGTAGCCACGGGAGAACGAGAACTCGGGTATCAATCACCCGAGGGGGACCTCAAGAGCGTCTTCGCTGGAGATTCTGACTTCGGAGGTGACAGCAACCGCCGCAAGAGGTTATACGTCATGTATGGTGGGAGTTGGGAACTCACCTCCCGTAGGAACGTCAAGTCCCTACGTCGGGAGATCCTATCGGCAACCCCAGGGGTCCTGAAGGCTGCCCCACATCAACGGTGGAGGAGCACCACCATCTCCTTCGGGGCATCCGATTGCCCCGACAACATGGCGGGGGCCGGCATACTGCCACTCATCACCGCCCCTATCATCGCCATTATGCGACTACACCATGTGTTGATTGATGGCGGGGCAGGCCTCAACGTCATCAGCCATGCTACGTTCAAGCAGCTGCAAATCCCGGGGTCCCGTCTGGGACCCTCACGCCCATTCTCCGGAGTGGGCCCACAGCCGGTGTATCCCCTTGGGAGCATCGCACTCCCGGTTACATTCGGGACTGAGGAGAATTTCCGCACAGAGAACGTCATGTTCGACCTTGCGGAGGTCAATGTCACACCCGGTTTTAGAAGGCAAACCGAATGCGAACCATGTACGTGTCAGGATCAGCAATTCACGTACACAGCAGTTACATAACATGGACATCATCACACAGTGCTCAAATAGTATTAAAAAAGGGAAATAATAGTCGATTACATCATATGTCTGAGACATCCACATAGTCTTTACAATAAATCAAAGTGCGAAAACGAAACGTAGATAAATGCGGCCTTCACAGGCAGCCGATTGGGGGTTGCCGCTAGCCCACGCCTAGAACTCGTCGTAATCCTGGAACTCCTGGAAGTCTTCTGCCACGGCTTCATCTTCTCCTGAGCAGTGGTTGCAATGCGGACAACCTGGGGAAGGAGGGGGGTTGGTGTGTAGAGCAAGGGTGAGTACACATCAACATACTAAGCGAGTGTCTTGTTTGGCTGTAGTGGACTAGCTTTATGTGGGGGTAAGTCAAGCAGTTGCTTTTAGTTGGTCAGATTATTATTACTAGTGGAGAAGGCCAAGTTTTAGATTTAGCCCACGTTATTAACCCAAACGTACTCCTTTCCAAACGGAAAGAGTACCACTTACCATTACCAGAGTCATTACCAAGAACCATCAACCTCGTTGCCACCTGTAATCCGAACATCTCTGAACGAGTACCACTAATCACTGGAGCTCCCTTGGCCGCTCATAACCGCGAGCATGGCTGATATATCAGTTTTCAAACACTCTGTAGAGGTTGTGCACTTTACCCACAAGCCGTGATTCCCTTTCTGCCCGGAGAGAGCTACTCCCCACTGACCACTACCTAGGTGGCCCAGTAGGGCTACTCCCCATTGATCACTACGTAGCCTTTACAAAGATTTCCCGAGGTTGTAGCCGCCCGTTAGGTTTCCTAAATGCACCGCACTCCTCCCTAAGGGGCGAACCAAACTTGGTAGAGCGAGCCTCATACATCGAGCCCCATTAATGGCACGACGGCTAAGCAAACTACACCCTGGTTCCTCTAATTATTCAGCTAAGGGTGTCCCACTCCACCCTCATGGTTGCACTGTTTTCCCGGGTGGTCATCCAACGAACAGGTCCTTATGGAGAGGCACTCGAGAAATCGCTCGAGCCCCCTTAAATGCCACAAGTATAATATCATAATAAAAGAGGAGAAAACAGCGTATCATTGATAAATCTCATCATGTTCATTGATTAGAGTTGAGCAATAGCAGAAGACTATGCAATAATAATCCAACACAAATAGGTAAACAAGGACATGGATAACAAAGGCTAGTCAATCCTTAAGTATAACTGTGAAATGCGGGAGGTGAATTAAAGAATGTATAGGACAGCGATAGGTCAAGGGACACTTGCCTCCACCAACCGACTGCTGCTCAGGGGCTTCTCCTGCGAGTTCTTCGGGCTCCTCAACCGGATCGTTCTCTATGCGAGCGCAAACATACATACATCCATCCATTCGAATTAGGAAACAAACAGTACACCATACAAGAGAACAAATAGATTAAATATGCATAGAGTATGATATACGATATTGCATTTGCCATGGCTATAAAGAGAAGAAAGAAGGTCTCGCAGGGGTTAAAGCTATACTCGAGGCGTATCACGGGTAGACGCATAACTAGTCGTTACGTGCTCTAGTTCCACTTAGTTCCAATAACAAGGATTAGTCACATGCACTAATAGAATCATAACCATTTTTAATTGATCAACATTAAATAAGGTAGATGATTAACTACATGAATTAACTAATGTAATCGATTTCCAAATTGAGTTTCCATTTATCGAATTAAATAATGCGATCACTACGCATGGATTACACGGGGGGGTAGACGGGCACGTCTAGGGGGTAGACGAATGCATCGCGAACGTGGCAGGGCGCTATGCGTCACGCCGAGGGCACGGCGAGCCACGCCAAAGCACCGTGCACCACGCGAGCACGCGCGCGCAAGGCCGCGCTAACGCGTCGCGAACGGGCCGCGCACATGCCGGGGCCGAGCTGCGCACGCGCTGCGTTGCGTGCCGCGGGCGACAACGGGGCCATGCCGAGGCCGACTGCGCGGGGCCGCGCACTGGCCGAGCTCAAGGCCACGTGCCATAGTCACGCCGGGCCGAGCTCAAGGCCGCGCCAGGCCGACACGCCGCGGCCGCGCCGGGCAGGGGCGGGGCACGCCAAGGCGGGCGGGCTACCGGGGCCGCGCCATGGCCGGGCCACGGCTGCACCAAGGCCGCGCCACCATGGCCGGGGCAAGGCGGGGCGCCAGGGACGGGGCAGGGGAGCGCGCCGGGCGGGGCGGGGCACGCCGCGAGCGCGAGCGCGGGGGAGGGGATGGGGCATCGCGCGCGCCGGGAACGGCGGCCGAGCGGGCCGGGGCGGGGCCACGCGGGCGCACCGCCGCGGGGAGTAGGGGAGGGAGGGGGTCGGGGCGAGTCGGGGCGCCGGGGACGGGGCCGCACCGGGCGGACGGGCGCGAGCGCCATGGCCGGCGAACCGGGCCGCGCCACGGCCGGGGAAGGGGAGAGAGGGGAGAGGAGAGAGGAGGGGGAGGGGCTTACCGCGCGGGGAGCGAGGGCGAGCGGTGGTTTCGTCATCGGGTAGGGGAGCGAGGGCGAGCGGGCACGGGGGGAAGAGAGAGAGGTTTTGGGGGAGGGGAGGGGGTGATAGGTGGGGCCCACGGGCAGGGGGAAGGTGGCGGCGGCGGTTTTCCAACTGCCCGTGCGCTGGGCGCGGCGAGGGGAGCGGCTGGGCCGCGCGGGGGGGGAGGGGGGGAAGGCCGGTTGGGCCGCGCTGGCTAGCTAGGCCGCGCGCGAGGGGCGGGGGAGCTGGGCTGAAAGGGGAGGAAAGGGGGGGAAAGAGAGAAAGAAAAAAAGAAAAAAGAAAAGGTTTTTTCCCTTTTAAACTATATTTTCTAGATGAATGATTTCATAGTTTTCACTCAATCAAAATAAATGCATGGTTCGGCATGGTGCAGCAAACAAAAGAAAATGTTTCTAGGGTTTTGCTTTACACGAGATCTCAAGCCAAATCTCGCTATAACTTCGGAAAAGTTCAAGGCTTAGCGAGGGGAAAAGGAAAAAGGAAAGGGTAACGCCCGAATTTGGCGAGTGAAGAAAAGAAAAAATTCAACTCCAAAATTTGGGGCGTTACAAACCTATCCCCCTTAAAAGAATCTCGCCCTCGAGATTCAGGGTTGGCTAGCAAAGAGCTCAGGGTATGTGGCCATCAGATCATCTTCATGCTCCCAGGTTGCTTCTTCCTCAGAGTGATGATTCCATCTGACTTTGCACATTCTGATGGTCTTCCTTCAGGTGACTCTGTCTGCAGTCTCAAGGATTTGCGTTGGCTTCTCAATGTAGGTCAAGTCCTCCTGGACTTCAAGACCTTCCACTAGCAACTGCTCTTCTGGCACACGCAGACATTTCTTCAACTAAGACACATGAAAGACATCATGCACAGCAGACAAATTCTCTGGCAAACTAAGTTGATAGGCCACTTCTCCATGCCTTGCGAGAATCTGGTACGGACCAATGTAGCGGGGTGCTAGCTTGCCTTTGACTCCGAATCTCCTGACTCCTCTGATCGGTGACACTTTCAGATAGACAAAATCCCCAACCTCAAAACTCAACTCTCTTCTTATGTCTGCATAGCTTCGCTGCCTTGATTGCGCTATATTCAAATTCTCTCGAACCATCTTGATGTTCTCTTCAGCTTCAAGCAAAACGTCTAGCCCAAACACTTGTTTTTCTCTAGGCTGATCCCAATGCAATGGAGTTCTACAACTCCTCCCATAGAGCGCCTGAAACGGTGACATCTTCAAGCTGGCCTGGTAACTGTTGTTATAGGAGAACTCTGCATAAGGCAACCTCTTGTCCCATCCGGACTGATCTTGCAACACACAGGCTCTCAACATGTCTTCAAGGATTTGATTGGTCCTTTCGGTCTGACCATCTGTCTGCGGATGATAGGCGGAACTGAAATTCAGATGTGTGCCCAAGGCTTCATGCAACTGCTGCCAGAAATGAGAGGTGAACTGTGTTCCTCTGTCTGACACTACCTTCTTTGGCACACCATGAAGACAAACGATCTAAGACATGTACAACTCTGCCAATACTGCACTGCTGTAGTTGGTCTTGACAGGTATGAAGTGGGCTGACTTGGTCAAGCGGTCCACTACTACCCAAATGGAATCGTAGCCGGCTCGAGTGCGAGGCAATCCGACTATGAAATCCATACCGATTTCATCCCATTTCCACTGAAGAATTTGCAACGGCTGCAACAATCCAGCCGGTCTCTGGTGCTCTGCCTTGATCCGTCGACAACTGTCACACATAGCCACATGCTCTGCGATTTCCCTCTTCATTCCGTACCACCAGAATTTCTTCTTCAGATCCTGATACATCTTCTCACTACCAGGTTGAATCGAATAAGCTGTCCCATGAGCTTCCTTGAGGATCAACTCCCGAATAGACTGGACATTGGGAACATACAAGCGGTCTTTGAACCATATCACACCTTCTGCATCTTCTCGAAAATCTTTGCCTTTGCCTTCCAGAATCAGTCACCGGATTTCACTGATCTTCTCATCATTCCTCCGCGCTTCTTTGATTTCCTGCTCCAGGGTAGGTTCCAGCTCAATTATGACTCCTCGCGTGTTATTCAGAAATCTGAGACTCAACCTGTCAAACTCTTTGGCCAACTCATAGGGCATCGGACGAGCGACCATCGGATTGACTTGACTCTTCCTGCTCAAAGCATCTGCCACTACGTTCGCTTTGCCTGGATGGTAATGAATCTCCAGTTCATAGTCTTTGATCAACTCTAACCATCTTCGTTGCCTCATATTCAGCTCTGACTGAGTGAATATGTACTTCAAACTCTTGTGGTCTATGTAAACATCACATTTCTGCCCATACAGATAGTGCCTCCATGTCTTCAATGCGTGAACCACTGCTGCCAACTCTAGGTCATGGATTGGGTAATTCTTCTCATGAACCTTCAGTTGTCGGGATGAGTAAGCCACAACTCTTCCCTCTTGCATCAACACACATCCCAAACCTGTGTAACAAGCATCGTAATACACCGAGAAGGGCTTGTGCACATCAGGCAAGACTAAAACAGGCGCTGTAGTCAACTTCTCTTTCAGCGCTTCGAAGGCCCCTTGACATTTCTGGGTCCACTTGAACTTTGTTGCCTAGCAAAGCTATCATTGGTTTCGCAATCTTCGAGAACCCTTCGATGAATCGCCGATAGTATCCGGCCATTCCAATGAAGCTCTTGATTCCTCGGGCATCTGTTGGCGCTTTCTAGTTCAGAATATCTGCCACTTTCTTCGGATCCACAGCCAATCCTTCTTTGTTGATTATGTGACCCAAGAACAGGACTTCACTGATCCAGAACTCGTACTTGCTCAACTTTGCATACAACTGGTGCTCTCGCAATCTCTGTAATACCATCCTTAAGTGATCTGCATGCTCTTTCTCGTTTTGAGAATAAATCAGAATATCATCAATAAATACCACCACAAACTTATCAAGATAGTCCATGAATACACTGTTCATCAAATTCATGAAGAAGGCCGGTGCATTTGTTAGACCGAAAGACATCACAGTGAACTCGTACAACCCATACTTGGTAATGAATGTCGTCTTCGGAATGTCTGAAGGTTGGATCCTGAGCTGGTGATAACCTGACCTCAGATCTATCTTGGAGAACACACTGGCTCCTCTCAACTAGTCGAACAGATCTTCTATTCTGGGCAAAGGGTACTTGTTCTTGATGGTGACCTCGTTCAGAGCTCGATAATCGATACACATCCTTTTGGTGCCATCTTTCTTCTCCACAAATAGGACAGGGGCGGCCCAAGGTGAGGTACTTGGCCGGATGTAACCTTTCTCTGACAACTCATCGATCTGCTTCTTAAGTTCAACCAACTCTGGTCCGGATATTCTGTAAGCTCTCTTAAAGATGGGGGCGGTTCCAGGAAGAAGTTCTATGGCAAATTCAACTTTCCGCTCTGGTGGAATACCTGGTAAGTCCTTTGGAAACACATCTGGGAACTTGGACACAACCTTGATAGCCTCAATTGGGTCTACTTCACTGCTATCGACAGCCATCTAATAACAACTTCCTTTCTTTGGCTCAGGCGGGACTAACTCGGTCACCACTTCCTCTCCTAGTGGGGACACCAACTTGATTGTCCTCTTATCACAACTGATAACTGCCTGATACTTATCTAGCCAATTCATCCTTAGGATGATATCTATTCCCCGAGTACCCATTACTATGAGGTTAGCGGGAAGCGCTATCCCCTTACTTCCACACTTACATTCAAACAAATGCTATCGGCTCGAATTCTACCACCGGCTGAACCAATTTGAATGGGGGTTGACATGGCAGTTATTGGAAGATTATGTGCTTCTACCCATGATGCAGTAATAAAAGAATGCGTTGCTCCACTATCAAATAACACTTCTGCAATATGGGAGTCGACTGGAAACATACCTACTATCATGCCAGGGTCTCCTGAACTGCTTTAGCCTCCAAGTGGTTCAGTCTCCCATGGTTATAACGTGGCTGAGAGCGGTTGCCTACTCTAGCCTGAGGCACATTCTGCTTTGCTGGGGCATTGGGTCCTGACTGCTGCTGGGCTGCCTTCTTCGGACATTGCATCACCCAATGGCCTTGCTCTCCACAGTGGAAACATGCTCTGTTTCCAACCTGAGCTGGCGCTGCCTGATTGTTCTGCTGGTTTGCTGGGGCAGGAAGACGAGGTGCCTGCTGATTCTGCCTCTAAAACTGACCTCCTCCTGACTGATTGTTTTGGCGATTCTAATACTGATGCTGAGGATACTGCCTTTGGAACTGCAGCTGTTGAGGGGGACGCTGGTTCTGCCTGAACTGCTGAGGTTGATTGCTTGAGAAACGAGGGCGATTGCTGCTTCAAGGCTGGGGTCCACTGATCTTGCGCTTGCGATCCTCCATCTCTTTGTGCTTCCTCTCTGTCATATTGCTCTGTCAATCAGGTGCTGGAATGTCGAGAAGGTATGATTCATCAGCTGATACTACAGAGGGTCAACCAAGCCTCTCAGAAAACGGTACTGTCGCTTGGCGTCGGTGTTGACATCTTCAGGAGCATAACGAGACAACTGCAAAAACTTGTCCCGGTACTCACTGACAGACAGTGACCCTTGCTTGAGGGCCAGAAACTCCTCCTTCTTCATTGTCATCAGACCTGCAGGAACATGGTACTGACGAAAGCTACCTCTGAATTCTTACCAAGTGATGGTGTCGGGGTTGGCATGAGTGCCGAGATAAGACTCCCACCAATACTGGGCTGCTCCTCTCAACAGGCGGGGACCATACAGAACTTTCTCCCTGTCATCACACTGAGCGGTATGCAACTCCCGCTCCATAGTGTGCAGCCAGTCTTCAGCATCCATGGGGTCAGAAGAATGAGCAAACGTTGGGGGATAACCTCTCATGAATTCAGCACACTTGTCCCTGGGCATCTGAGGCATCTGAGGCTGAGGTGGTGGCCGTTGCTGCTGCTGCTGCTGAATAGCGGCCAGAGTCTGACCGATGGCTTGAACTGCCTGGGTCTGCATCAGGAACATCTGCTCGATGGTCATCGGGGGCGGGGGCGGGGGTGGCAGCTGCTGTTGCTGGGGTACCTCATCCTGCTGAGCTGCCTGCTCTTGCTGAGCACGCCTTCCTCCTCTGTGCCTGTTTTCTAACATCTGCAGAATATAACCACACATCAGAACTGATCTTGCGAATCTTGTAGCATAAGAAAAGAGTATAGAATTCTCCACAACCAACGAAGCGATAGAGACCTTGCAAATCGGTGAGTGTCAAGGATGCTAAGCCCCCCAAGATCCAACAGCCTCGCCACCATTGGTTGGTTAACCTTTCACTTAACACTAACGAGGTTCTCATTCCCTGTCCAAAGGAATCGTTTCCTAAATTTGTCAATTTCTTCAAGCACCTCCTCCGGTACATTAATGGTCGTAAGTGTGTGAACTAGTTGAGCAAACAACACGAATTTGACCAAGACAAGTGAAATTACGACCTTGCCAACATGTTAACTTGCTGCTAACCTTATCGAGTAGAAACTAGAAGTCAACTTTTTTGAGCCTTGCAACCGTCAAAGGGATCCCAATGTATTTAATAGGGAAGCTCGTTCTTGAAGCAGGGAAGCTGATAATAATTTTATCAAGGTTGAGGCCAGCACATTTGATAGGCATGACTGAGGATTTTTGAATATTGGTATGCAAACCAGTCACTTCCCCAAAAAGATGTAGCAGGGCTGCAAAAATTCCAACTCTCTTTTCAGGCTTGACGAAAATAATGGCATCATCCACATACATAGAGGTCCGGAGACGTGTTCTAGCCTTAGAAACTCTGGACATAATGCCTGCATCGGTGGCCAGGTGGAGGAGGCGCTGCAGGGGATCAATGGCAAGCACGAATAAGAGTGGAGAGAGGGGGTCTCCTTGCCTTAGACCCCTACCATGAGTGATTGATTGACCAGGGATTCCATTTAGGAGCACTTGAGAAGTGGAGGTAGCCAGCAAAGATGCCACCAAATCTCACCATTTGGTAGGGAAGCTAAGATGAGCAAGGAGAGCGAGGAGGTAGTTCCACCGAACATAATCAAAGGCTTTTGAGATGTCAAGCTTGACTAGAAGCATGTGAGTTCTATTGTGGTGGTATCTCCTGGCCATGATGCAGATGAAAAGGAAGTTATGATGAATGCTTCAGCCTTTGATGAACGCAATCTAACATTTGGAGATGATATCCCACATGGCGGGCGCAAGCCTCACAGAAAGTAGCTTCGCGACGCTGTGAATGAGGCTAATGGGCCTGGAGCTTGATAAATTCTCAGCACCATCATGCTTTAGTAGTAGCACAATGTTAGTCCTATTCGGGACGTCAAAATTTAGGAATCGTTGACCATGTAGAGAATTTATGGCCACCATTAAATATGTTTAGATGATAGGCCAACATGATGTAACACCCTGAATTTGGGGGTATAAAATTTCTTTTCTAGTATCCACCAAATTTAGGTATTACGCTCTTATTTCTTTGCTTCCCTTCTCTTTTTCCCAAAAGTGGAGAATTATTTTATTTTATATCTAGGTGTAAGCTTAGTAAAATAAAACCTCAGAGGTGCTTGAGTGTTGCATTCATGCCGGTGCATAGTGTTTATGAGTGCAAAATGTTATCGAAACATGTTAAAATATCTCAAGAATGTTTCCGAGAGTTTTTGGAATCTTCGGAACTTTCTTCGGGTTTTAAATAGGAATTTTAGCCTTTCTAATATTTAAATGCCTAAATTTAGTATTTCGAAAACCCGATAATATATTTCTTCCTCTCGTCGATCCTGTTCTAGATCTCGTGTCCTTTTCGCAGGATCATTAAAATATCTTTCCCCGCAAACGCGCGTGCTGCTCGTGTTTACCCTCGTCGTGATCGCAACCGCCTCTCTCGCTTGGTCGCAACGTATTTGACGATGAATTCGGCAACCATCTCCCGCGCTCGCTATTTTTATTTTAAATCCACCCCGCTGTTGTATAACCTCCCGTCTTCCCCAGATCCAAATCGTGCAGGGGCAGTCTCGTCTCGGCGGTTACCAGGTGCGCACGAGATCCCTCTTCCTCTCCCTCCCCACGCGTTCTTCTCCCATCCCTCTCCTCGGACATGGCCGCGTGCCGCTCGCAGACCCCCTGCGCACCCGCGGCAGTAGCATCCCACGCGCCAGCTCTCAGGTGTGTTCCCTTTCCTCGTGCACTCTCCCCCTACGTTTCCGTTGGTCGAGCAGCCCCAGCCGTGTCCTGGCCTCCCTTGCTGAGTTGCGATGCCGCAGTAGCCCTGCCATCTTCTCCCTGTAGCCAGAGCGCGCCGCTGCACTGGCCGACGATTCGCCCACCACCGGCCCCTCCACACCCTGGACAAACCCGGGCGAGGAGCCCCAATGCCCTGCCCGATGTCTCCGGGCGCGGCTGCGAGCGAGCTCGGCGTGGCCAGCCCCAGCGGCAGCCTGCGCGGCCGACGACCTCGGACGCGGTGGCTCGTGGCCCGTGGCGTGTAGCCAGCGCGGCTCGCGGCCAGCCCGGCGTGCTGCCGCTGCGCACCGCTCTGGTGGGCCTCGCCGGCGAGAGACCACCACATCCCCATGGCCGAGCCCCCAAGGTGCGACCAGGAGGCCATTTGTGGCGCGCAGGCGAGCCCGGCCCTCCCCAAGCGCAATCTCCATGGCCGGCGAGATTTCCTGCTGGTCGGCTTCATCTCCTTTCGTCCGTCTCTGTGTTCGTCCGTGGAAGAAGAAAAGGTAGTTGTTCGTTCGTGCAAAACCAGGGAAAAGGAAACCGTCCTTGGGACCCACCTTGCATGCGATTTCCACCCTTGTCGTGCGTTTGGAACAAACCTGAGCCCCACCGCATGCACGGCATGCAGAATCAAAGTCATTGCATGCGGCACAATTTCTTTACTCCATACGATCAGCGAAAGCAAAATAGTATCACACGTAACCCACGGATTTTCTGCGGCCATGATCCCGACCATGATCCCCGCAACCCTCCACATGGCAACCTATCAACCAATCAAATCGTGCCACATTATTTTTTTAATCCACGACTTATTAAATATGCATTATCTTTTCACGTCCAATTTATTCTGTTCCAGTCATGTTAATTTCCTAATAAAGTCGTGTACACGTTAAAAATATAATTTTGGTCGTAACACACATGTTTCAGTTAATTAATTAATTAATGGTTTGTCCGATGGTTATTAAAATAGAAATTTAATTTATAGTTTTAAGTTGCACTTTTATAAATATACGTTAACGTCATTAATACCAACGCAAATGTTTTGATTCATTACTTGCTTAGTGTAATCATGACGTGTATTTAGTAGTTCTCGTATGTCACGTCTTTTATAGTCTGTGAATTGTTATTTATTCTATTACGCGTAAACCCGTTACGTCTCGTTTTAGTCATGTCAACTTCGTGATAACGTTGATTTGTCAGATCACATATTTTAGACATATTTTAGATAATTTATTTAATGTTTGCTCGACTAATGTTGATTAGATTAATATTCCGATTAGATTATGAATAGTTTTCAACTTGCGCTGTGATAATAAACACTAACATGGTTAATGTTAACTTAAATTCTTTTTATTTATTTAATATTTGCTTAGTATAAACCTGCCGCCTATTTAGTTTTCCTGTATGTCGCGCGTGTTGTTCTACACGCGGTGGCGTGCTCGTTCGCTCTAGTCGCGCGAGCTGTCTCGTGCGTTGTTTCGCGCGTTGTCCGTATGCTAAGCCATGTGTGTCCACGCGTCGTTCGCACGCTGTCGTGTTGTTTTGTGCATCGTAAATTGGCATCGCTTAGAATCTCTTGTGTTAATTAAATTATTTATTTATTTGACAACTATTGGTATAGCAGATTAATCAAAACTAAATAGCAGTTATAATTTATGTTTGATAACGTCGAATTAAATGTTATAGTTAATACTGGTTTAGCGTAAACTCGTTAACTTCTTGACCGTAGCTTCGAGTTCGACGTTTCTTTTCCTAGTATGACCATAGTAGCACGCTCTATTTTATATTGCATGTTTTATTATTATTATGTTTCTCTCTGAATGGTGTAATTTTCTTATGCATATATATGGTTGTTTGTTTGTGCCTGTTTGTATTCGCTATGCGACGCGAATAGATTGTGATCTGTTCCTGAGCTTCGAGGAATCGACGGTCAAGCTTCGGCGACTAAGTGATCTAGCTCTTCGAGTTCCACGAAGTTGAAGACCCTGAGCATCTGTTTGGTGAAGGCAAGTGTCCTCTGACTCATTATGTCCCATTTACTTTATAATTCACTGTCCCGCATACTATGAACAACCTAAGGATTGACTAGCTTTCTATGTACCTGGTCCTTGATTACCTTTTGGGCTTCTATGGTTAGATTCATGCTATTGCTTTACTCTAATCAATGAACATGATGTGAACACTTATGATACGATGTTGTCATTATGATCATGATGTCGGACTGGTGATACTTCAGGGGACTCGAGCTATTTCTCGAGTGCCTCTCCGTAAGGACCTGTTCGTTGGATGACCGCCCGGGATAACAGTGCAACCATGAGGGTGAAATGGGACGCCCTTAGCTAATTAATTAGAGGAACTAGAGGTGTAGTTGCTTCGCCGTCGTGCCGTCAATGGGGTTCAGGCACAGTGCTTGCTCTGCCGAGGCTGGGTGCCGAGGTTCTTTTGTTTTGCTTTTGTTAGTCACCCTCCTGCGGGGAGAGGTACTATGTTTATCAAACTGGAGAAACCTAACGGGCGGCTATGACCTCTAGGGAATCTTTGTAAAAGCTATGTAGTGATACCCTGCCGGACCACCTAGGAAGTGATCAATGGGGAGTCATGATCCCCGGGCAAAATGGGAATCACGGCTCATGGGTAAAGTGTGCGACCTCTGCAGAGTGTTATGAAACTGATATATCAGCCGTGCTCGCGGTTATGAGCGGCCAAGGGAGCTCCATTGATTAGAGATACTTTGATCAGAGATGGTTGGTTTACAGGTGGTGATGAGGATGATGGTTTTTTATTATGATCATGGTAATGGTAAGTGGTATTCTTTCCGTTTGGAAAGGGTACTTTTGGGTTAACAACTTGGGTTAATATTAAAACCTGGCTCTCTACTAGTAATAATTACCTAATCAACTAAAAGCAACTACTTGACCTTAACCCCACATAAAGCTAGTCCACTACAGCCAAACAGGACATTTGCTGAGTACGTTGATGTGTACTCACCCTTGCTTTCACAAAACACCAGGTTGCCTTTGGTGCAATCTATGCTCAGGTAAAGAAAAAGGTGTTGAGGCGGATCTCCCGGAGTTCCAGGACTTCGACGAGTTCGAGGATTAGGCTAGCGACCTCCCCCAGTCAGCTGCCTGTGGTGGGTTGTTTATGTTGGCTACGTTTTGATTCTGTGTACTTTGATTTATATTATGTAAATGGCTCTAGTCTGTAATATTATTACTTACTCTTTATTGTAATTCGAAGCATTGTGCTATGATGAGTCATTTATGTAATCGTTGTGTACGTGAATTACTGATCCTGGCACGTACATGGTTCGCATTCGGTTTACCTTCTAAAACCGGGTGTGACATAAGTGGTATCAAAGCTGTGCTGACTGTAGGACCACTAGCCTAGAGTAGCATTGGTCGTTTTAAGGACTTATTGATCGTTACTTCACCTCATCCTTGATGTTGTTTCAAAATATCAGTCACCTCGACTAATTATATGTTGTGCTCCTATATGCCCCTTGCCAAAAGTATTTTTATTCTAGTATGGTCTATACTTTTCTCAATCTACTAGATCTGATCTCACTCTTGTGCTTGCGACATCTTTGTAGATGCCCCTTGACCATAACCCTATTGTCTTTTGGGGTTCTTTCCTCTTTTGTCATTAAATTGCTACCATCTGGCAAACTCTTGTCCTCTGCATTGACATACTTGTATCCCTGAATTCTTCAATACCCTTGTTTCAAATACTTGCCTCTAAATTTCTACTGTCTACTTAAACATTTTAGTTTATATGTCCATGACCTTTCTTTTGAGACCCTTTTCTCTTCCTTTGTTAAGTCGCTATCTTTCGGCAATTTCTTGTCTCTTGGTATTGGCATGCTCGTACCCCTAGATTCTTCAATACTCTTGTTTTAAATACCCACATCTAAATTTCTCGTGCCTACTTAAGACTCCAGTTTATATGTCCATGAAGTTCTTGTCTTCTGAGACCCCTTCCTATTCCGTCGTTAAGTCATTATCCTTTGGCCTTTTCAATTCCCTTGTCTTGGCATGCCTGTATCCTTGGAATCTTGCATACTCTTATATCTTTATGTATGCTTATCTTCATACCCCCAGTATTTGTTTAAGACATTTCAACTTACATGTTCTTGACCAGCCTTGTTTATAAATGATCCATGAGTAATCATTTCATTTTGCACACCTGTGGTATTCTCGTTGTTTCCTTGTAACTTTCTTCGGTAATGAATTTTTTTACTTCAACTCTTCTGTCGGAACCTCACTTATCTTATCCTTGATTGTTTTCTCCACCTTGCCCTTTGGTGAGTCTTGCCTTGACTCTGTCCATGGATTATGCTTTTCATCATTATCACATTTACCCTTATCACCTCTGTATCTTACCTTGATGTTTATCTTATACTGGCCCTTTAAAATCTCCTCTTTTCCATCTCAATCTGAGTGTTGCACTTTACCTATTGTTCCCTTGGTCGTATCCTCTTCCTCATCGCTTGTGAATCTTCAACTCCATCCTTTGTTGTGTCTCTGTTTAGTGTTGCCTTGACCTTTCCCATCTCTCGACCATACCTTGGTGATGACATTATTTCTGTTATCTAAAATCTCCGATCTCCTATCCCAAATTGAGAACAGTGTTTTACTTATCTTATCCTTGGCAATATCCTCTTCTTTACCGCGTGTAAGCCTTGACATACCTCCATCCTTTATTGTGCTTATACCACTGGCTCTTCTATGCCTTCATCGTTTCTCCTATACTCTTGTTTGTTATTGCCTTTGGCCCTTGCGATATTTATGTCTTCTACCTAAATGCTTACCTTGAACTTATCCTTTAAAAGCCTCTCCTTTATTTTGAGAAAGTTTGAGAGTTGCGAGTTACCTATCTCACCCTTGATTTCTTTTCACTTTTTGTCGCCTTACAAGTTGTGTTAATTCCATCCTTCGTTGTGTTTTATTTGCTATCACCATCACCTTATCATCCATCGATCTTGCCTTGATACTCATCTTTATTCCCACTCTAAAAAAATCTCCTCTCTTCCACCTCAATTTGAGAGTGGCAGTTTACCTATCTGGCCCATGGACGTACTCCCTCCTTTTCCATTTGCAGGTCTTGTCTTAACTCCATCCTTTGTGGTATTTATATTCTTGGTTCTTATGCACATTTACCTCCTCTCCTACATCCTTGTCCGTTATCACCTTTAAACCCTCGTGATACCTATGCCCTTGCAACATGCCTGCTTTGAACCTACCCTTTAAAGCCACCTCTTTTTCATCGCTGTTTGAGGATAATGCCTCACCTACTTCACCATTGATTGCTTTCCCTTCTTTGATGCCTGACAAGTTTTGTCTAAAATACATCCTTGGTTGTGTTTGTCTGTTATCACCTTAACCCTTATCATCCCTTGATCTTTACCATGATGCTTATCTTGCACCTGCATTTTAAAGCCTCCTCTCCCATTTCATTACAAGAGTGATGTCTTACCCATCCCGCTCTTGTTCGTTCCCTTTTTCCTCTATCGTGTTGCAAGTCTTGTCCTAACTCTATCGTTTGGTGTGTTTTTGCCTTTCACCTCCCTTACCTTCGTAATCTCTAGATCTTTCCATGATGTTATCTTATGCCTACCTTTTGAAATATCATCTTTTCCATCTCGATTTGAGAATGGTGTTTTACCTATCCTGACCTTGGTTGCATTCTCTCCCTTGTCGGTTACAATCATTGCTTTAGCTCCATCATTTATTATGCTCATGCCCTACCCTCCATGTCTTATTATTCCCCTTGCCTTTTGTTGGCCTTAGAGTAGTTTCCCTTTTTAAGGAAAGACCACCATTTAATTAAAAGGAACGTATAGCAACGAGATGTTTGTTGATGTGTGCTCATGATGTTTGTCCTTCTGCTAGGAGTGATTTGCTTCTTTGGAATGAGTGTTGATGTGTTGTGGCCCTTGGTCCGCAATGGCATCTGTTTACTAGGTGAGTGCCATAGAGTTAAGTGGTTGGGTTCTCCCCCTGCTCTCTCTAATCCATCTATACTTACCTTTTCTCGCTATTCTTTCCTCTTGCACCTGTCCATTTGGCAACCTCCAACTCCTCCAAATCAGTCAAGATCAGAGTCGGCAACATCTCCACTAAGTGCATATCAACGCTCCTGTTAAGGGGGTTAGCCGCTAACCCCAATGAAGACAATGCGATCAACATCAACCAACAAGATCAGAGTGGCGCAGCGAAAGCGTGTGTGGGTCCTAACCCACAGGTCTAGGAGATCATCAAGAATTGCATCAATCAGTCTCAAGCATCTGATGGTCAAAGCAACCAGTCTGCAAGTTAAGCTTGCAGATTCAAAGTAAACCCAAGAAAGCCGTGAACAACCTATGAACCAACCTTGTTTTCTTGCTAGCTTCTTCTTGAATCTCGGGGGCGAGATTCTGTTAAGGGGGTTAGATTTGTAACACCCTGAATTTGGGGGTATAAAATTTCTTTTCTAGTATCCACCAAATTTAGGTATTACGCTCTTATTTCTTTGCTTCCCTTCTCTTTTTCCCAAAAGTGGAGAATTATTTTATTTTATATCTAGGTGTAAGCTTAGTAAAATAAAACCTCAGAGGTGCTTGAGTGTTGCATTCATGCCGGTGCATAGTGTTTATGAGTGCAAAATGTTATCGAAACATGTTAAAATATCTCGAGAATGTTTCCGAGAGTTTTTGGAATCTTCGGAAACTTTCTTCGGGTTTTAAATAGGAATTTTAGCCTTTCTAATATTTAAATGCCTAAATTTAGTATTTCGAAAACCCGATAATATATTTCTTCCTCTCGTCGAGCCTGTTCTAGATCTCGTGTCCTTTTCGTGGGATCATTAAAATATCTTTCCTCGCAAACGCGCGTGCTGCTCGTGTTTACCCTCGTCGTGATCGCAACCGCCTCTCTCGCTTGGTCGCAATGTATTTGACGACGAATTCGGCAACCATCTCCCGCGCTCGCTCTTTTTATTTTAAATCCACCCCGCTGTTGTATAACCTCTCGTCTTCCCTAGATCCAAATCGTGCAGGGGCAGTCTCGTCTCGGCGGTTACCAGGTGCGCACGAGATCCCTCTTCCTCTCCCTCCCCACGCGTTCTTCTCCCGTCCCTCTCCCCGGACATGGCCGCGTGCCGCTTGCAGACCCCCTGCGCGCCCGCGGCAGTAGCATCCCACGCGCCAGCTCTCAGGTGTGTTCCCTTTCCCCGTGCACTCTCCCCCTACGTTTCCGTTGGTCGAGCAGCCCTAGCCGTGTCCTGGCCTCCCTTGCCGAGTTGCAATGCCGCAGTAGCCCTGCCATCTTCTCCCTGCAGCCAGAGCGCGCCGCTGCACTGGCCGACGATTCGCCCACCACCGGCCCCTCCACACCCTGGACAAACCCCGGCGAGGAGCCCCAATGCCCTGCCCGACGTCTCCGGGTGCGGCTGCGAGCGAGCTCGGCGTGGCCAGCCCCAGCGGCAGCCTGCGTGGCCGACGACCTCGGACGCGGCGGGTCGCGGCCTGTGGCGTGTAGCCAGCGCGGCTCGCGGCCAGCCCGGCGTGCCGCCGCTGCGCACCGCTCTGGTGGGCCTCGCCGGCGAGTGACCACCACGTCCCCATGGCCGAGCCCCCAAGGTGCGGCCAGGAGGCCATTTGTGGCGCGCAGGCGAGCCCGGCCCTCCCCAGGCGCAATCTCCATGGCCGGCAAGATTTCCTGCTGGCCGGCTTCATCTCCTTCCGTCCGTCTCTGTGTTCATCCGTGGAAGAAGAAAAGGTAGTTGTTCGTTCGTGCAAAACCAGGGAAAAGGAAACCGTCCTTGGGACCCACCTTGCATGCGATTTCCACCCTTGTCGTGCGTTTGGAACAAACCTGAGCCCCACCGCATGCACGGCATGCAGAATCAAAGCAATTGCATGCGGCACAATTTCTTTACTCCATACGATCAGCGAAAGCAAACTAGTATCACACGTAACCCACGGATTTTCTGCGGCCATGATCCCGGCCATGATCCTCGCAACCCTCCACATGGCAACCTATCAACCAATCAAATCGTGCCACATTATTTTTTTAATCCACGACTTATTAAATATGCGTTATCTTTTCACGTCCAATTTATTCTGTTCCAATCATGTTAGTTTCCTAATAAAGTCGTGTACACGTTAAAAATATAATTTTGGTCGTAACACACATGTTTCAGTTAATTAATTAATTAATGGTTTGTCCGATGGTTATTAAAATAGAAATTTAATTTATAGTTTTAAGTTGCACTTTTATAAATATACATTAACGTCATTAATACCAACGCAAATGTTTTGATTCATTACTTGCTTAGTGTAATCATGACGTGTATTTAGTAGTTCTCGTATGTCACGTCTTTTATAGTCTGTGAATTGTTATTTATTCTATTACGTGTAAACCCGTTACGTCTCATTTTAGTCATGTCAACTTCGTGATAACGTTGATTTGTCAGATCACATATTTTAGACATATTTTAGATAATTTATTTAATGTTTGCTCGACTAATGTTGATTAGATTAATATTCCGATTAGATTATGAATAGTTTTCAACTTGCGCTGTGATAATAAACACTAACATGGTTAATGTTAACTTAAATTCTTTTTATTTATTTAATATTTGCTTAGTATAAACCTGCCGCCTATTTAGTTTTCCCTGTATGTCGCGCGTGTTGTTCTACACGCGGTGGCGTGCTCGTTCGCTCTAGTCGCGCGAGCTGTCTCGTGCGTTGTTTCGCGCGTTGTCCGTATGCTAAGCCATGTGTGTCCACGCGTCGTTCGCACGCTGTCGTGTTGTTTTGTGCATCGTAAATTTGCATCGCTTAGAATCTCTTGTGTTAATTAAATTATTTATTTATTTGACAACTATTGGTATAGCAGATTAATCAAAACTAAATAGCAGTTATAATTTATGTTTGATAACGTCGAATTAAATGTTATAGTTAATACTGGTTTAGCGTAAACTCGTTAACTTCTTGACCGTAGCTTCGAGTTCGACGTTTCTTTTCCTCGTATGACCATAGTAGCACGCTCTATTTTATATTGCATGTTTTATTATTATTATGTTTCTCTCTGAATGGTGTAATTTTCTTATGCATATATATGGTTGTTTGTTTGTGCCTGTTTGTATTCGCTATGCGACGCGAATAGATTGTGATCTGTTCCTGAGCTTCGAGGAATCGACGGTCAAGCTTCGGCGACCAAGTGATCTAGCTCTTCGAGTTCCACGAAGTTGAAGACCCTGAGCATCTGTTTGGTGAAGGCAAGTGTCCTCTGACTCATTATGTCTCATTTACTTTATAATTCACTGTCCCGCATACTATGAACAACCTAAGGATTGACTAGCTTTCTATGTACCTGGTCCTTGATTACCTTTTGGGCTTCTATGGTTAGATTCATGCTATTGCTTTACTCTAATCAATGAACATGATGTGAACACTTATGATACGATGTTGTCATTATGATCATGATGTCGGACTGGTGATACTTTAGGGGACTCGAGCTATTTCTTGAGTGCCTCTCCGTAAGGACCTGTTCGTTGGATGACCGCCCGGGATAACAGTGCAACCATGAGGGTGAAATGGGACGCCCTTAGCTAATTAATTAGAGTAACTAGAGGTGTAGTTGCTTCGCCGTCGTGCCGTCGATGGGGTCCAGGCACAGTGCTTGCTCTGCCGAGGCTGGGTGCCGAGGTTCTTTCGTTTTGCTTTTGTTAGTCACCCTCCTGCGGGGAGAGGTACTGTGTTTATCAAACTAGAGAAACCTAATAGGCGGCTATGACCTCTAGGGAATCTTTGTAAAAGCTACGTAGTGATACCCTGCCGGACCACCTAGGAAGTGATCAATGGGGAGACATGATCCCCGGGCAAAATGGGAATCACGGCTCATGGGTAAAGTGTGCGACCTCTGTAGAGTGTTATGAAACTGATATATCAGCCGTGCTCGCGGTTATGAGCGGCCAAGGGAGCTCCATTGATTAGAGATACTTTGATCAGAGATGGTTGGTTTACAGGTGGTGATGAGGATGATGGTTTTTTATTATGATTATGGTAATGGTAAGTGGTATTCTTTCCGTTTGGAAAGGGTACTTTTAGGTTAACAACTTGGGTTAATATTAAAACCTGGCTCTCTACTAGTAATAATTACCTGATCAACTAAAAGCAACTGCTTGACCTTAACCCCACATAAAGCTAGTCCACTACAGCCAAACAGGACATTTGCTGAGTACGTTGATGTGTACTCACCCTTGCTTTCACAAAACACCAGGTTGCCTTTGGTGCAATCTATGCTCAGGTAAAGAAGAAGATGTCGAGGCGGATCTCCCGGAGTTCCAGGACTTCGACGAGTTCGAGGATTAGGCTAGCGACCTCCCCCAGTCAGCTGTCTGTGGTGGGTTGTTTACGTTGGCTACGTTTCGATTCTGTGTACTTTGATTTATATTATGTAAATGGCTCTAGTCTGTAATATTATTACTTACTCTTTATTGTAATTCGAAGCATTGTGCTATGATGAGTCATTTATGTAATCGCTGTGTACGTGAATTACTGATCCTGGCACGTACATGGTTCACATTCGGTTTACCTTCTAAAACCGGGTGTGACATATGATCTGTAGAAGGCACCCATGAGATCATCCGGCCCGATGCCTTGTTTGGAGGTAAATTCCTAATCGCATCAAATAGCTCTTCCATAGTGAAAGGGGCTTCCAAATGGGTCAACTCAAAACGTGGGATGCTTAAGGGTCCGTTCGTTTCTGCAGGATTGCACCAAGAATGATTCCTGTTGATCAAAACTTATACAAATTAGAGAAGCAATTCGGACCGAAACAGTTCCGGTCTTCTATTCCCTGTCAACCGAACGAGCCCTAAGGCTCCCCGATTTAAGGTCGAACTCCCTTGAGCTAGGTGCTCCCAGCGCAACATTGAAGCAATCTTGGACAAGATTTTCCTTGTCCTCATGAGAGGTCGCCCAAACACATTCTTGGTTTAGCCTTTGGATACAGTTTTTTCTTCTCCTTGAATTTATCCTCGAGTCAAAAACTTAACGTTCGCATCACCCAGCTTAAGGTTAGTGACTCTAGAAGCCTGCCTCTTGCGAGCTCGCTCAATAATGGCAAGTGCAGTCAAACGACAGTAATATCAGTGAGGCGCCAGAGCAGTAGCCGAGACCGAAAAAAGCTTGATACTAATATCAGTGAGGTCAATTAAGGTGCGTTTGGTTGAATGTACAAGGAGGGATGGAATGAGGCGGCCACGTTTTCTATAGTGTTGGGTCGAGAGTCAAGTGGCGGCGAGGTGAACACCGAAGTGATTTTTGGGGGCGACGTGATCCAAAAAATCGAGGGAACGGTGTCGCCCCCGACTCATCCAACTTTGACCTCAAACCAAATACACCATAAAGCGTCGTTCCAGACCAGTAGGATACCACCCTTGTCCCATTAGCTGGTTTGTAAGCGAAGGTGTTCAGCTTGTAGACTCCCAAGAACGCAGCAAGCGTGTCATCTATATTTGCAAGTTTGGTTTCTTGGAGGCACGCCAACTGACAGGTGGCGGCGGACAAAAATTCATATACTGTGACACATCTTGCCGCCGCGTTTAATCCCCTCACATTCCAGCAGATCACATCAAAATTTTGATTCGTTCATTAAGACCAAAGTTTCGCTCAACAGCTGACTGGGAGTCGAACACACCGAGGTTGCTAGATAGAACGGAGCATCATAGCAGTATAGCCATACACAACTAGGGCTGAAAACGAGTCGAACCGAGCTTGGCTCGGCTCGGCTCGGTGCGGCTGGGTGCCTAAGCGAGCTCGGCTCAGCTCGGCTCGTCCATTCCACGAGCTGATGAAAGAGGCTCGGCTCGGCTCGCGAGCCATGTTCTGGTATTTATCGTTGCATTATTTGGTAAATTAATATTATATAAATTTAAAATATAGAATCATCATTCTACATTATGAGTAAATTAAATTATAACTTGTAATATATTCATCATCAAAGACTAAAAAATAAGCTATTATCCATAAAATTATCTAATATTCATTGTTATTCCATAAATTGATCATTTTTGCAAGGCTCACGAGCCGACTCGCGAGCTGGAACGAGCCGGCTCGGCTCGTTGCAAAAACGAGCTCGAAGAAGAGGCTCGGCTCGGCTTGTTCGAGGCTCGCGAGCCTCCAGCTAATTTTCCAGCACAACATCATCAACGTGCTCCACAAGAGGAGGTTTGCCATTACAAAATGAAGTTCAGTTATGAAGACGCAATTCAGCAGCAGCAGGCTTAACATCACACAATGAACTTCGACTCTGGAGACGCGACATAACAACAGTCTTTCAAAGAAACGAAGAAAAACAGTAGTTGCAGGATACATGCAGTGACCTTAATTGCAGCGCATTGTGTGATTCTTTTGTTTCAAACATGGCGTTTTTTTGCTGTGTTGGACTGTTACTTAACTGCACTTTTTGTCCTTATAATTAGACTGTTCCAGCGGATAGTGTAAAATAGAGAACGTAGAACTATAGATAAAATTGTTTTATACTATTTACAGAGTGAATTTTAAAATAGGCTCACAATGCATTCAGAGTGGCGACTGCTCCTATAGAACTCTATACTTTCCGTTGAGACTCAAATACGATAAAGTGGATCGGAAATGTCCTACTTGGATTCCCTTGAACACCGAATCAAGCGCGAAAAGCACAATACCATTATTTAAAATTAAATAATAAAGAAAGAAGCACAAGTCCTTATGATGAAAACAAATCCCATTCAATTTCAGTGATTATAACTACTCTATTTTCTGCTAATAATGTCTCGTTAGAACTTATTCATACCAGAGCTAATAATTATTATTAGCTACTAAAAATGAGACATAAATAGATGATCCAAATAGAAATGAAGGCTACTGGTTAGGATATAATTTGTAAAAACCCGTGGCTAGTCGTTTACTCCATTATTGGTCAAACACAACTAGGGGTGGTACGTAATGAGCTCTAAACTCTACACTATAAAATTTAAGGATCGGATTAGGATCGCGGTCTATTTCTATTCAATTTTAAACTAAAATTAATTAATAACTCAAATAAAATTGTGAAAAAACATTTGGATCGCGATGCGTTACCACCCTTAAACACAACAACTACAGCTAACAACCGCTTATAATCCATTGTTAGGATTGTCCAATTATGTATTGGATAATAGTTAGTTGCTATTTTTTTAGCTTCAACTAACAATTAGCCTTAGATCCTATTTAGATCCACTAGCATCTAATAGTTATTTGGTTAACTAATTATTCATTGTTTGGAGCCATTAGGCAAAGAAATAGATGCATAGATAATAATAATTTTACTATTCTATTTATTACTGGGAGAGTACCTTGCAACCTACACCTGGTTGAGTACTTGAGGTAGCTAACTTTAGGGTCTGTTTGGTTGGGTTGTGGCTGCGAAAAAAAGTTATTGTGGGCTGTGAGCTGTGGAAAAAGCTGTTGTAAGTTGTGAGCTCTTAAAAAGCTAAAAACCATTTGGTGAAAACCACTAAAAGCCACTAAAAGCAGGTCCATAGATGCTTTCAGTTTTGCACTGCGAGAAAGTCGGCATTTAGAAAAAGTTGCTTCCTGGATCCAGCCCTTTGATTAGCTTTTAGTTTTTAGGGGGCAAAAGCTAAATCCAAAAGCCAAACCAACACACCCTTAGTTATGTCTGTTTGGGTCCACCAAAGTAATCTTTTTAGTAGCTAATTATCAGGCCACATGAGCCGATCGATGAAAAAGTCGTGTGCTAGATGATTTCTTGGATGAGTGAATGGGCTGGCTTTAGCCGACCAAATAGACCCTGCTGTGTTAAAATGCTGCCAACCTCCTCCTAAATACATTAACCATTTGTTTAAGCCACACAAATTTGCATCGCTGGCTGCAGACAAAGCAAGCAAATTAGTGTTTCCGAGGTCCCTCAGCGCGCAGCAGCGACGTGTCTCCTGTTCTAAAGACCAGGTCATGCGACCTGCATGCAGTTTTATACTGTATGAGCAAACAGAAGAATCTCTGGCCGGCCGGAACATGACGCAGATGCTATTATTTTCGTCGCTGATGAATATAAAATTTTATTAAACATTGCGATCCTGACTATGCCGCCGCCGCCGCTAGTGCAATGGTTCTTGGTCCTTCTAGGTGCCATGTTCTTGGTCCATATGCTAGCTCATGTGAGGCCTTGGCGAGAGCCACATGAACCCGTAGCAGGTTAGGTGATTAGATCAGGCACTCATGCCCAGCTAGCTGATTGGAGACCAGAGAGGATGGATATATAGCAGTTTAGCTCGGTCGATTCAGCATCATGCATGTGTACGTTCGAGTTTCGGTGTTCAGACTCGATAGATCGCACGTTTCATCGGCAGGTGGTGCCGACGCATGAGGAAGACCGTGGCTGCAAAATGCATTGCATGCAGGGGCCAGCCAGACAGCGACGGCCCGACTACGTTCAATGGTCCCCCAACAACCTTCCCCTCCCCTTGTTGTGGCGGATACAGTTCCACACAACAATTGCTACACTACTAGCGGTGAGCATAGTACAGCATCAGAAAAAGGGTAGCGTTGTGCTGCCCCTTGTCTTGATTTCGGTGCACACATGTATTTGATAGTTGAGAAAAAATGGTAATAGATGATGAATAGGTAGGGGAAATAATATTTTATAAATGTGGTGTGGTATAGAGGTTTGATATAGGAGGAACCGCTGTAGAGCGTGGAGATATAGGGGAGAAGAGAACGCTGACGTGACATGTGAGGGGATATAGAGGGAGAAATTTAGGAGGAACCGCTGAATACAGTCTAGGAGGGGGCGCGGGGCGGTCGCCCCGGGCCCCACCCCTAACTCAAGGAGCAGTAGCAGTTGAGCAGATCACGGAACAGCCAGCCGCCAAGAGTAGAAACTGGTAAACTGCATCACGGAAATGCTTCATCCGTTGGTCCTTCGTCGCTTCGAGTCTTTCCTCCGGTCCTCCCGTACGGCTGTATCTGGCTACCTGCGTAGAGATGAAAACGGTCGGAAACGATATTTATTCAGTAATCAGTTTTTTCTTTGATTGCGAATAAATAGGATATATAATATACAATACAAATTTCTATTCTTGTTTTTAACATCCAGCTTGTTAAGATTCATAAAAGGTAAACCTCAAATTCATCCTACATTTTCTAAAATAATAGATATAAACTTCGGTATGAATTCGGAAACAAATTCGGTAATTTTTTCAACTTTTTGTGTTGTAGGGAGCAAATAATACATAAAACAACTTATATAATATTTTATTCATATTTGTACTAATGTGCTTGATAATATAAGAAAAGATCAACATCAAATTTTATACGTATCTATTTTAAAATATAAAATTTGTTCTAACAGTTCGGATTACCACTTTCATAACCTGCGTCTCGGTCTAGTCTCGGTCTCGCCTCGGCGTCTCGCAGCAGCAGGCCGGGGCCGCCGCCATTGCCTTCAAGGCCGGCGCCGCCATCCCTGACGCCGCCGGCCGGACCATTGTGTGCGACATGCACGACGCCCTACTGCGCTCTACCTCGCTCTTCCCCTATACTATTAGACTAAATGGTTTAGCTATTTTATGCATCGAGAAAATATTATTAGATGAAATTGATACTGATGCTATCATCAATGACTACGCTTCGAGACATGATAGAAGATAATTTTAAGGTAATCATATATTTGTATTTTTTTCTTACAATGAATAATTTTTTGATGTATTTTTAAATGTTTATTATTAATATGTATTATATATATTATTATAGTAAAATCCTTATATTAAGTCTCACCTGGGCGCCTAATTTATGAGGACCGTCACTTCAGCCAGAGACAAGGGCGGCCGGCCGGCCAGCCAGCAAGACATGAGCGTGGTTATGACCTGTCGACGTCCATGCATGGAATATCTCATATCTGAATCCTCGGCATGCACATTGGTTGGACCGCCAGCGAATTCGCCAGTTTGTGACACCAAAATAACGTCCAGATTTTTCTTTTTCAGAGCATCTACCAGAGCTTCTCAGAAATCTCTCCTAAATCAAGTTTTTTTTAAAAAACATAAAAACGTGTCTTCAACAGTTCCCAAAAACACTTTCAAATTTTTTATAACACTTAAAACTCCCTCATTTGTAACTACAAATGAGAGGTTTTTTGGCTCACCAGAAACAATCTGACGCTTTAAAAGATCTGTTGGAGAAAGGATTAAAATCTGTTCGCACTAATTTTTTAGATTTCCTTTAAAACTGATTTTAAGGAGTCATTTTCTAGAGAACTCTTGGAAATGCTCTGACACGTTACAGATCTTATTACTTAGGGCTAGTTTGTAGCTTAAATCTTTCAGGATTTCTGGAGATTGAATGGAAAATTAGTTTATTTTCCCACTCAATCACCGGGATTCTTGTAGAGGATTTAAGTTTCTAAACTAGAGCTAAATAGTAGCAAATATCTTCATACATTGTAACATGAGGAAAAAGTTATCAAATCTTAATGATATCATCTGTATATGCTATGCCCACCACTCCCCTTAATCATTGTTCGGTGGTAAGAACACTTCCGATTGTTTTCATATAGACTATAGTTATGTCCGCATCGATGAACCGAACTGTAATTTCTAATTTCAAAAAGACGCTAATAAGGTCAAATTTGGCACCTATATGGCTATATGGGTGCAGTACTGAATGAAGCGTTAGGGTAAGTAGTACTTAGCCTTAATGACCATTTCAATTATATGGAGTCAAGATCTTGAGCTAGCCTCCAAGTTGCGTTAATAAGCATGTTCTCTTTCACAAGCTCAATGTTTGATGCCTAACCCCACTCTCATTTCTTGTTCTTGTCACGCAAACGGGATCTCATGATCCCATATGGAGTGCATTTTTATTAATCTAGCCATAGTTGACTCCTTGCAACCAAAAAGGTTTTGGTGATGGTGGTGATTTTTGCCATAACTTTTTAGTGAAAAAGGACCGAACACCACATACCATTTCTTGCTTTGCCTTGCCTTGCAAGGGTAGGCAATCCTGGCCTAGCTAGCTTGGGCCGGCAAAACAAACAAACAGCCCATAAATATGCAGGCCCGGACTCATAAATATGCAGGCCCGGACTCCTGACAGCTGAATAGCTTAGGTCATTCTCAGTTGAACTTTTTATCAATCTCATTAAATGAGATGACACATCACCATATTTAGGGGACGTTTGAATATACTAAAACTAATAGTTAGTTGGCTAAAATTTGGTAATAGAATTAGCTAATAACAAATAGTTACTTAACTATTAACTAATTTACTAAAAATAGCTAATAGTTGAACTATTAGCTGGGATGTTTGGATATCTCAACTAATATTAGCCACTAACTATTAGTTTTAATGTATTCAAATACCCCTTTAATAATATAGCACAATATTTATAATAAAAGAGATGGAGAGAGTTTTATGGAAGAAGAGAGGGTTTTATCCAGATGAAACTCAAGATACACGGTTTCATAAACAAAAGCTGACGTATCAGTTTTAGAAACCATGCCATGAAACTTCCACTTCAATGGCCTTATGCAGATATTTTCAGCGCAAATTGCCCCTCAAATGAGCTTCTTTAATGCTCAACTAGAAACTTTGAGGGGAGGTAGGGGAGCTTCAATGAAAGAATCTATCACCGGGAATGCAGACCACTCTTCATATCTGAGATGGCACGAGCACTGAAAACCACTGGAAACTGGAACATGCCAGGATCGACAAGCCTGGAAGAATTCAATGCAGCCACATTTCCTATCCATGCGTCTAGCGGGGAACAGCGAACCATGTACTAAACCAAACACTTACCGAGCAATGTTTCAGAAAAGCCGGAAGCCAATAGAGTTTTTGAACATTACTCCGAACAACACACACTACATAAAAGGATCGAATCTCCGTTACACGAAATCCTGGAGGACGAATGCAGCTATGCACGCAGGCCCCTGGATCTTTTATTTTATGAGCTAAAACGGCTTCGAGCCAAGGTTACCATGAGACTCTACTTGTTCTGCAGCAAGGACACCGCTGCCTTATCAGTGAACCAGGTGAATTCTCCATCTTGTAGCACAGCCATCTCAACAGGCAGCAGGTCTGACGAGGTTTGCTTGTCTGAGAGCGCCTTCTGCACCGCTGCGGCCTTTCCAGCTCCAGTCACCACCATCGCAACGTATGCGGATGAGTTGATTACTGGAAACGTGAATGTAATCCTCTCTGGAGGTGGCTTTGGAGAATCCTTAATGTATGTCACCCACCTCTCTTTCTCGTTAACAAGAGGGTGGCCAGGGAAGAGAGACGCAATGTGGCCATCAGGTCCCATTCCCAGAAGCTGGAGATCAAACCTAGGAAATCCAGTCGCCGCTGACATAGAAATCACACCGTTCTTAACAAGCTGCTTCAAGCACGCTTCGTAGTCGTCTGCCGCTCCTTCAGCTGACAACGCATCGTTTATAGCATAAACTTGTCCAGGAGGAATCGGCACCTACAAAGTTGAAAGACAGCACTAAGTTACCCTTATAAATTAAGAAGAACATGAAAACTGCTGAGAGTGGAATGACTGCACGTAACAAGATATGTTTCATATAACTTGCACAGAATTGATCCTGTTATGGATCCCTCTGGGCCTCCACAAACATCAATTAGCTGACAAGATTGTTTAGAGCTCAAGCAGCATTTAAGTGTTGACAAATTTTAGCATATAAAACTTATCGTTGAATAAAGCCCAAACCAAAATTTGTAGTTTTTTTACTATTAATGGTTCACTAAACTGTTGGCCACACTATTGGTCAACCTGAAAATATTAATCTAATTTTTTTTAATATCATTTTGGAAAAAAATATTAAAGCAGTTTCAAGAGTCTGAACTAGACTGACTGTATGTAAAGAGCAGCGAAATCATCATCAACATCAACATAGCCTCCTTTGACACCGTATCTTGGCCCTTTCTTTTGGAGGTGTTGAAAAAATTGGGGTTTGGATATGTGTGGAGAGATATTATTAGTGGCATCCTTTCTACTTCCTCCACACAGATCCTGTTGAATGGTGTCCCAGATGACTACATCTCTCATCATAGAGGGTTGAGGCAAGGAGATTCCCTCTCTCCGATGCTTTTCATCATAGTTATGGATACTCTTAACCTGCTGATTTCTAGAGCAGCCGAAGCTGGTCTTCTCCATGCCCTCTCCTCGAGATCCAATCTTCATAGGCTCTCTTTGTACGCTGACGATATGGTCCTATTCCTGAGACCTTCACCTGCAGAGATTGAGCTGATTCTAAAGATCTTATAACTTTTTGGGGAGGCCTCTGGACTGAAGACAAACATTCAGAAGAGTAGTGTGCTTCCTATTCATTGTGCGCCAGAACTAATTGAATCCATTCAGAATCAGCTCCCTTGTAAGGTGGATGGCTTCCCCTTCAAATATCTCGGGTTGCCCCTATCTTTGAAGAAGTTGTCCAAGGCACAACTGCAATTTCTGGTAGTCAAGATAGCCGACCTTCTACCTGGCTGGAAGGCTGATCTAATGACTACAGCTGGGAGAGTTGTTCTGGTTCAGTATGTGCTAACTGCAACTATAATTTATCATGCTATGGCTCTGGATCTTCCTCGGGGAATAATTCATGTCATTGATAAAATCAGGCAAGGATTCTTATGGAGAGGCAGAAAGAATGCTAAAGGAGGGCATTGTCTTGTTGCTTGGAAGAAAGTAACAAGGCCTAAGGAGCTTGAGGGTCTTGGGATTTCGGATCTTCAATGCCTTAACTGGTCTCTCAGATTAAGATGGCTGTGGCCCAGGAAAACTGAGCCGGACAAACCTTGGGCTGTTTTCAAACTACATGCAGTTTCCACGGTCCACAGTTTCTTCTCTTTGGCCATGGTAACTGAGCTAGGTGATGGTAAGTCAACGCTATTTTGGAAAGATAGGTGGCTGCGGGGCAAACGTTTACAAGATTGGGCTCCTCATCTTCTCAGATCGGTTTCCAAGAGAATTATCAATAAAAGAACTGTAGCCGAGGCCTTGGCTGATTGGAGATGGTTGAGTGACATTCATGGAACCCTTACTTTGCAAATCCTTCAGGAGTTCTTGCTTATCTTGGTGCAGTTAGAGAGAATAATCCTGCAGCAAGGAATTCCTGGCAAACACCTGTGGAGGCTCTCTAATTCAGGGCAATACACGGACAAATCAGCCTATGATGCCTTTTTTCTAGGTTCAACCTTATTTGGGGCAGCTGACCTAGTGTGGAAAGGGTGGGCTCCCCCAAAATGTTCCTTCTTCATGTGGCTTGTTGCTCATAACCGTTGCTGGACAGCAGACCGGTTGGCTAAAAGGGATCTCCCCCACCCCACTCTTTGTGTGGTATGCGATCAGGAAAAGGAAACTATTAACCACCTTCTTGTGTTTTTGCTAGGCAATTTTGGTTCTACTTTCTGCAAAGGCTGGGTCTGTCTGTCCTCTCACCTCAACCCGGGTCGAAGTCCTTCTTGGAGTGGTGGCTGCAGGCAGTGTCTGTGACCGATAAAGCTTTGAAGAAGGGATTAAATTCTCTCATCATTTTAGGGGCCTGGACCTTGTGGAAACACAGGAATGATATTATCTTCAACGGTGCGACTCCCCATCTCTCTACTGCTCTCTCCAATGCTGGAGAGGAGGCCTGGTGTTGGAGCAAGGCTGGTGCAAAAGGCCTCCAGCTCCAGTTGGCGCAGGATGTGGAGGATGTAGGTTTTTTACCTTAGAGTCATCAGGTTACTGGCTGCTCTTGCTGGTTTTTTTCCTAACCGGCTCTCTGTAGTCCATAAAAGATACCACCACCTGTTGCTGGCTGCTGTTGCTGGTTATTCACAAAGTATAATACATCACATAAAAGATACCACCACCTGTTGGTATGCTCCTAAATGGTGACTAACCACCATCAGTACAATAAGTTGTCACTACAATTCGCATCCATTTCATTTACACCAGAACTCATGGTTTTCGTTTTGCACTATCCAAGTATAACTGGAACCTTGTTACAACAGGTTCTGTGTTCCTTTTATTTTTTAAACAAACAGGAGGGCCCCCTACTGAATAAATAATTTAGTTTAGAAAAAAAAGTCAAACAGCTAAAAAATAAACAAGGAAAAGGAAGCTGGGTTTACACAAAAGAATCTAGCAAGTCACTTATAAGGGGGAAATAATCCCCTTGTTATGATGCAAAAGCATTGCGAATTCATGAATGAACTTGGATTTGCAATATGTCTTCCAATTAACCAATCAGGTAACAAGAAAGGCTGAAACGAGTACAAACAGGAACAAGAAATTCCCGAGAATACCTTGGAGAGAAACCCATCATAGGCGAGCTTGTAGTTGCTATCCACATGGTCCTTGGGCACGACCCTCTCATCCACCCAGAAGACGTGCCACTTGCTCCAGTCCACTGAATCCAGGTACGGCGGCTCCGTCAGCTTCCTGCGAAACCAATGACGACGAGAGATATCTACTTGGTCCCCCAGATGACCCAAAGAAAGGAGCTATATCTAAGAGTGCAAGGAAAGTCAAAGAACCTGAGTGCCTCGATGAGGGATCCGCCAGAGAGCACGGCGGTGAAGGCACCCCTCTCGGCCGCGAACTTCTCCGACAGCTCCGCAGTGTACTTCGCCAGAGAAACCGCGAGATCCTCCTCGGAGTCGAAGATGAGCAACTTCTTCTTGGACCCGGCATCGGAGGCCGTGGGGGCGGCGCCGCCGGTGGCCATGGCAGCGGCGGGGACAATGGGGAAGGAGGGGGAAGAAGAGAAGATACGGGGTTTGGATCTGATTCTTCTGCGGCAAATCTGCGGTACGCGAGATGCCGGCGGCGACCGGCGGCCGGTGAGGGGTGGGACGAGAGCGGCAACGGCGGCGGCGGAGACGGAGGTGGACATGGGTGTGGTAGTTTGCTGTTATTAAGGGGGGATGCTCCGTGATGTGGGGCTGGCGGTAAGAGTGACAGGTGGATGGGGAGGCGTGCAGTGTTTTGTACCGTCCAGATCGAGATAGACGGCTTTTATGGCGATCGACGTTGGTCCTTTTTCGTCGAACTTTGGATTCGACCCGCTGTGGGCAATTGAAGTATGCTAAATTTGAAGTATACTAAAATTGAATAAGTGTCGTGCCTACCGATGATAGATTCGACCCGCTGTGGGCAATTGAAGTATGCTAAATTTGAAGTATACTAATAAAATTGAATAAGTGTCGTGCCTACCGGTGATGTTATTTAGAGTCCCAAAATGTGTTTTAAGTTTTCAGAGTTTTGAAATTTATCTATTCTGAAATAACCTCAGATGGAGATACAACCAAAGTTGTAATACTCGACATGATATAGTACTTCTAAGTTCAAACTTTTTTATTCGATTTTTTTAGGGTGTCAAAGATTTATTGCAAGATCCACTAAAGTGAATAAAACATAAAGAAACATTCACTTAGTCATAAGTGAGTTTTGTGGTGTATATAGTGTAAGTCTGTTTCATGCTAGAACATTGGTTGCAAGAAAATATATATCATTGGAGTGTTATTAAAAAAATTGCCAAGGTAATTCATATTTCCTTAAGTGCTCCAAGTAAATTGTTGTAACCCTCAAGAAAAAAATGCTTAGTTTCTAGATATTCCTCTTAACCACCAATATAATAGATTTGTTGTATTCTTGATAGTTAGACCTTATATTTTATAGACATAAATGCTCTCCTGACATGATTGTGAAATGAAATATGGTTATTAATTTATTATGGCACATTATTCCAATAAAAAGGGTACAATTTTGAGTTGTTATGCATTACCGAATGCGCATTGACACTCCATTTGAGATGTCTATGTAGTTTTAAGCCAACATGCAACATACTAAATTACTAATATTATATGAAGGCAAGTATATATCAAAGCTAGAGTCCGAAAAGATATATAACTTTGTAGCTAATAAACTTTTCATTTGAAATTATTTAGAGTCCAAAAAAAATGTTTTAAGTTTTCAGAGTTTTGAAAAAAAATGAATGTTTTAAATGACCTGAGATGGAGATATAACCTTAACCAAGGTTGTAATACTCGACAAGATATAAAGTTCAAACTTTTTTATTTAAATTTTTTTAGGGTGTAAACTATTTAGTACAGGATCCACTAAAGTGAAAAAATGAAAGAAAGAAACATCCACCAGGACTCCAGGAGTGATTTTCTTGCCAGTTTTTATGGTTTCGTTGAGGGTTTCTCGTCTAGCCCAAGTACACAGCAACCAACCATGGCTTATACCTGGCATCATTATTGGAATTGAGTCCGAGATAGGGCAATTAGTAGTGATAAGATTTGTCCATCACTATCGGTTTGACGGTTTTGAAGCTGAAGGTTGATGTACAGCCCTATAGGATGATATCATTATCAATTGACAATGATAGGAAGAGTGTCACTGCCAGATCAATACCACACACAGCAGTGATCTGCTGAGTGCCCGAATTAGGCCTGTACACGGCAGCCGAGTATATTCCACACATACGCTTCAGTTACACAGCGTGATTTGATCGCTAATATGTGTATTATAAATACTCGCTTCGACTTAGGGTCGCCTTCAAATAAAATGAAGAACCTTTAATTCTTTTGGATCACCTCGTCCACGATGAACCTGGAATAATC
This sequence comes from Zea luxurians, assembly GCA_029449295.1. NCBI lineage: Eukaryota > Viridiplantae > Streptophyta > Magnoliopsida > Poales > Poaceae > Zea > Zea luxurians. The sequence goes on along the minus strand of JAOPSE010000134.1, from coordinate 4,279,056 downwards.
ATAATCACTACCGCCTCCAGTATATCTACCTGTGATTGTCTGCTCTAATTCTAGGGCATGTTGGGTTCCAAGCTACTAAAGTTTAGTTAGGTAGTGTTGAGCACACTTTTGAGCTGGCGGACTGAGGCCGGACCGTCCGCGGTCCGGACAGTCCGCGCCTGTGGGCCGGACGGTCCACGCATGCGCAGAGCAGTTTAGGGTTCCGAGTTTTGTGCTACGGTTGTTAGCTATATTCGCGGGATTAGCTCGGAATCAGTTGTGTAAAGGGTCCAGCCTCCCTCCTCTATAAATAGAGAGGTCTACGGCCGATTTGTAATCATCAATCGAATCAATACAACTTCTATTTCGCATTTTATCCTAGGAGTAGTTCTAGTCTAGTTTAGGTTTAGCCTCTTGATCCCCAAATTCTCCGCCTCTCCTCGACTCTACATCGATTAGAGGAGTCTAGGTCGGCCTGCCCGAGCCTAGACAACTCCTAGGATCTCTCCTCCCCGACGAGGTCCCTCCCGGGAGCGAGATCCAAGCGCCGCCGGCGATCTTCCGCCGCCCCTGCGTACGCGCGGACCGTCCGGCCCTAGGGCGCGGACCGTCCGGTCGTCAGGCAGGGAACCCGAGCTCCTGCACCAGGTCGTGGACCGTCCGGCCCTGTGCAGCGGACCGTCCGCGCTTGACCAAAGAGCACTGCCGCCTCACGCCAGGTCGTGGACCGTCCGGCCCTGTGCCGCGGACCGTCCGCGCCTGACCAGAGAGCACCGCCGCCGGTTCTTCTTGAGTATTTGGCACTCCGAAAAAGCGTCAACATACTTTTTGGCGATTCCGCTGGGGACAACACATCTAGGCTCATCAAATCGGCCCTCAATGGCCGGTTCAAGGGATAGCTCTGATATTTCTCCAAGCAACATCATAGAGCCGACTTGGGAAACCTTGCCGGCTGACGAGCAGCTCCAGTTTGAGGAGCACAAGGAGCGGATGATCCAGGAGGCGAAAGCAAAATTCTTGGCCAACTTCAAAGTGGACAGGAACAACAAGGTCGTCCGACATCGGGCGACGGATCCGGCTTCGCTCCAACCCACGCCAGATATCCCCAATGTAAGTAATACCAACGAGCTACAATCTCTTAGAAATTATGTAGAAGAGCAACGTGAACAAATGCAGAACATCATAGGAGGTATGCAAAGCGATCTTAAGAGACTAGTACGTGCATTTGATAAATCTAGTATTGCAAATTTTCCTTCACACGAGGTTGAGTTAGGAGGTAACACGCGTAACACATCGGCTACAGGTTGTCACGACTAGTCACAACCCCTTTATGGGATGCCGATGGACACATACCCTGAGCAACCGCAAATCGGCAGCAAATCAGTCGATCTGCACATGCCCGGACCGTCCGCACGTGAGCGCGGACCGTCCAGACCAACAACAGTCGGGCCTATTTTTAATGAGTTACCTAGATATGTGCCCGAACCACCACACACAACACAGAATCTAAACTACCCAGTCGGACCGTCCGCGTACAACGATGGACGGTCCGCACATAATCACGGACGGTCCGGGCCAATGTCCAGACAGTCCGCACATGACCTTTTTGAGGAGGATTGTTACCTGAATCCTCACCCGTCCCAGCAGCACTTCCCATCGCACTATACAATGCATCAACCCATTAATTCGAGATCTAGAGCCAGGAAAACTTTCCGGCCCCACCGAGAAGGCCGAAAAGGAACAATCAAACATATGAACCATATAGGACAAGTGGCAATGCACCACGTAGTTCAAACCAATGGGGGGAAAGACAATATGCTAATATCCAGCCAACCCCACCTATGTTTGATCAGAGAGCCGGTGGTCTCGCACCGACTGCCATTGATATAGTAAGGGAAGAAATAGCCGGAGCGTTCCGAGATAAGCTCGGAGTAAGCATGGTCCCTGGGGGGCAATCATATCGGAAACCTTATGACAGCCGATTTGATCACCACCCATACCCACAGGGAACCAGGATACCCGAATTCGCAAAATTTTCGGGTGATCAAGGAAAGAACACACGTGAACACATAATCCAATTTTTAGCACAATTAGGAGAGTTGGCCGACACAGAGGCATTTCGCATACGTTTATTTTCAATATCTTTAACAGGAACTGCGTTTGCGTGGTACGCCACTTTACCTCCTAATTCCATTTCATCATGGGGGGATCTAGAACAAAAAATTCATGATCATTTTTTCTCCGGTGACTATGAGTTGGATTTGGTAGATTTAGTGTCATTACGACAAGCAAAAGATGAATTGGTTAATGATTACATCCGGAGATTCCGAGATACAAGAAACCGATGCTTCCAAATTCATTTAGCAGAAAACAGCTAGCAGGATTAGCCTTTAATGGTCTACGATATTATTTAAAAGAAAGATTAGAAGGCATCCAATTTTTTACACTAGCACAGTTACACCAGAGAGCGTCGGCTTGTGAAAGCCGAAGCAAAGAAACTGCTAAAGGAATTCGTCATAACGTACATATAGTAGAGTGCGATCAAAGTAGCTCAGAGGACGAGTCAACAAAAATATATGCTGCTGAAATGGTTTGGCCAAAGCAGGCCAAATCTTCGGCTTGTGCTTCCCTACAGCCAATTCAAAAGAAACGGCAGGAGGATGTAAAGTTTACGTTTAATGTTGGCAAGTGTGATAAAATATTTGATGAATTACTCAAAAATGGCAACATTAAAATAAATCACACTGTTCCATCTGCCGACGAGCTAAAACGTCGTGCATACTGCAAGTGGCATAACTCATTTTCTCATGCCACTAATGATTGTAATGTATTTCGGCGACAGATTCAATCGGCCATTAACGAGGGACGATTGAAATTTCAGGAAATGCAGGTGGATATAGAGCCTTTTCCGATGAACATGATTGACTTCGAGGGCAAGAAAGTCCTAGTTCGGCCAAACACAGCCGATAAAGACAAAGGCAAAGAGACAATCATCGGCAATGCTAAAGAGGCCGATGGGGATCGTAAAGTTTCTTGCAGGAAAGTGGTAGCCGAGAAGACTCCCGATGGAGGGGAGACCCTAAAGGTGACCATTACAGCCTCCAGTACTGGGGGGCAAGCGCAGACAGGGAGACAGATGCAGGAACCCGTGCTGCGTATCCCGGACGGTCCGGCACGTAGGCACGGACGGTCCGAGACCCCACCGGACGGTCCGGAGAGCTCCAGCGGACGGTCCGACCGTACTCAGGACTCACAACGACCACGTACTTTCAAACCACGACGACCAGAGATAGGTACGTGGAAAACAAATGCATTCAAGGCAGCTGGTCGGTTGGTTAAAGCCGGCCCAACTTTTGATCAATTATTGTCTAAATACGTAAAAAAGAAGGTCGGCCCCAGTGACCGGCCAGCAAAGCGACCCCGCTCACCCATTCATGAGCAGCGTCAGGTAAGGCTGATTGGACCACCTCACCAATCGGAAGAAATGAAAGGTCATACTGTACAACTGAGACCTAACATACCTGCATGGACACCTCCACCTTATCCGCCTATGTCATATCCATATCCATATTTACCTCCACCATATGTCCCAAATCAAATGTGGGGCATGCCACCATATCCATTTGGGATGCCACAGTACCCCGCCTGGGGGGCACCCCAAACATCCGTTTTTGATAGGTTGGCGCCGCCAATGCAAGACCGATTGAGCACTACTGAATCCGGTCACCAGGCACAGGCCCAACAAGATTGCCGGACTACTCGGCCTCCTAGGCCGACCAATCCGGCAGGGGGGCATATGCCTGTAGCAACTCAAAGAACAACAAAAAAGGACATCATCAAAATAGGCACCGCAGATGTTGTCATACAGGGAGACAATAAAGGGCCGATGATTTTCGGCGAATCGGCCAACACAACCGAAAAGGATACGGCTACCATCAAAACAGCCGATCCAAAATACTCCATGCCTCGATGGTGCCCAGCGGGATTGACACGGTCCCAAAAGAGAAAATTACAGTGCCTAAGAGCAAAGGAGAGCCAGGAGAAGGAGGCGGAAAAGACATTTAATGACACACATCCACTATACCTGCCACCGCAAAAGAAATGGAGACCGAAGGCCGTTGAGAAAAAACAAACGGCCACAGAAATAGAAAGTCAACCTGCACCAGGCGCGGACCGTCCGGCCCCCGCGCACGGACCGTCTGTCGTTCACCAGGAAGCCTCTGGACAACCTGCACCAGGCGTGGACCGTCCGGCCCCCGCGTGCGGACCGTCCGCCGTTCACCAGGAAGCCTCCAACGACACGACAACATCAATGGAAGAGGACGACCTGCTGGGAGAAGACCTGGTCGACTACGAGGCTTCTCCAGAACGCCCAGGTATGGATGTAAATATTATTACATTTTTTGCCGATTGTACTATCATCGGCGACGATGAACCTGTTGTTGCCCAGTTTGATTTTGGTCCTAAAGAAGCCGCCTTTATGAAACCAAAGGAATCGGTAAATCATTTAAAGCCGCTCTTCGTGCGCGGCCACATTGATGGGATACCGATTGCTAAGATGTTGGTAGATGGAGGGCGGCTGTAAATCTAATGCCTTATTCATTATATAGAAAATTAGGTAAACAAGATGACGAACTTGTCAAAACCAACATGACCCTCAGCGGTGTTGGGGATAGTTCGATTAAAGCCAGGGGAGTCACGTCCGTTGAATTAACCATCGGGACTAAGACCCTTGATGCTGCATTCTTCGTCGCTGATGTAGAAGGGAATTACAGTTTAATTCTAGGCAGAGATTGGATTCATGCCAATCAATGTATACCTTCTATATTACATCAAATGCTAATACAATGGGTAGGCGATGAGGTAGAACAAGTACATGCTGATGTATCGGCCTGCATCGCTGTGGCCGATGCCCCTGTACTCTGGACTTATGAGACTGCTACATGTCTCACAGGAGTAGATTTTTTTGATTATCAGTTCATAAGTATATATAAGAAAGGTTTCATTCCTGTAATGCTAGAGCCGATGGAGAATCGGCTAAATCCTAAATAAAGTTTAAATGATGAATACACACAAAGTTCATGAGTCGTTGATCACGGACAATTCGGCTCTCAAAGTCGGATGGTCCGGTCTTTCACAAAATAGTTCGGACTTTAAGACCGAACATCTACCACAGCGAAAATACAGTATTACGGATGATCCGGTCCCCGAGACCGGAAAGTCCGCCATCACACAAAGATCATCTGATTCCTCTGTGGGGGACATGATAGAGGAATTCAGAGATCTTGATAAACTAGGATAGGGGTTTACATCGGCCGATCCTTTGGAGGAGATTGACATAGGAGATGGTAAAACTCCAAGGCCAACTTTTGTAAACAAGACCCTGGAGACCGATTCTAGAAATGAGATGATCGGTCTATTGAAGGAATATTCATATTGTTTTGCTTGGAATTACACTGAAATGCCTGGACTAAGCTGAGAGATTGTCAAACATCGGCTGCCTATTAAGTCTGGTTTCAGATCTTTCAAGCAAAAAGCTAGAACATTTCGTCCAGATCTTCTCCCACGAATCAAGGACAAAATCCACCGGCTGCTAGAAGCTAATTTTATTAGACCTTGCAGATACGCAGAGTAGGTCTCCAATATTGTGCCGGTAGAGAAGAAGGAGTCAGGTAAGCTTAGGGTATGCATTGATTTTCGCAATTTAAATAGAGCAACTCCTAAAGATGAATATTGAAAGGGAATTAGGCTTACACCTATTTCCTATACTAATTTTGGTGGTTGAATTGTCCAACACAAATAATTGGACTAACTAGTTTGCCCAAGTTTATAAGTTCTACAGGTACAAAGGTTCACCGTACGCCAATAAAAAGACCAAGAAAAAGGGTTCAAACAAAGGAGCAAAGGGACAACCGAAGGCACCCTGGTCGGGGGCACCGGACTGTCTGGTGTGCCACCGGACAGTGTCCGGTGCACCAGGGAAGATCGACTTCAAACTCTTCACCTTCGGGAATTCTCGGAGCCGGCGCGCTATAATTCACCGGACTGTCCGGTGTACACCGGACAGTGTCCGGTGCTCCAAGAGGACGCGGCTCCGAACTCGCCAGTCTCGGGAATTCGCAACGGCTGCTCCGCTATAATTCACCGGACATGTCCGGTGTACACCGGACTGTCCGGTGTAACAGCGGGGCAACGGCTACTTCAGGCGCCAACGGCTACCTGCAGCGCATTAAATGCGCGCCAGCGCGCGCAGAGGTCAGGCACGCCCATGCTGGTGCACCGAACACCATACAGTTCATGTCCGGTGCGCCACCGGACATCAAGACGGGCCCAGAAGTCAGAGCTCCAATGGTCGGAACCCTAACGGCCTGGTGACGTGGCTGTCGCACCGGACATGTTCGGTGTGCACCGGACTGTCCGGTGCACCATACGACAGACAGCCTCCACCAAACGGCTAGTTTGGTGGTTGGGGCTATAAATACCCCCAACCACCCCACATTCAAGTCATCCAAGTTTTCCCACTTCAACTACTTACAAGAGCTCTAGCATTCAATTCTAGACACACCAAAGTGATCAAATCCTCTCCAAACTCCACACAACGCCCTAGTGATTAGTGAGAGAGATTTGCTTGTGTTCTTTCGAGCTCTTGCGCTTGGATTGCTTTCTTTCTTCTTTGATTCTTCATTGCGATCAAACTCACTTGTAATTGAGGCAAGAGACACCAATCTTGTGGTGGTCCTTGTGGGAACTTTGTGTTCCAAACATTTGAGAAGAGAAAGCTCACTCGGTCCGAGGGACCGTTTGAGAGAGGGAAAGGGTTGAAAGAGACTCGGTCTTTGTGACCACCTCAATGGGGAGTAGGTTTGCAAGAACCGAACCTCGGTAAAACAAATCCACGTGTCACACTCCTTATTCGCTTGTGATTTGTTTTGCACCCTCTCTCGCGGACTCGATTATATTTCTAACTCTAACCCGGCTTGTAGTTGTGATTATTTTTGAGAATTTCAGTTTCGCCCTATTCACCCCCCTCTAGGCGACTTTCAATTGGTATCAAAGCCTGGTGCTTCATTAGAGCCTAACCGCTCGAAGTGATGTCGGGAGATCACACCAAGAGGGAGATGGAGACCGGCGACAAGCCCACTACGAGTCACGGGAGCACCTCATCGGAAGAGTCCCGCACCAAGAGGAAGGAGAAGAAGAAGGACTCCTCCAAAGGGAAGAAGTCTTCTTCACACCACAAAGAGAAGAAGGAGAAATCTTCTTCCCACAAGTCGCATCGGAGAGGCGACAAGCATAATAGGATGAGGAAAGTGGTCTACTACGAGACCGACACTTCATCAACATCGACCTCCGACTCCGATGCGCCGTCCGTAACTTCTAAGCGCCAAGAGCGCAAGAAGTATAGTAAGATCCCCCTACGCTACCCCCGCATTCCTAAACATACACCTTTACTTTCCGTCCCTTTAGGCAAACCACCAACGTTTGATGGTGAAGATTATGCTAGGTGGAGTGATATGATGCGATATCACCTAACCTCACTCCACAAAAGTATATGGGATGTTGTTGAGTTTGGTGTACAGGTACCATCCATAGGGGATGAAGACTATGATACGGACGAAGTGGCCCAAATCGAGCACTTCAACTCCCAAGCCACAACCATACTCCTCGCCTCTCTAAGTAGAGAGGAATATAACAAGGTGCAAGGGTTGAAGAGTGCAAAGGAGATTTGGGACCTACTCAAGACCGCGCACGAGGGTGATGAACTCACCAAGATCACCAAGCGGGAAACGATCGAGGGGGAGCTCGGTCGCTTCCGTCTTCGCCAAGGGGAGGAGCCACAAGATATGTACAACCGGCTCAAAACCTTGGTGAACCAAGTGCGAAACCTCGGGAGCAAGAAGTGGGACGACCACAAGGTGGTTAAGGTTATTCTAAGATCTCTCATTTTCCTTAACCCCACTCAAGTTCAATTAATTCGTGGTAATCCTAGATACACACTAATGACTCTCGAGGAAGTAATCAGGAATTTTGTGAGCTTTGAGTATATGATCAAGGGCTCCAAGAAAATCAACGAGCTAGATGATCCCTCCACATCCGCGGCACAACCGGTCGCATTTAAGGCAAAGGAGGAGAAGAAGGAGGAGTCTACACCAAGTAGACAACCAATCGACGCCTCAAAGCTCGACAATGAGGAAATGGCGCTCGTCATCAAGAGCTTTCGCCAAATCCTCAAACAAAGGAGAGGGAAGGACTACAAACCCCGCTCCAAGAAAGTGTGCTACAAATGTGGTAAGCCCGGTCATTTTATTGTAAAATGTCCTATATCTAGTGACAGTGACAGGGGCGACGACAAGAAGGGAAAGAGGAGAGAAAAGAAGAGGTACTACAAGAAGAAGGGCGGCGATGCCCATGTTTGCCGAGAGTGGGACTCCGACGAGAGCTCCACCGAGTCCTCCTCCGACGAGGACGCCGCCAACATCGCCGTCACCAAGGGACTTCTCTTCCCCAACACCGGCCACAAGTGCCTCATGGCAAAGGACGGCAAAAGGAAGAAGGTTAAATCTAAATCCTCCACTAAATATGAGTCCTCTAGTGATGATAATGCTAGTGATGAGGAAAATAATTTGCGTACCCTTTTTGCCGACCTAAACATGCAACAAAAGGAAAAATTAAATGAGTTGATTAGTGCTATTCATGAGAAGGATGATCTCTTGGACTCTCAAGAGGACTTCCTTATTAAGGAAAACAAAAAGCATGTTAAGGTTAAAAATGCTTATGCTCTACAAGTTGAAAAATGTGAAAAATTATCTAGTGAGCTAAGCACTTGCCATGAGACCATTGACAACCTTAGAAATGAGAATGCTAAATTGTTAGCTAAGGTTGATTCACATGTTTGTACTATTTCAACTTCCAATCCTAAAGATGATAATGTTGATTTACTTGCTAGGATTGATGAGTTGAATGTCTCTATTGCTAGCCTTAGAAATGAGAATGAGAAATTGATTGCTAAGGCTAAAGAATTAGATGTTTGCAATGTTACAATTTCCAATCTTAGAGATAACAATGATATTTTGCGTGCTAAGATTGTTGAACTTAATTCTTGCAAACCCTCTACATCTACTATTGAGCATGTGTCTATTTGTACTAGATGTAGAGATATTGATGTTGATGCTATTCATGATCACATGGTATTAATTAAACAACAAAATGATCATATAGCAAAATTAGATGCTAAAATTGCCGAGCATAACTTAGAAAATAAAAAGTTTAAATTTGCTAGAAGTATGCTCTATAATGGGAGACGCCCTGGCATCAAGGATGGCATTGGCTACCAAAGGGGAGACAATGTCAAACTTAGTGCCCCTCCTAAAAGATTGTTTAATTTTGTTAAGGGCAAGGCTCCCATGCCTCAGGATAACGAAGGTTACATATTGTACCCTGCCGGTTATCCCGAGAGCAAAATTAGGAGAATTCATTCTAGGAAATCTCACTCTGGCCCTAACCATGCTTTTATGTATAAGGGTGAGACATCTAGCTCTAGGCAACCAACCCATGCTAAGTTGCCTAGAAAGAAAACTCCTAGTGCATCAAATGATCATAGCATTTCATTTAAAACTTTTGATGCATCTTATGTTTTGACTAACAAATCCGGCAAGGTAGTTGCCAAGTTTGTTGGGGGCAAACACAAGGGCTCCAAGACTTGTGTTTGGGTACCCAAAGTTCTTGTTTCTAATGCCAAAGGACCCAAAAACCGTTTGGGTACCTAAAGTCAAGAACTAAACTTGTTTTGTAGGTTTATGCATCCGGGGGCTCAAGTTGGATCATCGATAGCGGGTGCACAAACCACATGACGGGGGAGAAGAAGATGTTCTCCTCCTACGAGAAAAACCAAGATCCCCAACGAGCTATCACATTCGGGGATGGAAACCAAGGTTTGGTCAAAGGTCTGGGTAAAATAGCTATATCTCCTGACCATTCTATTTCCAATGTTTTTCTTGTAGATTCTTTAGATTACAATTTGCTTTCTGTATCTCAATTATGTCAAATGGGCTACAACTGTCTATTTACTGATGTAGGTGTCACTGTCTTTAGAAGAAGTAATGATTCAATATCATTTAAGGGAGTGTTAGAGGGTCAGCTATACTTGGTAGATTTTGATAGAGCTGAACTCGACACTTGCTTAATTGCTAAGACTAACATGGGTTGGCTCTGGCACCGCCGACTAGCCCATGTTGGAATGAAGAATCTTCATAAGCTTCTAAAGGGAGAACACATTTTAGGACTAACAAATGTTCATTTTGAGAAAGACAGGATTTGTAGCGCATGCCAAGCCGGGAAGCAAGTTGGCACTCATCATCCACACAAGAACATCATGACAAGTGACAGGCCACTGGAGCTCCTTCACATGGATTTATTCGACCCGATCGCTTACATAAGCATCGGCGGGAGTAAGTATTGTCTAGTTATTGTGGATGATTATTCTCGCTTCACTTGGGTATTCTTTTTGCAGGAAAAATCCCATACCCAGGAGACCTTAAAGGGTTTCTTGAGACGGGCTCAAAATGAGTTCGGCTTAAGGATCAAGAAAGTTAGAAGCGACAACGGGACGGAGTTCAAGAACTCACAAATAGAAGGCTTCCTTGAGGAGGAGGGCATCAAGCATGAGTTCTCTTCTCCCTACACCCCACAACAAAATGGTGTAGTGGAGAGAAAGAATCGAACTCTATTGGACATGGCAAGAACCATGCTTGATGAATACAAGACACCGGATCGGTTTTGGGCCGAGGCGGTCAACACCGCCTGCTACGCCATCAACCGGTTATATCTACACCGAATCCTCAAGAAGACATCATATGAACTCCTAACCGGTAAAAAGCCCAATATTTCATATTTTAGAGTCTTTGGTAGCAAATGCTTTATTCTTGTTAAAAGAGGTAGAAAATCTAAATTTGCTCCTAAGACTGTAGAAGGCTTTTTACTAGGATATGATTCAAACACAAGGGCATATAGAGTCTTTAACAAGTCCTCAGCACTAGTTGAAGTTTCTTGTGACGTTGTGTTTGATGAAACTAACGGCTCTCAAGTAGAGCAAGTTGATCTTGATGAGATAGGTGAAGAACAGGCTCCGTGCATCGCGCTAAGGAACATGTCCATTGGGGATGTGTGCCCTAAGGAATCCGAAGAGTCTCCACATGCACAAGATCAACCATCCTCCTCCACGCAAGCATCTCCACCAACCCAAAATGAGGACGAGGCTCAAGTTGATGAAGGAGAAGATCATAGAGATGAGCCACTTCAAGATGACGACAATGATCAAGGGGGAGATGCAAACGATCAAGACAAGGAGGATGAAGAACCAAGGCCGCCACACCCAAGAGTCCAGCAAGCAATCCAACGAGATCACCCCGTCGACACCATCCTCGGCGACATTCATAAGGGGGTGACCACTCGATCTCGGGTTGCACATTTTTGTGAGCATTACTCTTTTGTTTCCTCTATTGAGCCACACAGGGTAGAGGAAGCACTTCAAGATTCGGATTGGGTGATGGCTATGCAAGAGGAGCTCAACAACTTCACTAGGAATGAGGTATGGCATTTAGTTCCACGTCCTAACCAAAATGTTGTAGGAACCAAGTGGGTCTTCCGCAACAAGCAAGACGAGCATGGTGTGGTGACAAGGAACAAAGCTCGACTCGTGGCCAAGGGGTATTCACAAGTCGAAGGTTTGGATTTTGGTGAAACCTATGCACCCGTAGCTAGGCTTGAGTCCATTCGCATATTATTGGCCTATGCTACTTACCATGGCTTCAAGCTTTACCAAATGGACGTGAAGAGTGCCTTCCTCAATGGACCAATCAAGGAAGAGGTCTATGTTGAGCAACCTCCCGGCTTTGAAGACAGTGAGTACCCTAACCATGTCTATAGGCTCTCTAAGGCGCTTTATGGGCTCAAGCAAGCCCCAAGAGCATGGTATGAATGCCTAAGAGATTTCCTTATTGCTAATGGCTTCAAAGTCGGCAAGGCCGATCCTACTTTATTCACTAAAACTCTTGACAATGATTTGTTTGTATGCCAAATTTATGTTGATGATATTATATTTGGGTCTACTAACGAATCTACATGTGAAGAATTTAGTAGGATCATGACACAAAAATTCGAGATGTCTATGATGGGGGAGTTGAAGTATTTCTTAGGATTTCAAGTGAAGCAACTCCAAGAGGGCACCTTCATTAGCCAAACGAAGTACACTCAAGACATTCTAACCAAGTTGGGAATGAAGGATGCCAAGCCCATCAAGACACCCATGGGAACCAATGGGCATCTCGACCTCGACACGGGAGGTAAGTCCGTGGATCAAAAGGTATACCGGTCGATGATAGGTTCATTACTCTATTTATGTGCATCTCGACCGGACATTATGCTTTCCGTATGCATGTGCACAAGATTCCAAGCCGACCCTAAGGAATCACACCTTACGGCCGTAAAACGAATCTTGAGATATTTGGCTTATACACCTAAGTTTGGGCTTTGGTACCCTCGGGGATCCACATTTGATTTGATTGGTTATTCGGATGCCGATTGGGCGGGGTGTAAGATTAATAGAAAGAGCACATCGGGGACTTGCCAGTTCTTGGGAAGATCCTTGGTGTCTTGGGCTTCAAAGAAGCAAAATTCGGTCGCTCTTTCTACCGCTGAAGCCGAGTACATTGCCGCAGGACATTGTTGCGCGCAATTGCTTTCGATGAGGCAAACCCTGCGAGAGTATGGTTACAAATTAACCAAAGTTCCTATTCTATGTGATAATGAGAGTGCAATCCGCATGGCGGATAATCCCGTTGAGCATAGCCGCACTAAACACATAGCCATTCGGTATCATTTTCTTAGGGATCACCAACAAAAGGGGGATATCGAGATTGCATATATTAACACTAAAGATCAATTAGCCGATATATTTACCAAGCCACTAGATGAACAAACTTTTACCAAACTTAGGCATGAGCTCAATATTCTTGATTCTAGAAATTTCTTTTGCTAATTTGCACACATAGCTCTTAAGTATACCTTTGATCATGTCTCCTTTATATATGCTATGACTAATGTGTTTTCAAGTATATTTCAAACCAAGTCATAGGTATATATTGAAAGGGAATTGGAGTCTTCGGTGAAGACAAAGGCTTCCACTCCACTCTACTACTCATCCTTCGTCGTCGCTCTGCATCACTCTCTGTTCTTTGGTATAATCTTCACTCATATGTCTTATTTGCCAAAGGGGAGAAAGTAGTTAGAAAGGGCCTATATTTCATTCCAAGTATCTGTTTTTGGTGATTCATGCCAAAGGGGGAGAAAGTATTGGCCCAAAGCAAAAGGACCGCACCACCACCCTAATTTTAAAATTAATGATTTTCAATTGGTAAACTTCAAATTGGTATCTCTTTGAGTTCTAAAGGGGGAGAAAGTAGTATTTTCGAAATTGATATCTTAAAACCCTCTTGAACACTAAGAGGAGAATTTATTGAGGGGGAGTTTTTGTTTAGTCAAAGGAAAAACATTTGAAACAAGGGGAGAAAATCTCAAACTTGAAAATGCTTTGCAAAAATCTTATTCATTTACCTTTGACTATGTTGCAAAAGGACTTTGAAAAGGATTTACAAAATGAATTTGCAAAAACAAAACATGTGGTGCAAGCGTGGTCCAAAATGTTAAAAATAAAGAAACAATCCATGCATATCTAGTAAGTAATATTTATTGGCTCAATTCTAAGTAACCTTTGCACTTACACTTTGCAAACTAGTTCAATTATGCACTTCTATATCTGCTTTGGTTTGTGTTGGCATCAATCACCAAAAAGGGGGAGATTGAAAGGGAATTAGGCTTACACCTATTTCCTATACTAATTTTGGTGGTTGAATTGTCCAACACAAATAATTGGACTAACTAGTTTGCCCAAGTTTATAAGTTCTACAGGTACAAAGGTTCACCGTACACCAATAAAAAGACCAAGAAAAAGGGTTCAAACAAAGGAGCAAAGGGACAACCGAAGGCACCCTGGTCGGGGGCACCGGACTGTCCGGTGTGCCACCGGACAGTGTCCGGTGCACCAGGGAAGATCGACTTCAAACTCTTCACCTTCGGGAATTCTTGGAGCCGGCGCGCTATAATTCACCGGACTGTCCGGTGTACACCGGACAGTGTCCGGTGCTCCAAGAGGACGCAGCTCCGAACTCGCCAGTCTCGGGAATTCGCAACGGCTGCTCCGCTATAATTCACCGGACATGTCCGGTGTACACCGGACTGTCCGGTGTAACAGCGGAGCAACGGCTACTTCAGGCGCCAACGGCTACCTGCAGCGCATTAAATGCGCGCCAGCGCGCGCAGAGGTCAAGCACGCCCATGCTGGTGCACCGGACACCCTACAGTTCATGTCCGGTGCGCCACCGGACATCAAGACGGGCCCAGAAGTCAGAGCTCCAACGGTCGGAACCCTAACGGCCTGGTGACGTGGCTGTCGCATCGGACATGTCCGGTGTGCACCGGACTGTCCGGTGCACCATACGACAGACAGCCTCCACCAAACGGCTAGTTTGGTGGTTGGGGCTATAAATACCCCCAACCACCCCACATTCAAGTCATCCAAGTTTTCCCACTTCAACTACTTACAAGAGCTCTAGCATTCAATTCTAGACACACCAAAGTGATCAAATCCTCTCCAAACTCCACACAACGCCCTAGTGATTAGTGAGAGAGATTTGCTTGTGTTCTTTCGAGCTCTTGCGCTTGGATTGCTTTCTTTCTTCTTTGATTCTTCATTGCGATCAAACTCACTTGTAATTGAGGCAAGAGACACCAATCTTGTGGTGGTCCTTGTGGGAACTTTGTGTTCCAAACATTTGAGAAGAGAAAGCTCACTCGGTCCGAGGGACCGTTTGAGAGAGAGAAAGGGTTGAAAGAGACCCGGTCTTTGTGACCACCTCAACGGGGAGTAGGTTTGCAAGAACCGAACCTCGGTAAAACAAATCCACGTGTCACACTCCTTATTCGCTTGCGATTTGTTTTGCACCCTCTCTCGCGGACTCGATTATATTTCTAACTCTAACCCGGCTTGTAGTTGTGAATATTTTTGAGAATTTCAGTTTCGCCCTATTCACCCCCCCTCTAGGCGACTTTCAAATATCCCATGCCCATAGCCGACACATTAATCAATAATGCATCAGGAAATAGAATTATTAGCTTTCTTGATGGTAATGCCGGATATAACCAGATTTTCATGGCCGAAGAGGATGCGTCTAAAACGGCCTTTATATGTCCAGGCTTCATTGGTTTATTTGAATGGGTTGTCATGGCATTCGGTCTTAAAAATGCTGGTGCTACTTATCAGATGGCTATGAATCTGATCTTCCATGAGTTGTTAGGAAACACTGTGGAAGTCTACATTGATGATATTGTAGTCAAATCGGCTGAGTTTAGTCCTCATATAGCTGATTTGCGCAAAGCCTTTGATAAAATGCGTCGGTATGGTTTGAAAATGAACCCACGTAAATGTGCTTTTCGAGTGTCGGCTGGTAAGTTTTTAGGATTTTTCATCAATGAACATGGTATAGAAATAGACCCTGACCGAATCAAGTCTATTCGGAATGTGGGACCTCCAACTTGTAAGGTCGAAGTGCAGAAGTTTCTCGGCAAGGTGAATTATTTACGAAGGTTTATTTCTAACCTAGCCGGGAAGATTGATGCCTTGACCCCTATCCTTCAGCTTAAGAATGATGCCGAATTCACTTGGGGGCAGAGCAGCAGGAAGCATTTGATCTCATTAAAAAATACTTGTCTTCGGCTCCCGTGTTAAAAGCACCACAAGTAGGAGCACCATTCAGATTATACATTGCAGCTGAAGACAAGGTTATTGGGGCTGTTCTGACACAAGAAACTGAGGGGAGGGAGCATGTGGTGACATATCTAAGCCGAAGGTTGGTGGATGCTGAAACAAGGTACACTTTTATTGAAAAGTTATGCTTATGCTTGTTTTATGCATGCACCAAATGTAGATGTTATTTACTGTCTAGTCATTGCACTGTTTCTGGTCAAGCCGATGTGATCAAATACATGTTGCATAACCCAATTATGAGTGGTAGGATTGGTAAGTGGGCTTATGCACTCATAGAATATGACTTGGCCTATGAACCATTGAAATCTATGAAAGGCCAAGTCGTAGCGGATTTCATTGTAGAACATCGGGTTAATGATATTCATGAACTAGACATGTCATACCTCACTATTACTCCTTGGACTTTATATTTTGATGGATCGGTTTGCAATGAAGGGCAAGGAATTGGCATTGTGCTTGTTTCACCAAGTAATGTCTCCTTTGACTTCTCTAGCCGATTGAAAACTTATTGCACTAATAATCAAGCTGAATATGAGGCCCTCCTATTCGGCTTAGATCTTTTAAATGGTATGGGAGTAAAACATGTGAAGGTATTTGGTGATTCTCAGCTGGTTGTCCAACAAGTGTTAGAAGAATATCAATGTTTTGATGGTACTCTAAATAGTTACCTTGAGAAATGTTGGAGCATAATCCATTCTTTTGACGAATTCAGTATTCGACATATTTCTAGAGTTGAGAATCATAGAGCTAACGATTTGGCACAAGATGCATCAGGTTATTGGATAAAGAGAGGGAAATTTCACAAAACTAAAAATCTGATAACCAGTGTAGAGCCAAATTCCCAGGTCGCGGACCGTCCGCGTGATGACACCGGACCGTCCGGGGTTACCAGAAATGTTCTCTTAATCGATTCAGCTGACAATGAAGCCGATGCAAGTGATTGGAGAACACCTATACTTAATTATTTACGAAATCCCAATATCAGGACAGATAAGAACATTCAGCGAACAGCTTTCAAGTATGTTTTGATGAGTGATGAACTTTACCGCCGAACGGTCAATGATGTCCTGCTTAAGTGCTTGGGCCCAGATGATGCTATATTAGCCATGGCCGAAGTACATGAAGGAATTTGTGGTACTCATCAATCAGCTCCAAAGATGAAGTGGTTGTTGCGAAGGTCTAGTTTTTATTGGCCTAGTATGATAGCTGATTGTTTCAAGTACTACAAGGGTTGCCAAGTGTCGGCGTTTCGAGACCGGGGGGTCCCTAAGCCGACGAGTGAGTGTGTCGCGTGCCCCAGCCCAGATGGGTCGAGCGCGTGGGCGAGCGCGAAGGGGGGAAAGCGAGGTGGCCGGAGACGGGTCGTGAGAGAGGTGGAAGTCTCGCGGCCTTCGTGTTCGTCCCACGCCCAGGTCGGGTGCGCTTGCAGTAGGGGGTTACAAGCGTCCACGCGGGTGAGGGAAGCGAGCGGCCCCAAGAGAGCGCCTGCCCCGTCCTCGTCCCCGCGCGGCCAACCCTCTCTAAGAAGGCCCTGGTCCTTCCTTTTATAGGCGTAAGGAGAGGATCCAGGTGTACAATGGGGGTGTAGCAGAGTGCTACGTGTCTAGCGAGGGAGAGCTAGCGCCCTAAGTACATGCCAATGTGGCAGCCGGAGAGATCTTGGCACCCAGCTGGTGTGGTGTCGTGGCTGTCGGAGGAGCAACGGAGCCTTGCGGAGGGACAGCTGTCGGAGCGGTTGGGTCCTTGCTGACGTCCCCCTGCTTCCGTAAGTGAGCTGAGAGCCGCCGTCGTCACGGGGCTAGCGGGGCGCCATCATTGCCTATCTGGCGGAGCTAGCCAGATGGGACACCGGTCTTGTTCTCTGCGGCCCGAGTCGGCTCGGGGTAGGGTGATGATGGCGCTTCCTGTTGACGTGGCGGGCTTGTGCCCTAGGTCGGGCAACGTGGAGGCTCCTCCGAAGCCGAGGTCGAGTCTGTCTTTCGTGGCCGAGGCCGAGCCCGAGCTCCTGGGTCGGGCGAGGCGGAGGTCGTTCGGCAGAGGCCAGGGCGGAGTCCGACCCCTGGGGTCGGGCGAAGCGGAGTTCGTCGTCCTCTGGGGCCTAGCCCGAGTCCGAGCCCTGGGTCGGGCGGAGCGGAGTTCGTTGTCTTCCGGGGCCTTAGCCCGAGTCCGAGCCCTGGGTCGGGCGGAGCGGAGCTCGTCGTCTTCCGGGGCCTTAGCCCGAGTCCGAGCCCTGGGTCGGGCAGAGCGGAGTTCGCCGTCTTCCGGGGCCTTAGCCCGAGTCCGAGCCCTGGGTCGGGCGGAGCGGAGTTCGCCGTCTTCCGGGGCCTTAGCCCGAGTCCGAGTCCTGGGTCGGGCGGAGCTTCCTATGGCGCCTTTGGCAAGGCCTGACTGCCTGTCAGTCTCACTCTGTCAAGTGGCACTGCAGTCGGAATGGCGCAGGCGGCGCTGTCCTTCTGTCAGACCGGTCAGTGGAGCGGCAAAGTGACGGCGGTCACTTCGGCTCTGCCGGGGGGCGCGCGTCAGGATAAAGGTGTCAGGCTACCTTTGCGTTAAATGCCCCTGCGACTCGGTCGGTCGGCGCGGCGATTTAGTCAGGGTTGCTTCTTAGCGAAGGCAAGGCCTCGGGCGAGCCGGAGATGTGTCTGCCGTAAAAAGGGGGCCTCGGGCGAGACGGAAACACCTCGGGGTCGGCTGCCCTTGCCCGAGGCTAGGCTCGGGCGAGGCGTGATCGAGTCGCTCGTATGGACTGATCCCTGACTTAATCGCACCCATCAGGCCTCTGCAGCTTTATGCTGATGGGGGTTACCAGCTGAGAATTAGGCGTCTTGAGGGTACCCCTAATTATGGTCCCCGACACCAAGTGTGTCAAAAATTCGGCGACCTACAGTTGGTCCCTGCAGCCGAATTACATCCTATCATCAAGCCTTGGCCGTTCAGAGGATGGGGATTAGACTTTATTGGAGAAATTCATCCTTCATCATCAAAGGGGCATCGGTTTGTGTTAGTTGCCACTGACTATTTCACCAAATGGACTGAAGCCGTTGCTCTAAAGAGCATATTATTCATAGATTCGGCATTCCCCAGACCTTGACTACAGATCAAGGTACTTCTTTTATGTCAAAGGAGGTACGTGAATTTGCTGAATTATACAGAATTAAGCTGCTTAATTCGTCTCCATATTATGCTCAGGCCAATGGACAGGCCGAGTCTAGTAATAGGACATTGATTAATTTGATAAAAAAGAAGATATCTGATAATCCTAAACATTGGCATAAGATTTTGTCTGAAGCTTTATGGGCTCATAGAATATCTAAACATAGGGCTACTAAAGTATCTCCTTTTGAGCTTGTCTATGGGCAGGAAGCAGTGTTGCCTGTGGAAATAAGTTTGAATGCAGTCAGGTTCGCCAGACAAAATGATCTAACTGCTACTGATTATTATAATTCAATGATGGATAATATTGATGAGGTGACCGACAAGAGGATGATAGCTTTGGAAGCAATAGAAAAGGACAAGATCATGGTAGCCAGGGCCTACAACAAGAAGGTCAAAACAAAATCATTTCAAGTAGGGGACTTGGTGTGGAAGACCATTCTGCCTCTAAGGAATAAAGACCGGAAGTTTGGGAAATGGTCGCCAAGCTGGGAGGGTCCTTATAAAGTAAAACATGTGATGTCTGGCAACGCCTATTTGCTACAAACATTACAAGGCAAGGATTTGCCTAAGGCTTTGAATGGGCGTTTCCTCAAACAGTACCATCCTAGTATGTGGCAAGATGCCTAAGAGAACCGATGTAATCACATCGAGTTAGTTGCTTTTGGTTTGCTCAGCTCCACCAAAAGGCAGGGGGGCATATGTTGAGCACACTTTTGAGCTGGCGGACGGTCCGGCCCTAAGGCCGGATGGTCCGCGGTCCGGACAGTCCGCGCCTATGGGCCGGATGGTCCGCGCATGCGCAGAGCAGTTTAGGGTTCCGAGTTTTGTGCTACGGTTGTTAGCTATATTCGCGGGATTAGCTCGGAATCAGTTGTGTAAAGGGTCCAGCCCCCCTCCTCTATAAATAGAGAGGTCTACGGCCGATTTGTAATCATCAATCGAATCAATACAACTTCTATTTCGCATTTTATCCTAGGAGTAGTTCTAGTCTAGTTTAGGTTTAGCCTCTTGATCCCCAAATTCTCCGCCTCTCCTCGACTCTACGTCGATTAGAGGAGTCTAGGTCGGCCTGCCCGAGCCTAGACAACTCCTAGGATCTCTCCTCCCCGATGGGGTCCCTCCCGGGAGCGAGATCCAGGCACCGCTGGCGATCTTCTGCCGCCCCTGCGTACGCGCGGACCGTCCGGCCCTAGGGTGCGGACCGTCCGGTCGTCAGGCAGGGAACCCGAGCTCCTGCACCAGGTCGCGGACCGTCCGGCCCTGTGCCGCGGACCGTCCGCGCTTGACCAGAGAGCACCGCCGCCTCACGCCAGGTCGCGGACCGTCCGGCCCTGTGTCACGGACCATCCGCGCCTGACCAGAGAGCACCGCCGCCGGTTCTTCTTGAGTATTTGGCGCTCCGAAAAAGCGTCAACAGGTAGTGTTTGGTTGAGGAGCCAAGTAGAATGGAGTCGTTCCATCCCTGATTCTAGGAACGGAGCCGCTCTGTTCTGTGTTTGGTAATCTGGAACGGAGCGGCTCTGTTTTTTGTTTGGTTGCAGAGTGAACGGAACGGATAATTAAAAGTTCCCAACTAAAGTTCAATCCTCTAGTCAACAAGGGATAATTAAAAGTGACTAAAAGTGGATTTTTTCGCACTTGTCCTCCCCCACTTTAATGGGCTAGGCATGGTGCACGAGCAGAACCTGTGAATGATGCGCGAACAACACATATGAATGCATTAATTAAGAATAACACGGTTAATATGTACAGTAAGTTTAGTCACTGAAACTAAATAAGGTTCTTTAGTGACTAAACACTAAAGTTTAGCCAAGTGACTAAAGAATCCCAACAAAACCCTAAGGTAGTGTGGCTACCAACAACGAGCCAAATTAATTAGCTCACACTAGCCAAACGAGCTAAATCTAACCTTGATTTTTTTATGAAACTGAACACATCCTAAGGGTGTGTTCGTTTCTTCAGGATTGAGGTTAGGAATAGTTCCAGGTGATCAAAGTTTATAAAAAAAATTAGGTAAGCATTTATGGTTGGATTGGTAAATTAGGTAAGCATTTATGGTTGGATTGGTTCCAGGTGATGAACAAATGAACGCACCCTAAGGCCCTGTTTGTTTTTCCAGGAATGGACCTAGAATTTTTCAGGTTGATCAAAACTTATATAAATTAGAAAAGCAATGTAGCTCAGAATTGTTCCGGGTACAACCGAACAGCCCCTTGGATCCACTCCTAATAATCAAATAAGCCCTAAAGAGAAAACATATCTAAGAGCTAGTCTATATATATATAGTATATCTATCAAGAGCCCTGGGCTCTCAATAACTGTAGAGAGCCTCGACCACAAACATTAACAAATCCGGTTAAGCCCACGTCCATTCACTATTTATGCAAGCGAACCAATTTAACGTAAACAGAAAACCAAATTAGCGTAAACAGAGCACCACCTCCGAACCCACGTTCCAGAAAAAGCGGGTTAGGCCCACTTTCCACGCGATCAACCACCCCTGCCATAGTCAAAACATGTTTACGATTAGTTATACAAACATTTACACTTATTTTGTATCCGTTTTAAACAAAAAATGGACGAGTTGTGACACGCTGTCCCACCCAACCGTACGCAACCCTAATCTAAACCACCGTCATTGTCTCCTTGATCGCCATTCGCCCCTCATCCCCTCACGCCCAAACCAAACCCTAGCAGATCGCCGCCATCCCCTCCCGGATTGTCATCCGCCCGTATTCCTCCCTGACGGCAAGACCTTCCTTGACTTCATCCGATTCGGCCACAACTCCCTCTCATCCGCCGGCCCGCTACTCTCCTCCGCCTTCTAGTCGCAGGAGCCCCACCTCCACCCAGGCTCGTCGGCGGTGGAGGATCACATCTAGGAGATGCGGGGTGGAGCACGCTGCGCCACTCTACGTCGAGATCCGCTTCTAGGGGCGGTCCTTAGACGATGCTCGCATGGTAGACCCGAGTAATAGTGTTGTCCTTCGTGGTGCTGCAACAGCTGCCGGAGACCCCATCGACGGGGAACCTCCCGCGACCCTCTATCGGCGCTATCGACGCCATGAGAGCGCAAGAAGACCGGCCCCTATGGCGGCGAGAAGCTCATACACCTACATCGGGCTCTGTTCCGGCACCCAGGTCATCCTCGCCGCCGTCAGCAAGCTCGCCTCCAAGCTCTCCTTCTATCAGCGAAAGGTGTTCCGCGTCGCTGAGCACGTTGGGGTCACGCTCGCCAGCCTACTGACGGTCGTGTCCTCTCGCGCTTCCTCTGCAATGAGTGCATCAACCACTCCTTCGTCTACGAGGCGCCGCTCCCCGTCTCCAGGCTCGCTGACAAGCTGCAGGTCTGTACGTATCCATGCGCTTCCCAGACTCCTTATAAATTTCATGGAACCAATTAAATTTCATAGAAAATATCTGACTTCTTAGAAATAGTCGGGCTGGAAAATGTAAGAACTGTGTCCCGCCACGTGAGTCTGAAAAATCTTAATTTTCAGAGAGACATGATCTAATGAATCTCATATTTGATTAAAGTATAGGTTTATTTAATTTCTTTCCTTGAATTCTTCTATTTCAGAAAACCAAATCTGAATTCTCTTTCTCCGGAGTGGCGAGTGCTCGGAATAATCACTTAGGATTTCAGGCAAGAATGGCATTTTAAGAGTTGCATCATGGCGTGAATCAATATAGTTGCCAGTTTGCTAAATTGGTTTCATAAAATGTTGTGCTCTGAATTTGGAAATTTTCCAAGATTTATTCATTGCTTAGTTGAACTATATGAGGCAGTTTCTTGGGCGGGGATTCCTGAAGCATTCACAAGTTACTATAAGAAAGAACCATGATGTGTTGATATTTCTGTGAAATATTGTATTTTCATATAATAGTGTGAAAGCTTCTCTTTGGCTGTGAATCTATAGGCAGGTCAATACTTTGTCATTAATTTGTACCCGATTTCTTGTCATTCATTTCATAAAAACATGTATTTTGATGTATTTGGTCATAACTAACAATTATCTATCCTTCTGAACTAAATTGGTATCACAGGGTCAAATGTTCAGAACTGTTAATATAATAGTATTATCTTATTTAGTGTATGTGATGTGGACACAAGTGACTGATGTGATGTTTATAAAGTTGCTAGATTAAGTCCAAGGATCCTTTCAATCTGCTGTAGATAGGGGGGATGTCAATAATTTTAGAATTCACTGCTAAGCATCAGAAGGTAAGAGAAAAATCTTGGAGTGAAATTTGGGGAGCATTAAGGTGATCTAACTTTATTTCCTTTTGTCATCTGCAAATAGAAAGCTTTGCAGGCGCAGCTAGCTGAAGTTTCTGCAGAAAGGGCGAAGGCATCTGAAACCATACAATCTCTATAGGTAACTCCAGCGTTTAGCATCATTGTATTATCATCAAACCATAATTTTCAGGTAGTATTTAGTTGTGCTAGTCTATTAGGTGAATGCTTTTAATCATTATACCATTTTCTGTTGTACTTTACTAAGTAGTGACTCGTGAGTAGCTGAACAAGACTGATCTCAGTACGCTGGCGAAAAAATGGTGAGTTAGAGTAATCGATCATATTATCTTCCATATTTGCATATAATTATAATTTTGCAGGTGGTATTAATTGAGAAAGATCAGAAATAGCTGAAATTGAAGCAGCATCAACAGGTGAAGTTGCCCGGCTTAGAGCTGCTCTGGAGGATATTAAAGGGGAGCTTGCTCATCTAAAGGGTGAACATGTATGTTTCTATATTCTGTACTGAAACATGTCGTTGTTGTAAGAAGTTGAGCATCATAGGTGATAAATGTCAAATTCGAACTAGTGGATATATGATATGAGCAGTTGTAGTCCTAAACTTGTAATGCTGATTAGTTTATATAAACTACAAACTATGCTGATCTAAAACTGACGAGATTTTTGTGTTATGAAGATGGCGTAATCACACAAAATTCGCTGATTAAAGTGATCTTGTGAGACTTAGAAACCTCACCCATTATTCAGAGCGGGCAAGACGTATGTAAATGTTTAGTACATAATGGTAGCCATTTGATAGTAAGTGAATTTTAGCATCATGAAAAAATTGGAAAATAGGAAATCTTTCTCCTAGACATGTATATGGACTTTTTTTGCGCTCACAACTAGTTGATTGGAAGCACATTAAGTCTTTAGCTAAGCTATTTTATGGAATATGGAATGCTTCATTTTTTATACTTGTCTTTTTGGAATAAAACATTGTTACATTAATTTTCCTAATATCTGTTTTTCTTTTCAAGTTTGTGTATCAAGAATACTTTTTATCAGAGTTCACTCGAGGAATACAAGAATTAGGATAGGTCAATTAGATCTTTTTTATTAGTGTATCCTGAATTTTCTCTGATAAGGATCCTGTGTCACCACCTGGATCAATTTTACTAAACATTTTTCGCCACCAGCCTTAAATACATACTACAAAGGTTGATTACGCTAAAATTCTACACATTTGCGTTGTTTTGGTTCACGTTTTACATTGAAATCCGTACGAGCCAGAAACGGGGCACAATCGGATATGCGCGATTTTTATGCTACGAAACAGCTCTTCGATTTATGCTAAAATTCGTACTCATTTATGCCATTTTAGTCACGTTTTACGCTGAAATCCGTCCGAACCAGAACCCACGCGCGTACAGCCGTTAGAGTATAACTGGCTATACAATTATCACATTCGCATGCATATACAATTTGATAAAGTCGAAGTATCTTTAACCGCGGGAGAGATGGCCAGTCCAATGGATATAGTATTGCGCAACCCAACAAATAGCGCCTCTTCAGTCTTCACAACCATTAGTGGAAGCATTGTACTATGGCACTGGTGTCGAGATCTTATCCGATCCCAGACAATAACTTGTCTTAGATTTCAATGCTTGAGCACTAGTGACGATTATAATGGGGCATTGCCTGTTCACACATCCATCGCATCATGCGTCAAACATGAAGGTAATCAGGAAGAAGAACCTCGTATCCCTCCGGAGGACCATAAAAATCCAAGCGCTCAGAGCAAAGTTCAGCAGCAACTAGCACAACAGTAAGCTGGAACAGTGAAAAGTGCTCGGGACAGGTTCACGTCCTCTCGATGGAGAGACCCAAGCCGCTAGCGCAAGCAAAGCGACGCCACCGACGGAAATGGCGGGGGGGACAAGCACAAGCACATCGAATCAAATCACTTTGCACGCCAAGATCAGATTCAGACCCGGCATCATGGGGCTGCCGCCGAATGCGAATGCGCGTGGACGACGACGACAGCGCACTGATGGCGGGCACTGTTCCCCGTGACAGCGGCGAACCGGTCTGCCGTTCCAGTCCCCAGCTCGTCCGCGTCCGCCCGACGACGACGACGAGATACATTCACGGTTCAAGCACCGCCGCCCGCCTTTTCCGCTCGCAATGATCATCAGGTGCCATGCCGCTGCATGCCCCTCGGCGGTTGCGCGTTGGCGCCATCGCGAGGAGAGGGGACGTACCTGAGGCGTGTGCTGTTCCGTGTCGCAGCAGCTGCCGGCAGCGTCCTCAGGACATGGACATGGCCCCTCTATGGCTCTATGCACACAGCACGGGCCGCGGCCATCAGCCATCGATGCGACGCGGATCGACACGGCCTCCGTATACGTTATTACAGGGCAAACGATCGTGCAAACGTAAAAGCAGATATTTTATTAAAGAATATATATATTTGGCATGCCGCGACGACAAGGCAGTGCAGTGCAGTGCAGCGCAGGCCGTGGCGCCAGATGATGACAGCTTACAAGATCACAGACACACACACCCCCAACAGTTGATTTATACATGCAAATAAGCAAGAGAACATGGGAAAGCAGAATGGTATTCATGCACGCTTCACTGGCGACAAAACACAACAACAAAAAACGGAACTTCCACATCGTCGACGACTGTCCATGGACGCTTCTCTCTGGCAAGGAATCTGAGCCATAGGGATCCAATGTAACCTGCGGATGGTAACATCATGTCAGCATAGAATCATTCGATCAGATAAAACTGCGCGTATTGTTTTTCGATCGCAAAAATCTTACCAGGCATCTTAAACAAACTGAGTGCAAAACATGAGTCGGCAGAGTGTCACACCACTGCCTTTGAACCCTATTTGTCTGATGACCATGCAAAGGTTTAACAGTTTCAAGGCTACGCAATTTCCCGTCGCAAGCGTATTCAATTTGCCAAAGGTTTTTGGATACTAAGACTAAATGTTTGCCAATATAGTCACCTAAAATTAGACCTAGGCCATCCAAACAAGGGGACCAAGCACACTGCACACCCCAACAAACAACTAGTCCATTAGTTGACCAGACTGAGAAATGGGGTCATGCCCTCCCACCTAGCCTATCTTCCCATTTTCTCTCCCGTTTCTCACGGGCATAAGAGTCTTTACCTAGGAACACTACTAGCTACTCAGCCCATGTATCCGAACAAAGTCTTAGCCAGCTAACAAATGTGCCCTAACAATTAGTTCTAGTAACTAGTAGACTAACAAATGTGTGAGCCCACTGTTTTTTCTGCAATGAAAATGCAGAACAAATCTTATACCACAGATTGTAGTGATGACACAACGCATAGGAACAGCCTAAACTGTTATGATATATCATGAGAGCGATGCGGACAACTGACCCAAGGAGAATTGGCCCACAATATACATAATACAGGGAAAGAATTGGAAACTTGCCGTTGATGGACCGAATCCATCACCTGGCCAGGTTCATATCTCAAGGAATGAATGGTCTAGGGACACATTATCAAAACATGATTAGTTTCATGTCGGCTAGCATTTTCCTGGACATGCTCGTCGCGTTGCAGTTTCAATGCTAGGTGCAGGCAATTCTAAGGAAGCCCTGCGACATGGCCGAGGGGAATGCCTTCTAGTTGGACCACACGCTTTCTAGCTACTCACTATGTGTTCGTTTTTGTGTCACTTTTCCAACTACAGTCAGTTCCATAATAGGATTAGCTACACAAACGTCAAATAAAATGAATAATTCCCAAACAATCGAATTTTTGTGACGTTGGTCTTTTTCCGGATTGCCATCAATTTCATCATCACTCATCAGATCCAAATAGCACATGGAAAAGGGTAATTATTCTGTAAGAGATGAAAGAAAGGACGAGTTTTACAACTTTACATGGAAACAAAAGGACATGTCAGATTTTTAATCATACTGCAACAGAAGTTGACACATTGAGCTGTGAGCTCCTAATAAATGGAGGCAATATGTGATACAGTTTTCTTGGGTGATGTGTTATATTTGGTGCAAGCAGCTGCTTGTCAGATCCAAATATATGGAGGCAGTGTATAAAATTTTCTTTTCAGACTATCACTTCTTTTATGGATACTAAGAACACCTTGATATAGCAACTGACTTTTCTGCACCCTTCATTTCTTTCCTTAAGGGATATGACAAAAATTTTATATTCCAGTTCCTCCTAAATGTTGTCGCATAGTGCACGTTCAGTTTTTTGAAGTAAGCAACGATTCAACACGTATCTATTTGTACAATCTATTAACAATCTAGATTTGGTGGCGTATGCCAAAAAAATAACCTGGAAAATATTATTACTTTGTTAGGAAGATTAACCAAGAAAAAATTGCAACAGTACACAATGGTCCACAAAATACCTAGCATGTTGATTTGATAACCAACTGATCCTTGAGTAGGACTCAACAATATATGTAATTCAAAGGATAATTTTAGAAAGCAGATTACCAAATAGAGAAGCAAATTTGTCGGCAAGAATAAACATCATGCAGTAAGGGGGCCCTCTGCATTGCTACGCCCATTGAGCTGCTCTGGGTGGATCTTCTTCCCCAACATCTTCCTCATGACCTACTTAGTTTCATAAGACAACCAAAAACAATAGATGCATTGCAGGTTATTAGTCGTTAAGTGCAAAATAGGTTAGATACATCATGCTTGCTTAGCTAGCCAACCATATTTGATCGGGATTAAGAAACTAAGTGGCATGGAATAAATAACTTGGACCACTTCTAGGATAGCAAGAGATGCATAATTATGAGATATGCAATTCTGCTAGTTTAGGACATATGACACAACTTATTAGCCTATAACACATTCTTCTCATGAGCTTCTGTTCTTTCTGGACGAGTATGCCTTTAGGGTGTAATCATATGAGGGTTCTTATATCAGATGAGCCTGGGTTACTTAAATTGCTACAGGGTGCAGATTAAGATAGCAATCAATCGGAGTAGAAAGATTCTTGTCAATATTTGAAATATGATATTTGCAAGTTTGCAACCGCATAAAGTGTTGGGTGAAGAAAGCAAGCCATACCCGACTTAATTTTCTTGTCGCTTTCAGTGGTTTTGGTGTTGGCTTCCTTGGTTTCTTTTGATGCATCTTTTCCATGCATGATGCATGCTTTGAAGTGGATGCCACAGCAACATCAATGATATCCTGGCAACTATTCTCCCTTGGAGAATTTGATGAGAATACTTCTGCTGCAAATAAATCAGCAAGTGTAGTTCTTACTTTCTCCACCTTCTCTAACATCAGAAGTGGTCGTTCCTGGATATTAGCAGCTCCCCCATCTTCCACCTCACGTATCAGGATTTCTTCTGTTACAAAGCATGTAAAGTTGTCTTCTTTCATTGACAATGAATGCATCTTAGCAGGCTCAACAATAGGCAGTACTGATACACATGGCTCTGTTTCCAATGCAACATCTTCTTTCACTTGATCATTCCTGGGTTCCTCATCATCTCTCTCTTCCACAATTGCTTTCTCATCATCCATGATAAAGAGATCATCTTCTTCAATGCAAGCCACAGGGCAAAGTGAGTCCACGTGATGGCCAAGTGTGCCAATTGCAAGTATACCATTAAGAAGCACATCATGGAGCAGAAGGGCTTCAGTATCTTTCTCAACCACACTATTAGGCACAGAGTCCTTGTCCTCCATGGCTGTTGCATTATTAAAAAAAAAGAGAAGTCGACAAAATAAGAACAAAGAAAAGTATATTAGATCGCATAAATGAGAGGCATCCTAAGAACATGCTTACCTTTGCTACCATGGATGCTGCAGTACTCAGTATTAGAATGCATCCTCCGATTCAACCAATGAAACACCTGGCAGTGTCATGATTCATGAGAACATGTAGATCATTAACAATATAGGCACTTAATACAAGAATAGCAACTTCAATATCATGGTCAACAGGATAAAGAGAAACTGCAAAGATAGCACAGATCAAATACTGACAGGGAGTGCATCATAAGCAAAACTGAATCACCTTTAGGCCCATGTCTCTAGAACCAATCTGAAATCACAGGAGAGAGGCAGACAGTAGCATTGACGAGCCTCAAAGGCATGGCATGGCTTTATATGAAGAACTAGCCCCATAATTGAATGGTCCAGGAGACAAAAGATGGAGTTTTGGTTGCACTGGCTTGGCCTGACTCAAGCCAAGTAAATTCTTTCACTGAGGCCTCACTCGCCCCATAATTGAATCGGGGATGATGACGCGAGTGAACGGCGCGGGGACCTTGGGGGAGGTGGAGCTGCTCAGGATCCTCGGGGGTAGTAGTGGAGGGTGCGGCGGGAGGGGGGCGCCAGGGGAAGCGGAAGCGGTGGAGGCGACGGAGCGAGACGTGGAATAACGCCTCGGTGAAGAAGGGCAAAAGGGCGACGAGGAGGTGCCGGGACTGGCAGGCGAGGGCCCCGCGGGACGGCGGGAGGACGTCGCGGTAGGCGCGGCAGGAGGCACGCAAAGCGAAGAAGTGTCAGGCGGGAAGTGATGGGATGGGGTCCAGCTGGGTCATACTAAATATCCTAGACACATCACGGCCCATAGTAATTCCGTACGGCACTTGCACGATTTATACAGAGTATTAGCCAGTTGCTCGTGGCGAGTTTTATATATCATATAAATAGATATTAAGATATTTATTTAAATATAATTATTGTTTATTTCGAGTTATTTGCTATTATAGTACTGATTTCAATAGGCTTCTCTCTTTTAGTACTCTCATTTTAGTCTTTTCTGTAATAGTATCTACAAGTTGATTCATCCTTCAAAATAGTATTCTAACCATTTTCAATCATTTTTATTTTCTTTTTTTATTTCTCAGAACATAAGTTGAGCCTATCATTACCCTCGCAGCTATACAAATAACAAAAACACAAATAATCCAGGCAGAGACGCAGGAGTGCAAGACGATGAGCAACACTGCTATCTTCTGTCTGGTGGTTCAGACCGTAGCAAGGGGTGGCAGTTGGCCGAACGGTCACCATCCAGCAGCGCCGGCGTGCTGCTGCAATGTTTTTTTTGTGTCGTCGGTGCGATGCTGTATGTGAGAAGAGAGAGGAGTCGAGCCGACGATGGGGAGCAAGGAGAGAAGAAAATAGAGAGATGCAATATGGTCAATGGTGAGAAATAAAAAAGAAAATGATTAAAAGAGGTTGGAGTACTATTTTGAAGAATGAATCAACTTATAAATACTGTTACAGAGAAGATCAAATTGAGAGTACTAAAGGAGAGAAGCCCCACAAAATCAATATTATAATAGCAAAAAACTCGTTTATTTCTATACACTAAGGTACGTGTTGTCTGATTGTTAGCTCTAAATTTTCGGAGCTTGGAGTGTAGGTTCAAGTGCTCGCTCTGTACTTTTTTGCGCGGTGTGGTAGCTGCGTGGGTGACGTTGGATGCTGAGCAGACGTGGTAGTTGTGTGGGTGCTGGGATCCACAGAGCGATAGCTGAGAGAGTGGCGGGAGAACCAATCAGAAAGCGTGGACATACGAGTGTCAGCGTGTCCATAGGACAATAGGTGAGAGAGGGACGGAGAACCAGCCGGGACGCGTGGGACGGGCCTAGAGTGTCGGTATGGAGGGTGAAGTTGTAGTAGCATCATGTGACCACATTAGATTCTTAATAGAGTAATATAGATAAATAGGTATTGAGATATTTATTCAAATATAATTATTGTTTATTTATAAATACTAAGGTACGTGTGGTCTGGTGGTTACCCTAAATGTTTGGAACAAGAAGGTGTGTGTTCGAGTGCCCGCTTTGCACTATTTTTTGTAAGATGTGGTAGCGCGGAGGGTGAAGCTGTGGTATAGATTATATAATTATAGATATAGATTAGTGTCGGTATGCCACGGGTCTAGTAACGTGCTTGAACGTGCTTGAGGCACCACCCTGGCACGATGAGTGACTGGTACAGTTAGACACTGGTGGTATATAGATGTGATGCAATATGTGCATATAGTTGTAAATTGTTATTTGTTATGATTTTAAACCTAATGAATTCACTTTATAATGATATAAATATTCAAATTTTAACACTTGCTATTTTGGGTGCCATTTTCATCTCAGAATTTTAACACTATGTTACTAACATTGGCCATCCAGAGGGGACTGGCTGAAAACCAAACGAAGGAGACATGTACCTGATGCTTCATCGCTCGGGATTGTCTTTAGCTAGAGCAGGAAAACGAGGGGCATTCGCATAGCGTGCTGGTGCGCAGTGCGCTTCGGTCCACGTTGAGGGACCTCAGACGACCTTCGATCGAAGGAATCAGGAACCTCAGCCCAAGCTAGATGGAAACTTTTTTTTTGTTGTTTCAAATATTATCAATCTATCTCTTCATTCTAACAAGGTTGCGTTTGCGCATCAGTTAGCTCAATGTGCTAGGAGCTGGGACCCGGGACACAGTCATGTCTGGGTGTTGTTCCCAAACTTTGTAAATGTTGCAGTAGCTCGCGATTCAGCTGAACTAGCTGTTCTCAAAATGAGGCCGTAGAGCCGTGATTCAGTTCCAAAAAAAAAAAAACTAGGCGTCCTCCAAAAACTAGAAGCCAAGCCACAAACATTCTGCCAGCCATAAGGCCAGAATTATACTAACTCTAAATATTGTACAAAAAAAAAAGAAACCTGAATTCTAAATAAGAATTATGCCACCTTTCATATTCAAAGTGTGATGTTCCAACTGAATTCTTAACATACCAAGCATTACACACATCCGTGCCACTGGTTTCCACCTCATCCTCATGGAATGGGGACGTGAACACATTGTGGAATCGACATTTTACTTACAGGTTATGACTTGACTTCAACAGCTGCTGTGTCGGAGCTGACAGTGACGCATGGGAACCAATATCTTCGCTTGCCATCCCTGTGGCCATCGTCGATCATAGCAAGCCCCTCCTGCTCAAGCAGCAATAGTTGTTACACCTCTGTAAGGTTGAACTCACATCATTTCAATAATGTCATGTACTCCAAGGAACTTTATGCTTGCTTCAAATGTGAACCCACCCAAGCCCGTGTTCACAGGCATGCATGGATGCAATTGTGTATCTACATGGATGAGGATGACTCAACAAATTGCAAAGATTGGCTATGGGTGGACTCAGCGTCACATGACGCACATGTATTAACAATAACTGATATCTTTTTTTTTCTTTAGCACAGAAAAGAAACATAGAGGATGCTATTGTCATAAGGAAACTTAGGAAGCAGATTACCTTCAGCAAAGTTTCAAGAGCATCAATCGCACGCCCAGTAGACCATGAGAATTCCTTTTCAACTTGTTCCACCGTGACATAGCCATCAGCCTACATGTCAATGATGTTATCAGCAGAGGGGAACCGAAAAGTAATTTAAGGCTTCCAACCTACTCTTGATTACTAATATACAGCTGCTATAAATAAGGTCTTTGTGGTTGCCAACATGAGAATTGGCATCACCTCTATGATGTACTATGACATCGAACATTACAAGCACAAACCTGAGCTAGACCAAGTATCCCACTGTGGTCTTTATTTAATTCGGTAGGAACTGAACGCACAAGCTTTCTCCTCCCAACAGAAATTACTTCAAAACCACTACCAAGGACCTGTGAATCCACAAAGGAAGGAGCAGATGAGATACAGACTCATAGAAACAATATACATGCAATTCCAAAGTTCCAAGATAAATATAAATGGATCATTAAAGCTTCATAGTCTTACTTTTAGCTTGCTTATAGCACGCAAACAGTCATCTTCAGATAATGATTCAAGAGTAGCTTTCCTCTTCTGACCGAGCAGTTTGCGGAGATCTAGTAAGTCAATCAAGCCACCATTATGTGATCTGGTAGCAATGCATATGTCAACTATCTGAACCCCTGCCAAGATAGGCATCAATGGTAAGCATACCAGATTTTAGTTCCATGGCCAGAAGAACACTCAAGAAAACTTAAAGTGAGTATGCCAACCAAGTTCATAGTAGAAGTCACCAATCCCTAGAAGTTCTGCCCACACTCCTTTATTAGATGCCAATGGATCTACTCCGACTTTTGCGCACATCTCATGGAACTGCTGTCTGAATACTGGGTTTTTACGGATGTCACTCTGCAATAGCACAATATGAACATGTAACATTACCAAAGAGAATCAGAGCGCACTGCCATTTAATCTTTGCGCTTTTCGGTGACTTAATAAGGCCATGTCAAAGGAAAATACTTATTTCTTCAGGGTTTTTCTTTCCATTGACCTTTTTTGTGAGAATGTGGATTGTTAACTGAATTGATAGTATATATAAGTTACTCCATGACTTATTAGCAAACTAACACTTAAAATCTATGGGTTGTCATATTTGATTGCTTCATCTTTCAGTTATGTATTGTTTCTGTTAACACTTGGCATTGGATCTAAAAGGGTAATGTTTAATATAATAGCAGTAGCTGAGCATCTACATATTTTCTAAGAACAACCATTTCATTTATAGTTAAGGAAGCAGATAATACATGCAAGCATAAATAATGTTTTTTGAACGAATATTGGCAGGAGAGCTGCTCATTCATTTAGCAGATGAGTCTAAAACAGAGAGTTTACAGAAGCTCATGGATTCTCCCAATCCCAGGCAGGCCATGAGGTTTAGCATTGATCTTACACTTAATGACATAAGGATGTGTAATCCCAATCTATATCATCATCCAAGAAGCCAGCGGATAACTTGCAATTCTAAGCATATAACAATTAAGTGTCATTAGGCTTTCTTTCTCCTTTGGACATTCAACTAGATATAGGAGAGTGGATCACCTTATGCTTGCGAGCGAATTCCTCGAGCTGTGACCGGAACGTCGCAAGCTGCTCCTTCATGACATCGGTCCTCACCTTGGCCACATTCTCCCCGACCAGCCGGAATTGGTCCTGAAAGTTCCCAGCAATACTGTCATCTCATCCTCCAAGAGCACAGATCTCTTATTCAGAAGAAGCATAAGAACTGCACGTACACGAGTAGCCGCCGCATTCTGCAAGCCAGCGATCCCAGGCCTCCTCCTCATGCTTCCCGGCGGTGGCCACAGAAGCGAGGACGACGAGCTCGAGGCACCGAGATGGCGCGGGCTGGGGCGGAGATGGAGGGCGAGCTCGGGGCCGTCAGGGAGGGCGAGGGAGGTCCAAGAGCAGCCAGAAACGGCCTGATGGGGCGTGGGGGAGAGAAGATCGGCTGGGGCGGTGCTCCTTCGGCCGGGAAGAGGAGGCGGCGGCGCTGGAGAGGGTGGGAGGCCGGGCGGGCACGAGCGGAACACGCCGCACGCGTGGGGAAAGCGAGGACCTAAAAATCGCCCGGCGGGCGGCGGCAACGGAAGTGCACTCGGGTCTTCGGGATGGATGTCTGGGCTATGGGACGACTTAGGCCGAGTATGGTTAGAGGGACGTTTTTTGTTTAGTTTAAATCCAGTTTGGTTTGGGTGACTAAAATTTAGTGACTAAAGTTTAGTTATTTTTAGTTTCTAAAAAAGTAAACATAGTAACTAAAGTGGGGTAACTAAATTTTAGTTCTTTAGTCACCGAGAGATGACTAAAAGGGACTAAAGTAGTATTTTTACCTTATTTATCCTCTCCACTTTCTACTTATAATAAACATCCATTAATTAATATGGGTAAAACAGTCATTATTCACAGCAATTAATGCTCTTTAGTTCAGTTTAATCACTAGAACCAAATGGGGTACTTTAGTCGCTAAAATTTAGTCTAGTGACTAAAGGAACCAAACAGAGCTTTAGTCTCTATTTTGCCAAACGGAAGGACTAAAGTATGGACTAATTGGCTTTAGTCTCTAGTCCCTCACATGGGTGCTAAAAGAGACTAAAGGGTAACATTTACTCCAATTACCTTTGCTAGAAAACTGGTGTGAAACAAAAAAGGGCATTTTGATCTTTATGTGTTGTATTTAATGTATTTAGAATCTGTTTAGTCCCTACAACTAAATAGGGTAGGGACTAAAATTTAGTCCCTGGACTAAACTTTAGTCCTAGGACTAATAAAACCAAACTAGGCCTTATTTACGCGCCGGCAGGTTAATAGACACAATTCTATACTCACCCAGATAGACGCGTACAGAATTGTGCTGGTGGTTAACAAACTAAGTTGGGATGTCAGGTCAACTATTGAAAAAAATTCAAACTAGTTGATCCAAGCCAAGCCCAACAAGGTGACAAGCCACGAGTATTTTATTAGCCATATATACAACAGTAGATTTGGTAGCGACTCGATATGTCAGCTTTGCCCCTCATCCCCACAAACCCTTGTCAATGGTCCTTCTCGTGTGTCTCGTTGTGGGATAGCCGGGACACCTATGTCCTCTCTCATCCGTCCAATTCTAACAAACAGCTCGGGATGACACTATGATGTTCCTGTCTCAATCTTTGACCCGAAACCAAACGGTTTTTATCTAAGGAATGGTTTCATCATGTCTCATCCCATCATTTGCAATCAAACACACCCTGTTCTCCACAACTCTTATCATCTCCGACTTTTGTGATTTCAACATGTTCGATCCATTCCATCACTTGTCGCTACTTCATCTTTTATGATTTCCCCTCTCATACCTATCACGGTCTCCTCTCCCTTAACTAGTGAGTCTGAGTTTTTGTCTGATCATGCTCCATCACTCACCATTTTTTCTAATATGTGTACCTGTCGGGATACGATCCCCGGCTCCTGGGGACCATCAGTTAGAAAGCACATTGGGGAAAAGTCTCTATCGACTGGGGCCTATTGATCAGTTGGAGGAGATGGGTAACGTCTACCCTGGAGGCACCCACCCCTGGACAAACCCCGCGACACCGACTCCGGGGTTGGGCGTGGCGCAACCTGACAGGGGGATCGGGCACGCCGAAGGCGAAACCATTTGAGTGGATCCCGCACTTGGCTCGAGACCGACCGTCACAAGTGACCGACCGCATTAACTATGCTAGGCAGCGAGCCGCGGTAGAGGCACCGGTCCACCTTCCACTCATGACCTACGACCCCTCGAGGCGCACTGCACTCATGACCTACAAAAACCCCTCGGACTGCGGGGCATTTATGGTCCGCGCACCCCCGGCCTACGACTCACGCATGACTTATCGGATTAGGCCTAAGTGCACAGACCGCTGGCAGCGCACAACACGACGGGCCGCACCAAGCCCCACGCTGCTTGCATCGTCCGCCATAAAGAATATGAGATTGCCAGACGACCCTAGGGCCCACGGGCACGCATGGCTTCACCCCAGGCAGAATGCTTGGTTCAACCCTCACCAGGTGGCTCCTTCTTAGGGATGCCACCACTGGTCGACCCTCTCCTAGGACTATAAAAGGAGGAGACCAGCCCCCGGACAGAGGGCGACACACACACACACACATACAGGCGAACCAGAGATGAGAAGACACCCAGACGAACCGGGGAATAGGAGGAGGACGCACCGACAAGGACCTAGAGGTCGAAGCCCGCTGCCTAGCCAAGACTTAGCTAGGACTCAACTCTGTAACCTTTAGCTCCACTTCCACCCTGATAAGAGACATGAGAGTCTCTCCTCCCTCTCTCGCCCACTTGTAACCCCTACCACGAGCTTTGATCATTAATGGTACTAGTAGTGCAAGCCACCGATGACTGGAAGTAGGGACATTCTACCCGAACCAGTATAAAACTTATGCCCATTGCCTACACCGTTCAGAGCCTGGAACGTGCATAATAAATTTACTTGTCGGAGCGAGTTTCGGAACACCGACAGTACCATTCTAATTACTCAAGGCAATGTTTTTGTAAATGCTAAACAGTAAACAGTTAGTCACCTATCGTTTGGATATTAGTCATGCTACATGAACCACTAAACGTGCTACATGACTAAATAAACGAGCTACATGAGCGATAAAACGAAAACGATATTACCATCATGTGGAGTTTACATAGTGTTTAAACGGCCTAAACAATTATTTTAAGCGAACGATGTCGAGGGTGCCCACCATCACCTCTCGCGCCAAGGGCCAACTATATAGGTATGCCTATCCCTAAACCGTAACCTTATCTCTCTCCCTCTCTCTTTGATATGTCTCTATCTCGTTCTGATCTATCTATTTCTCACAGGTTGCTAGCCGATGTGTTGTCCTCGTGCTCTACGTGTAGTGCGGGAATGACGATCGCACACACTGTTGAGGAATAGAGCCACAGATAAGCCCTCTATGGACGAGGACGACATGGCAGATGAGGATGATGTCATCTATCTTGACGTCAACAACGAAGACATCATCACAAAGGGGCTATCCCTCGAGGATGCCAATGATGTCGATGAGGACATTGTTTCCTTATGCGGTATCACTGTTGGTATTGGTTCTGCTTTGATCAATCTAGACGGTGGTGGTGATGGGGTGATGATGGGGACATGGACGCAAGTCAGCTCTAATAGCACATATATATAGACTATTGGAAGCCTTATGTTTGGTTTTGGTAACAGCACATATAGATAGACTATTGGAAGCCTTATGTTTGGTTTTGATAACTGAGTCAACCAAGTATACTAACTTTTTGCTAAGTGTGATATTAAACTAGGTCCACACTAGGTTTGAGAGTAAGGCTTGATCAATCCAAATGAAGCAATCTCGCATTTAGAAAAGAAGGAAGAGAAAAATAAAATCCAAGGTGTGAAGAGAAAAGGTATAATTATGGATTTTGTTTTGCTGGTTAAGTCACAATTGAGTGTGTAAACAGATTTAGGATAGATAGCTGTACTATTAAAAGGGAAGCTATAATAAGCAAACACAGTTATCTAGTGACACTAGATGTTTGATGTACATGTATTTGCATTTAGGCCTAGGTGACATTATGATTAGCAAGCGAAAATGCTTTTTGGAAAACACTTTGAAAATGCTAACTCGGCGCTTAGACGTTTGGCAAAACTTTTAAGAATTGATATTGTCGGGGACCATAATTAGGGGTACCCTCAAGACGCCTGATTCTCAGCTGGTAACCCCCATCAGCATAAAGCTGCAAAGGCCTGATGGGTTTGATTAAGTCAGGGATCAGTCCATACGAGTGACTTGACCACGCCACGCCCGAGCCTAGCCTCGGGCGAGGGCAGCCGACCCTAAGATGACTCCGTCTCGCCTGAGGTCTCCTCTTTCACGGCAGACGCATCTCCGGCTCGCCCTAGGCCCCGCCTCCGATAAGGAGAAACCCTGACTAAATCACCGCGCCAACCGACCGAGTCACCGGGGCGTTTAACGCAAAAGGTAAGACCCACGGGCGACCAGACTTCGCCAGAGGTGCCATAGGAGACTCCGCCCGACCCAGGGCTCGGACTCGGGCTAAGGCCTCGGAAGACGGCGAACTCCGCTCCGCCCGACCCAGGGCTCGGACTCGGGCTAAGGCCCCGGAAGACGGCGAACTCCGCTCCGCCCGACCCAGGGCTCGGACTCGGGCTAAGGCCCCGGAAGACGGCGAACTCCGCTCCGCCCGACCCAGGGCTCGGACTCGGGCTAAGGCCCCGGAAGACGGCGAACTCCGCTCCGCCCGACCCAGGGCTCGGACTCGGGCTAAGGCCCCGGAAGACGGCGAACTCCGCTCCGCCCGACCCAGGGCTCAGACTCGGGCTAAGGCCCCGGAAGACGGCGACCTCCGCCTCGCCCGACCCAGGGCTCGGACTCCGCCTCGGCCTCTGCCGAATAATCTCCGCCTCGCCCTACCCAGGGCTCGGACTCTGTCTCTGTCTTGCAGGACGGACTCGGCCTCGGCCTCGGAGGAGCCTCCACGACGCCCGACCTAGGATACGAGACCGCCACGTCAACAGGAAGCGTCATCATCACCCTGCCCTGAGCCGACTTGGGTCGCAGAGAACAAGACCGGCGTCCCATCTGGCCAGCTATGCCAGATAGGCCATGATGGCGCCTCGCTAGATCATGACGACGGCGGCTCCCAGCTCCCTTACGAAAGCAGGAGAACGTCAGCAAGGACCCAGCCACCTCGACAGCTGTCCTCCCGTCCGGCTCCGTTACTCCTCCAACAGCCACGACGCCACACCAACAGGGTGCCACGATCTCTCCGGCTGCCACCTGGGCATGTACATAGGGCGTTAGCTCTCCCTCGCTAGACACGTAGCACCTTGCTACACCCCCATCTTGTACACCTGGACCCTCTCCTTACGACTATAAAAGGAAGGGCCAGGGCCTTCTTAGAGAAGGTTGGCCTCACGGGGACGAAAGGCAGGAGCAGGCGCTCTCTCGGGGCCGCTCTCTCCCTTCACCTCGTGCGGACGCTTGTAACCCCCTACTGCAAGCGCACCCGACCTGGGCGCGAGACGAACACGAAGGCCACGGGAATTTCTCCGACTCCCTCACGACCCGGCTCCGGCCACCGACTCTCTCTCTCTCTCTGTTCCCCCCTTCGCGCTCGCTCCACGCGCTCGACCCATCTGGGCTGGGGCACGCGGCACTCTCACTCGTCGGCTCGAGGACCCCCCGGTCTCGGAACGCCGACAGTTGGCGCGCCAGGTAGGGGCACGCTGCGTGTTGACGTTCGATTTCCCGTCAAGCTCCAGATGGGCAGTCCCCAACAACCTCTTCAACCCGGGACGGTGCTCCGTTTCGGGAACCTCGAGTTCATGTCTCTCGACGGCGACTACGACATGATACTCCTTCCACCGCCGCGCAACGACGACATTGGTGGCGGACAGCCCGCCCGCCGGCGGCGGAATCGACGACGTCTTTCCCGCGTTGGGGAAGGACAACGTTCAAGCTCGCCCCATCCCCTCCTTCGCCATCGGAGGAGGAGGAGGCGGGGCAACCGGGACCGAGCGGGAGGCCGCGCTCCGACGGCTGTCGAGCAAATCGACATCCCCGGCGCCCCAGCGGAGGACACGCCAAGCGTCGCCCTCGCGTTCGAGGCAAACGCGAGCGCCATCCCCCCGCAACACGTCGACCCCGAGCAAGTGGACGACGCCAGCACGCTCACGGAGGGCCTGCAGGACGTCGCCCTCGTACCCAAGACGACGACGCGGTCAGCCCCCGACACGACTTCATCGCTCCTCGTCAACGAAAAGGTACCGACTGCTCCCCATCTTTCGTTATTTCGACTCGGCCTCAGCCTGCCTGGCGACTTCGCTTTGGCGGGCACTCACATTGAGGCGAGTGCAACCTCTCTGGGGTTTCCTGTGCGGTCGCCTTGGGACCGATTGACGGGCGTCTCGACCTACGGACCCTCTGGGTCCGAGGAAGATGACGACCCCAGCATCTGCTGGGATTTCTCCGGATCTGGCAACCCTAGTGCCATGCGGGACTTTATGACCGCATGTGACTACTGCCTCTCCGACTGTTCCGACGGCAGCCGCAGCCTTGGCGACAAGGACTGCGGCCCGAGTCGCGAATGTTTCCACATCGAGCTAGGGGATCCCTCCGGAGGCGGCTGTCTCGGCATGCCGGAGGATGGTGATCCCCCTAGGCCAGCGCCTCGCGCCGACATCCCGCGGGAGCTAGCTGTGGTCCCCGTTCCGGCGGGGGGTCATGACCCACAGCTCGAGCAAGTCCGCGGGGCGCAGGCCGGGTTCGATGAAGGAGCAGGAGCGCTCGAGGCAATCCGCCAGAACATCGGGCAGGTATGGGCGAGCCAACCCCCGGCCGGAGGAATACGTCACCTGCCCCAAGGTCTCCAGCACCGCATCGCCAACGATGCTAGGGACAAACCGCCACCCGCATCCGGCGGGACTGGCCAGGACCTGGTCGCTGCAGCAATGCTCCTCCGCGCGATGCCGGAGTCATCAACCACCGAGGGTCGGCG
Source organism: Zea luxurians (assembly GCA_029449295.1). Classification (NCBI taxonomy): domain Eukaryota; kingdom Viridiplantae; phylum Streptophyta; class Magnoliopsida; order Poales; family Poaceae; genus Zea; species Zea luxurians. Next base: position 4,237,958 of record JAOPSE010000134.1, on the reverse strand, counting down.
AATCCAGGGAGAACTCAGGCATCTCCTGGAAGGCGCTGCGGCCCGGCGGGCCGAGAGCTCTGCCTCCCGCAGGCAGGGATACCCCTCGGAACCTCGTGCCGCGACTTCCCGACTCACGCGGGAAGCCTCGGCCTTCACCGGGCGCACGCGCAACACCGCGCCTGCGGCCCCGGGCCACCTCGGCGTCGAGCACCCTCATCGCGACCGTCGAGCACGCCTCGACGAAAGGGTGCGCCGAGGCTACCACCCCAGGCGTGGGGGACGTTACGACAGCGGGGAGGATCGGAGTCCCTCGCCCGAACCGCCCGGTCCGCAGGTCTTTAGCCGAGCCATTCGGCGGGCGCCGTTTCCGCCCCGATTCCGACCCCCGACTACTATCACGAAGTACTCAGGGGAAACGAGACCGGAATTGTGGCTTGCGGACTACCGCCTGGCCTGTCAGCTGGGTGGGACGGACGATGACAACCTCATCATCCGGAACCTCCCCCTGTTTCTCTCCGACACCGCTCGTGCCTGGTTGGAGCACCTGCCCCCGGGGCAGATTTCCAACTGGGAGGATCTGGTCCAGGCTTTCGCCGGGAACTTCCAGGGCACGTACGTGCGCCCCGGGAATTCCTGGGACCTCCGAAGCTGTCGACAACTGCCGGGAGAGTCCCTTCGGGACTACATCCGACGGTTCTCGAAGCAGCGCACCGAGCTGCCCAACATCACCGACTCCGATGTCATCGGCGCGTTCCTCGCTGGCACCACCTGCCGCGACCTGGTGAGCAAGCTGGGTCGCAAGACCCCCACCAGGGCAAGCGAGCTGATGGACATCGCCACCAAGTTCGCCTCCGGCCAGGAGGCGGTAGAGGCCATCTTCGGAAAGGACAAGCAGCCCCAGGGCCGCCCGTCGGAAGATGCTCCCGAGGCGTCCACTCCGCGCGGCGCCAAGAAGAGAGGCAGGAGGAAGTCGCAAGCGAAACGCGACGTTCCCGATGCAGACCTTGTCGCCGCCGCCGAGCGCAAGAACCCTCGGAAGCCCCCCGGAGGTGCTAATCTCTTCGACAAGGCACTCAAGGGGACGTGCCCCTACCATCAGGGGCCCGTCAAGCATACTCTCGAAGAGTGCGTCATGCTTCGGCGTCACTTCCATCGGGCCGGGCCACCCGCAGAGGGTGGCAGGGCTCACGACGACGACAAAAGGGAGGATCGCCAAGCAGGAGAGTTCCCAGAGGTCCGCGATTGCTTCATGATCTACGGAGGGCATGCGGCAAACGCCTCGGCTCGGCATCGTAAGCAAGAGCGTCGGGAGGTCTGCTCGGTGAAGGTGGCGGCGCCAGTCTATCTAGACTGGTCCGACAAGCCCATCACCTTCGACCGAGACGACCACCCCGACCACGTGCCGAGCCCGGGGAAGTACCCGCTCGTCGTCGATCCTGTCATCGGCGACGTCAGGCTCACCAAGGTCCTGATGGATGGAGGCAGCTGCCTCAACATCATCTACGCCGAGACCCTCAGGCTCCTGCGCGTCGACCTGTCGTCTGTCCGAGCAGGCGCTGCGCCATTCCACGGGATCATTCCCGGGAAGCGCGTCCAGCCCCTCGGACAGCTCGACCTCCCTGTCTGCTTCGGAACACCCTCCAACTTCCGAAGGGAGACTTTGACGTTCGAGGTGGTCGGGTTCCGAGGAACCTACCACGCAGTGTTGGGAAGGCCATGCTACGCGAAGTTCATGGCCATCCCCAACTACACCTACCTGCATGATTCTACAAGGGCTCAAGCCCCGGATCTACAACGACCTCAACAAATTCGGCAAGCGATGGATGAGGGAACTCCCCTCGGTGGTCTGGAGCCTGAGGACGACTCCAAGCCGAGCCACGGGTTTCACGCCGTTCTTCCTGGTCTACGGGGCCGAGGCAATCCTGCCCACGGACCTGGAATACGGCTCCCCGAGGACGAGGGCCTACAACAAAGAAAGCAACCAAGCCAGCCGAGAAGACTCGCTGGACCAGCTGGACGAGGCTCGGGACAGGGCCTTACTACACTCGGCGCGGTATCAGCAGTCCCTGCGACGCTACCACGCCCGAGGGGTCCGACCCCGAGATCTCCAGGTGGGCGATCTGGTGCTTCGGCTGCGGCAAGACGCCCGAGGGAGGCACAAGCTCACGCCCCCCTGGGAGGGGCCATTCATCATCGCCAAAGTCCTGAAGCCCGGAACGTACAAGCTGGCCAACAGTCAAGGCGAGGTCTACGGCAACGCTTGGAACATCCAACAGCTACGTCGCTTCTACCCTTAAGATGTTTCCAAGTTGTTCATATACCTCGCACCCACGCAAAGTTTAGTCAGCAAGGAAGGGTCGGCCTCGCCTCGGCAAAGCCCGACCCTCCCTCGGGGGCTAAAAGGGGGTTAACCCCCTCTGCGTCAAAATTTTCCTCGAACAAAAAACCTCTTTCACCAGAACATCTTTCGTGCTTTTTGACTACTTCGGAAAGTGGGTCCTGGAAACGACGGGGTGCACGTAAGCAGTCAAGGCTGACCGAGCCGAGGGACTCCTACGCCTCCGGGATACGGATACCTCACTCATCACCTTCTGCGATAAGTAACTCACGCTCGGATAAAGTGATTCCGCGGATCGAATGAGTCTTTACGTACGGAAGCTCTTCTGTTGAAACAGGTTCTTCGAGCCTTCTCGACCGAGTCGGTGACAGGGCCTCATGGATGGGTAAAAGTACGCGTAAGCGGCGAGGCCGACCGAGCCGAGGGACTCCCACGCCTCCGGGATACGGATACCTCACTCATCACCTCCCGCGAGAAGCAACTCTTGCTCGCACTAACATCCCTGCTACCGACAAAAAGTCCAGACACTCGAAACGAGAGGAAAAGAGACACAGCTTTACAACGCAACAAGGGTGTGTGTTCTGGCCTCAACGGCCGCACAAGGCCCGCGCTACAAGACGATCTGACCCTGCAGGCGCGGATCTTGACACTGGAAGAGGGCGACGACACCCTCGGCATCAGCAGCACCTTCGGCAAGGCCCGACCTAGCCTCGGGCGGCGACGCGGCCCGAGGGCCTCCGCTCCGAAGGACGATGTCGTCACCGCGCTCGAGCATTCTCTGCCAGAGACTTCCCCGAGAACCCGGCCCGAGCAGACGGCTCGGCCGGCCACCTCCGGGGCCTCGGCCGACCACCTTCCGAGGGCGCCAGCTCGGTCCGAGGCCTCGGCCAATCAGCTCCGGCGTCGATCCTGCCAGCAGACGACCCAGCTAGGCTCCGGCCAACCAGGTTTCATTTCCGAGCCAACAACGCCTCTGCTTGTGCTGATATCGCTACCCCTGGCCTCGGCTCGTCGAAGAGCGGCCGAGGGGTCTCTTTAACTAAGCTAGAGGAGCCTCGGACGACAGGTCCGATCGAGCCGAGGGATTCCTACGCCTCCGGGATACGGATACCTCACTCCTCACCTGGACACGGGGCGACTCATGCTTGGTGAAGCGGTTCAGACAATCGACAGGCGAGTCTTAGTGCTCAGAAATGAGGAAAAAACACGGCTCTGTGCCGGAGCTACATACATGTTCAGGCCCCGAAAGCCGAAATGAACAAAAAACCCGGCACTCGAAGTGCCATTACAAACGGAACTCCGGTTCCCCCCCCGCAGGTACGAACAACCCCACTCGATAGGGGCGGGCCTGCGGGGCAGCAGAAAGACTCTCACCCCCCGAGGACGAGAGCCAGCCATTCAGGCCGGGAGACGGAGACCCAGGGCTACTGACGGAGTTGGCAATCTCATCAGTAGAGAAGCCAGTTCCGTCCGCCGACGCCCCGGGACCCCCACTTCCGGCATGGCTAGAGGAAGTCTCCGTGATGCTGGAGGATGCCGTTCTCACCCCAGGAACACGGGGAAGAAGAGGGCAACCGACCCACACGGAGACAGCTCCCTGGCTCGCCTCGTCCTCCCTCTTGGCCTGGTGATGAAAATCCTTGAGGCCGAGGGAGGGGCAGAGACCGCAGCCCGGCTCGCTTTCCCCCACCATCAAGCCGGAGGTCGCCTTCTTGGGCGATCGCCGGTGGAGGGGTGCAGCCGGGCTGCATGATGAAAATCCTTGAAGCCGAACGATGGCTGAAAGGTACCAACTCCCACAGAGTTGCGTCCCTCCGGCGATGGAGCAAAAAGACGGCGGTTTCCCCCCATCCGGGGGCTCGGAAGATGGAAAGACGCAATGCATAAGGGAGGTAGGAGACATGGTCACCTCGCGAAGAGGGTCGCCCTCCTTTTAAAGGCAACTCCCCCTGCTTGCGCCCTCAACCGTCTGGGCGGAGTCTTCCCCAACACGCCTCCAAAGTCCTCCCCTGCGACACGGGGGCTGGGGCCCGCCTGTCACGCAGACCGGCTCCAAGCAGAGAAAGCCGAACCGCCGCGCACGACGCGCGCAACCGCCCAGCGGTTACAAGTAACCCTCCACTTTCGCCCAGACCAACGGGCAAAGGGGGGAAGCGGCCATGCAGGCGGCATGCAACCGCGCCAAGTGGACGCGCCTCTCCGACTCCTGACAGGCCAGCGCGACGGCTCAAGCCCACGCGTCGTTCAACTGGCGCGCCGGGCGCTGCATGCGAACCGCCGCGCCTCTCGCTCCACCACCGCACCTCCTCGATTGCGGAACCGATACCGCGACTCGAGGCCGCCCAGCCTGCGATCCAGCGGCGCCAGCCTGGCGCAGCGATCAAACACGGTCAAAAATGGGCCGGCAGTAATGACGGTGGCAGGCGCGCGAGGGCAGCAGTCACGCCATCGGCCAGGCTCACGTCCCATCCGGAGGCAGCAAGAGAACCCCCTCTCACGGCGTGAAGACGACGCGTCCGTGACCCGTACCTCGAACGGCTCGCGCACGCGCAACGGCAACCTCGCCAACTACTCACCCCGGCGCGTTAACTCCGCGGCTCGACGGACAGCGCTACGAGCGGGAGCGGCTGGTGACGTTTCGCCTTCGCCAAAACGACCACGCCGAAAAAGGTACGCCACGAAGTTCAATTTCGAATCCTTTTTCCCTTTTCCTTCTTTCTCTATCTCTTGCAACAGGGAACGAGAAGGGGGATAACCCCAAAGGGATCCTTCCCCGTGAAGGAACTAGGCTCCGAGCCTCCCTACTGATCAGGGGTTCGAAGGCTGGCCCCCCGAAGGGTTCAACAGCCGCCTCAGATCGCGTGGGCCCGACACCCACTACTGGTCAGGGGTTCGAAGGTCGGCCCCCGAAAGGTTCCACGACCGCCTCAGGCTACTCGGGCTCTGTGCCCCCTACTGATCAGGGGTTCGAAGGCTGGCCCGTCGAAGGGTTCACAGTCGCCTCAGACGCCGAGCGAGGGATGACCAGGGGTACGTTCGATACATAACCAAGGCTCGGGCTGCGCTCCCGAGGTACCCTAGGACATTTCCGAGACCAGCGGGAACGACTCTGTAACGGAATCCCATCGGAGGGAGGCAACGAGCCCTCGGACCCCGTCGCTAGGGGACCGGGTCCGGCAGATCACCCGCAGGTACTTTTGGGCGTGCCTCCGGGCCCCTAGCCGACCCCTAACGAACGGGGCACGGACGTCCACTCGGATTACCCGATCGCAGCTCACCGGAGACACCATGTTCGGTGCCCATCGAGGGTAACATGGCGCACTCCCCCCTCCTCCTTGCGGAAAGGCGACGTAGGGGCGTATATAAAAAGTCGAGTCTGTCCCTGATCGTCCTCTCGCTCCGTGCGAGGGCTCGGGGGCTGCTCTCGCAAACCCGGCTCCGGCCGAACCGTTGACAGCGTCAACATACCAGCCCGAGAACTTGGGCCCTGACAGTGCACCTGGGTTACGCCCTGCTCGCATGAGGGAACCGCCAGACCAGCCGAGGCATTGCGCGAGGCATTAAGACCTCGAAGGAGTGAAACCACTCCTCCGAGGCCTCGGGGGCTACACCCGGCGGGTGCGCTCGCGCGCACCCACCGGAACAAAGTACCTCCGAGAAAGGCTGGTCCCCTTGCAAAAAAGTGCGATGCAAGCCTCCAAGCGAGTGTTAACACTCTCTTCGAGGCTCGGGGGCTACTGTCGGGGACCATAATTAGGGGTACCCTCAAGACGCCTGATTCTCAGCTGGTAACCCCCATCAGCATAAAGCTGCAAAGGCCTGATGGGTTTGATTAAGTCAGGGATCAGTCCATACGAGTGACTTGACCACGCCACGCCCGAGCCTAGCCTCGGGCGAGGGCAGCCGACCCTAAGATGACTCCGTCTCGCCTGAGGTCTCCTCTTTCACGGCAGACGCATCTCCGGCTCGCCCTAGGCCCCGCCTCCGATAAGGAGAAACCCTGACTAAATCACCGCGCCAACCGACCGAGTCACCGGGGCGTTTAACGCAAAAGGTAAGACCCACGGGCGACCAGACTTCGCCAGAGGTGCCATAGGAGACTCCGCCCGACCCAGGGCTCGGACTCGGGCTAAGGCCTCGGAAGACGGCGAACTCCGCTCCGCCCGACCCAGGGCTCGGACTCGGGCTAAGGCCCCGGAAGACGGCGAACTCCGCTCCGCCCGACCCAGGGCTCGGACTTGGGCTAAGGCCCCGGAAGACGGCGAACTCCGCTCCGCCCGACCCAGGGCTCGGACTCGGGCTAAGGCCCCGGAAGACGGCGAACTCCGCTCCGCCCGACCCAGGGCTCGGACTCGGGCTAAGGCCCCGGAAGACGGCGAACTCCGCTCCGCCCGACCCAGGGCTCAGACTCGGGCTAAGGCCCCGGAAGACGGCGACCTCCGCCTCGCCCGACCCAGGGCTCGGACTCCGCCTTGGCCTCTGCCGAATAATCTCCGCCTCGCCCGACCCAGGGCTCGGACTCTGTCTCTGTCTTGCAGGACGGACTCGGCCTCGGCCTCGGAGGAGCCTCCACGACGCCCGACCTAGGATACGAGACCGCCACGTCAACAGGAAGCGTCATCATCACCCTGCCCTGAGCCGACTTGGGTCGCAGAGAACAAGACCGGCGTCCCATCTGGCCAGCTATGCCAGATAGGCCATGATGGCGCCTCGCTAGATCATGACGACGGCGGCTCCCAGCTCCCTTACGAAAGCAGGAGAACGTCAGCAAGGACCCAGCCACCTCGACAGCTGTCCTCCCGTCCGGCTCCATTACTCCTCCAACAGCCACGACGCCACACCAACAGGGTGCCACGATCTCTCCGGCTGCCACCTGGGCATGTACATAGGGCGTTAGCTCTCCCTCGCTAGACACGTAGCACCTTGCTACACCCCCATCTTGTACACCTGGACCCTCTCCTTACGACTATAAAAGGAAGGGCCAGGGCCTTCTTAGAGAAGGTTGGCCTCACGGGGACGAAAGGCAGGAGCAGGCGCTCTCTCGGGGCCGCTCTCTCCCTTCACCTCGTGCGGACGCTTGTAACCCCCTACTGCAAGCGCACCCGACCTGGGCGCGGGACGAACACGAAGGCCGCGGGAATTTCTCCGACTCCCTCACGACCCGGCTCCGGCCACCGACTCTCTCTCTCTCTGTTCCCCCCTTCGCGCTCGCTCCACGCGCTCGACCCATCTGGGCTGGGGCACGCGGCACTCTCACTCGTCGGCTCGAGGACCCCCCGGTCTCGGAACGCCGACAGATATGCTTGCAAACAAAATCTCGGTGTTGCCAGTGTTGTTTTTAGCAGGCATCGGATGTTTCCGGGGGTGCATCAGACATGCCCACTAAACAAGTCGGATTGTGTGTTTTTGTAAGTGCAATCAAGATCTAATTTGGGTTTTAGTTATAATGATCATATAATTTCAGAACTAATGAGATTTATCGAGTTTGCAAGAAGGTGAATATTTGTGAGGATGTTATTTGGCTTGATGGAGCACCCAATCACAATAGGACGTGGTGTTGATTTTTTCGATGAAGGAAGCTTTTATAAAAATACCAAGTACATTACATCAAGAGGATACAAAGTCTTGATACAACTTTTGGCTTCTGCAAAATGCACACAGCCAGATAAAATAAAAGGAAAACCCCCAAAAATTCCAGCTAGAAACGACGTGGAAATTTAAATTTATATTATTTTTAAAATTGAGTACAGGAACCGTCATACTAACAATAGGGATGCAAAATGTAAGTTTTAACGTGTAACTAAGTGCTCAATCATAACCCACCTTGTAACTTTCCTTGCACTCTAGCTAAGCCTTGATTTTTTCCTTATCTTATTGTCGGGGACCATAATTAGGGGTACCCCCAAGACTCCTAATCTCAGCTGGTAACCCCAATCAGCACAAAGCTGCAAAGGCCTGATGGGTGCGATTAAGCCAGGGCTTGGTCCACTCAAGGGACACGACCTCGCCTCGCCCGAGCCCAGCCTCGGGCAAGGGCAGCCGACCCCAGAAGATTCACGTCTCGACCGAGGACCCCCTCAAGCGGCGTACACACCTTCGGCTCGCCCGAGGCCCAGTCTTCGCCAAGAAGCAACCTTGGCCAGATCGCCACACCGACGACCGAATCGCAGGAGCATTTAATGCAAGGATGGCCTGACACCTTATCCTGTCACGCGCCCTCCAGTCGATAGAGCCGAAAGTGACCGCAGTCACTTCGCCGCTCCACTGACCGGCCTGACAAGAAGACAGCGCCGCCTGTGTCGCTCCGACTGCTGTGCCACTCGACAGAGTGAGGCTGACAGCAGCCAAGTTTGGCCTCGGGTGCCATAGGAAACTCCGCTTCGCCCGACCCTAGGGCTCGGACTCGGGCTCGGCCCCGGAAGACGACGAACTCCGCTTCGCCCGACCCCAGGGCTCGGACTCGGGCTCGGCCCCGGAAGACGATGAACTCCGCCTCGCCCGACCCCAGGGCTCGGACTCGGGCTCGGCCCCGGAAGACGACGAACTCCGCCTCGCCCGACCCCAGGGCTCGGACTCGGGCTCGGCCCCGGAAGACGATGAACTCCACTTCGCCCGACCCCAGGGCTCGGACTCGGGCTCGGCCCCGGAAGACGACGAACTCCGCCTCGCCCGACCCCAGGGCTCGGACACGACCCCGACCTCGGAAGACCGACTCGACCCCGACCTCGGAGGAGCCTCCGCCTCGCCCGACCCAGGGCTCGGACCGACCACGTCACAGGAGGGGCCATCATTACCCTATCCCTAGCTAGCTCAGGCTATGGGTAACAGGACCGGCATCCCATCTGGCTCGCCCTAGTAAACAGATAATGATGGCGCCTCGCGTGCTCCATAACGACGGCGACTCTCAACCCCTTACGGAAGTAAGGAGACGTCAGCAAGGACTCGACAGCCCCGACAGCTGTCCTTCCGCAAGACTCCAACGCTCCTCCGACGGCCACGACATCACATGAACAGGGTGCCAAAACCTCTCTGGCTGCCACGACGGCATGTACTTAGGGCACTAGCTCCTCTCTGCTAGACACGATAGCGCACTGCTACACCCCCCTTGTACACCTGGACCCTCTCCTTACGCCTATAAAAGGAAGGTCCAGGGCTCTCTTACGAGAAGGTTGGCCGTGCGGGAGGACGGGACGGCGCGTAGAGTCCCTCGCTCTTCCCCCCACGCGGACGCTTGTAACCCCCTACTGCAAGCGCACCCGACCTGGGCGCAGGACAAACACGGAGGCCGCGGGCTTTTCCCTTTTTTCTCCCTCTCTTCTACCCCCCTTCGTGCTCCGTCTCGCGCCGACCCATCTGGGCTGGGACACGCGGCGACAATTTACTCGTCGGTCCAGGGACCCCCCGGGGTCAAAACGCCGACACTGATGTTGCTTGTTGGTTTGTGCGGGAGTGCCATGTAGCAGAGTCTTGTCTATGGATACTGGGTATGGTATTTATCTTTTTGATCATCTGTTCCATTCAACTTTGTTTTCAAATCTCAGGGGCACCATGACAATAATTTCATAGAAAGGAATTGTCGGAGAGGAAATTCTCCAGCCGGGTGGCGGAATGCACCCGCCCTAAATCCTAAGATGAGAAGGGGGCCTAAGCGTTTTGCCTGTTAGATGGATTCGGGATGAACACGCAAAGACACAAGGATTTAGAGTGGTTCGGGTCGCCGGAGCGTAATACCCTACTCCACTGTGTGTTGTATTGCTGTGAGAGCTTGAGAGCCGAGAGTCTCAGTGTCTAAGTTCGGTCTGAGTGAGAATGTCTTGTAACGTTGAGTGCCTTCCCTTTTATAGCTCAAGGGAGGCACGTACAAGGTTGCTGAGCCCCGACATGTGGGCCCAGGGACATAACGGAAGAAATACATGGAGCAACTAATGCAGGTGACCCTGAGAGATCTTCTGGCGCCTAGATGTCCGCTGCCCGCGCAGTGTTGATACACAACAGTAGTGAAAGTCGCCTAGAGGGGGGTGAATAGGCGAAACCTGAAAATTAAAACTTTATCCCCCGACTAGATCCCTTGATTAGTGGTTAGAACAAGATGCACAATTATCGGAGTATAAAAACTAAGTCCTTGCTTGTAAAGAGTATTGCTTTCAAGTAATGCGGAATTGACAAAACAATACAACTAATAGGTCTATGAGAATAAAGCAAAGGGGGGCTTAGATAAGAAGAGCAATAACACAAGTTCTTTCTTGCAAGGTGTTGCTTTACTAAATGAGAATTTAACTTGAAGCAACACTAAATGGTATTAGCAAAGAATAGTGCAAGAGAAAACTTAGAAAGGGAAAGAACAAACAAATCACAAGCAAAAAGCACAAGAGACACGGGTGATTTGTTTTACCGAGGTTCGGCCCTCGAAGGCCTAGTCCCCGTCGAGGAGTCCACTAAGGACGGGTCTCTTTCAACCCTTTCCCTCTCTCCACCGATCACGCAAGACCGGCGAGCTCTTCTTCTTCTCAAGGATCACTTAAGACCCTGCAAGGACCACCACACACTTTGGTGTCTCTTGCTAGCTTTACAAGCCTCCAAAACTTTGGAGGAAGTTCGATGGGAGTCAAAACTCCACGCGCAAATGAACACAAAGAAGTAGCACACACTATCTCTCAATGAATCTTACAAGGCACTAGTGCTAAACTCAAATGTGTAGCTCTCTCTTGCTTGCTCTATCTTTTGTGGCACTTGTGTTGGTTGTAGTGGTCTAAATCTTGTGTATAGGATGGATCAATGAATATGTGTGGTTGGGAGGGCTTGAGTATGTCAACTAGATGACTTGGAATGTTGCTTGGGCTCCCACACCTTGAAGTGGCCGGTTGGGGTGGTATTTATAGCCACCATCCAAAATGTAGTCGTTGGAGAAGTCTGCTGGCGATGGGCGCACCGGATAGTGTCCAGTGTGCCGCCACGTCAACCTCCCATTAGGGCTTGGAGCTGGTTGACCGTTGGAGGCTTTGTCCTCATGTGGTACTAGACAGTCCGGTGCGACACCGGACAGTCCGGTGCCCCTCTAACCAACTGCTCTGACTTCTGCCACGTTCACTGTGCTGCACTGTTCCCTGTCAGAGTCGACCGTTGCGCGCAGATAGTCGTTGCTCCGCTGGCACACCGGACAGTCCAGTGGCCCACTGGACAGTCCGATGAATTATAGTGGAGCTGCGTCTGGGAAACCCAAAGCTGAAGAGTTGAGGTCGATCCTCCCTGGTGCACCGGACACTGCCTGGTGGCACACCGGACAGTCCGGTGTGCCAGACCAGGGAGCACTTTGGTTTCCTTTGCTCCTATCTTTTGAGCCCTTTCTTTTATCTTTGTATTGACTTGATGTGAACCTTTGACACCTGTAGAACATTTATTCTAGAGCAAACTAGTTAGTACAATTATTTGTGTTGGGCAATTCAACCACCAAAATTATTTAGGGAAAAGGTTTGACCCTATTTCCCTTTCAATCTCCCCCTTTTTGGTGATTGATGCCAACACAAACCAAAGCAAATATATAAGTGCAAAATTGAACTAGTTTGCATAATGTAAGTGCAAAGGTTGCTTGGAATTGAAACCAATATACTTATTTTAATAGATATGCATGGATGGTTTTTCTTCTTGTTTAAAATTTTGGACCTCATTTGCACCACGGGTTTTATTTTTGCAAACCCTTTGTAAAATTCTTTTCAAAACCTTTTGCAAATAGTCAAAGGTACATGAATAAGATTGAAAAAAGCATTTTCAAGATTTGAAATTTTCTTCCCCGGTTCCAAATGCTTTTCCTTTGACTTGAACAAAACTCCCCCTAAATAAAATTCTCCTCTTAGTGTTCAAGAGGGTTTTGCAAGTTTTGAAGATACTACTTTCTCCCCCTTTTGAACACAATAAGATATCAATTTGAACAAAACTTCATGTTTGGTGCGGTCCTTTTGCTTTGGGCTCATACTTTCTCCCCCTTTGGCATGAATCGCCAAAAACGGATACTTGTGAGTGAAATATAAGCCCTTGGACTTTTCTCCCTAATGGAAAACAAATAAATATGAGTGAAGATTGTACCCAAGTGGAGAACTATGTGGAATACCGACAAAGAGTGGATAATACTGATGGAGTTGAGTGGAAGCGTCGTCTTAGCCGAATACTCCATTTCCCTTTCAATTCTATGACTAAGCATGAGAATACACTTGAAAACACATTAGTCATAGACATAAAAGAGATATGATCAAAGGATATGTCAAATTAAGCATGATCATAGTTCTATATAATATAGATTGCTCCTTCTAAATATGTGCATGGAGAGAAACACATATTTTGGCCTTAAATGCCAATTGCACATAATTAGGTTAATGAGAACATATCTATATCATAGAGAATGTGAAGTGCATTATGTCATAGTATAAGTGTGAGGCTCATGACAGTTCATGCACTTATGAAAGCATGTTATAATCATCTTAAGCATTTACCCTTAAGGATTTCAAAGAGACTTAAGGACCATCCACCTTTGGAACAAAGGCAACTTATCCTCATTACAAGGTTAAGCTTTAAGCTCTTTGACAATAAAAACACTTCACCTAGTTTCAACAAAGATGCATTAATGCAGGAATGAAATTTAAGAAGTTAAACTAGGTATGAAGCAGGGATAATGCATGGACATGCTATCTCTTCCCTTTTATACAAGATATGCAAAGAATGTATATAAAAGGGAGATTTAGGTACATGTATAAATGAGATGAAGTAGTTTTACCCTTTTGTACCTTCACATAGAGACGCTCTCCTCATTGTGCTTTGTTCTTAGTCTTAGATGCTTAAGACCTATACTCAAGACAATATATGGAAATATTTTACACAAGAGAGAATTTTACAACTAGTGATCCTTTTCTAAGTCATTGGCAGCATATATCAAATGGATCACAAATTGCATAGATGTATCATGAATTCTCCTTTTAACTTAATGCATATCAAGAGAGATATCGATTGATAGTATATACGGCACTAAGAAACATAAGTGTTAATTGAAGTTATTCAATGATCAAACAAATAACAGATGTGATCAAAAGAACAACATATGCATTAGATAAGCTCAGAAAAGGAGAATCCAGTAAATATGCTACTTTAGCAATGAAAGCAACAATCCTTGATAAGAGCGACATTATTTTAACCAGTTGGATTGATATGTAGTAGCATACATCATGAGAAACTTATTCTCGTGCAAGAGACTAGAATGAAGCGATAGTCTCAACATAATCAAGATATAGAAATAGGCTCCCCCTAGAGATATGCATCAAGTATTTGAATGGAAGAATTTATTCTAAAGACAAATAGGGAGAAACATTATACATCTTGATCAAGGCTCATAAAATTTGCAATAAACAACTTAAGCCTGGTATTCTTCACTATGAAAGGATTTAGAATACTCACAACCTCACAATTGATTGTTTTGAAGATCTTATTGTCCAAGTAGGTGTTATTGTACTTGATGTCTTCTCTTTCATGTGAGTGTCCTCCCTTTGTAGTTGTCTCTCTTTCTTTCTAAACTTATTGAAAATACTCAAGAAAGATGTTAATAGCACAAGGGAGTATATGATGAAAGATGATTTCTTTAGTTAGGAAATATAATCAATTCATCATTCATAAGTCACACAGACATGAAGTAAAATACTTAACATTAGTGCATTTCATTGAGAAAGAGGAATATGCACCTTTTAAACATTTTGATCAATCATTGGAATTTTACTTCTTCATATTGAATTTAGTAATCATTACTTGGAAGTAAGTCAATATGAGAATATATATATATATAGCAAAGGCATGAATTAGATTCTAATGGACATGTGCATTTATGAGAATGAGATTGAATGCACACCCAGTCAATTTAAGTCCAATAAAGAATCTATTCTTCATATGGATAGAATATCATAATTTAGAGCAAATAACCAATGATGAAAAAAAGAGTTCCCATACCTTTGCTTTTACCTTTCTTCCTTTGGGTGAAGTGCAACCCTAAAGGCTTGTGTTCTTTTGTCGATTTTCATAGGTAAGCTCAAGAGATATGTTGTTAGTAACACAAGCACTGGTTTCCATTTTTGTAATTATTTTTGATAAGGAATGAAAAGATAGATTACTAAACATGAAAACTTCATAGCATGAACTAGATTATCCTATAGATGATGTTATGCTCAATTTTAACTCATAAAACAAGCATAAATATTTTCTTAAGATTATGGAACAACTCTAGTTCATAACATGGAGAGTGATAAATGTAGAAGAATCATGTCCAATTTAAGCAAGTAAAAATACACCATAAATCATTGGATTGATTTTTCCTTTTATATTAGATTACGCACTTCCAAAGAGAAACTTATTCTCTACAAGTGAGACTACTTAGGTTAAAAAGCATTAGTCTCACTATTCTAGTTATAGAGAGAATTTTCCTTTTATAAGTGCCCTAAGGATTTGAATTCCTTACATGACACCTTATTCTTTTAAGAACTTGGAATATCTCTCCACATCTAGAATCATGGCAATAAGATAACTAGTAAAGAGACATGCCATGAGATACTTGCAATAATTTAAAGCATGTAGATAGCCATAGAATAGAAATGATGAATAAGCAATCTACCATATGAGAGGAATTTCTTCAAAGAATGGTGACATAATTTTAAGGACATTTAAAGTGCTTCTTATTCTATGTGACTACACAAGACACATGAGAAATCATAATTTAAGATGCGTGCACCTAAGACATAAGTGTTACCATCCTTTGGCTTTCCTCCATGTTGTAGGCCTTGATCTTTCTTGCACAGGGTAATTCTTTATTTCCTACAACATTAATATCTTTCTCGAGATGATATGAGTTTTGAATATAATAAATTTAAATAACTTTGGGTCAATCTTGGATATATAGATCATTGAAGATTGATAGCTTGAGTTGATAAGAATTGAATGGACTCTCTCAAGCATCCCAGAGTTTTCATATCATCTCCTTATCCTGCAAAGCTTGTCAAGTATATTTTGGTACCAATCTCTTGATGGGTCCATCAAGGTTAGTCAACAAAGATCTAGGAGCCCAAAAGTCCTTTGTGTTAGCACTTGGTAAACTCATTACCTTTCTAGCACAAGTTGCAATTTTGGGTTGCCTAGTTATATGAGAAATAATTGACAAGCTAGGACTCGGATTGTTACTAATGGGACAATCCTTGCATTGATGTCCCTTCTTTCGGCATATGTAGCATAGGTGATCTTCAAGTCTTGAAGATTTCTTCTTTCCTTGTTTCTTGCTTGCTACATGGTTAGTGAATATTTTCTTTTCTAACACTATACCTTTTTTTTAAATGGGGACAAGATCTAAATAAGTGTCCCTTCTTTGAGCATTTAAAACAAAGTTTATCATCCTTGTTAATAATCAAGTCATTTTGAATATAGGGACACGACCTAATCGAGTGCCCCCTTTTAAAGCATTCACTACACTTCTTACTTCTCTTAGTGTGAACTGTGGCTTGATTATTACCTTGGATGTTACCTTTCATGGAGGCATGGTTGAGGCTTTTCGAGGAGGTATTGATTTTTCTTCTTTTGTTCCTTCCTCTTGGCAATCCTCAAGTCCTTGACATTTTCTTCAAGGGTTTTAGTGCATGCTTCGGTTGTTCCCGTCTCAAGCTTTTTCACCATGTGGTCACAATTATCTTGAGAAGGTTGAGCAATGCACTTCCCTTTTAGTTGTGTCAAGCTCATCTTTAGCCTCTCATTTTCTTCTTTGAGCTTTTGATATGTATCATCACTTGTTCCTGGAAATTCTAGCTCAAAGGAAGATTTGCTTGTTGACCGACAACAAGCATTAGCACATGGTAATGTAGTTTCAATACATGTGCATGAGTGAGGTTGTTGGGATTTTAAGTTCTCTATCACAACCTCATGAGCAATATTTAATATGACATGATCATCCATAAGATTTTCATGAGAACATAGGAGCATATCATATTTTTCTTGAAAAGCTAGATTTTCATCTTTTAGCTTTTCTACTTGGTCATTAAGCAAGGCATTCCTATTTACTAATTGAGCGATACAATGTAAAGCGTTATCTTGCTCAATTGAAATAATTTCATACCTTTGGACCAAATCAACATGAGAGCACTTTAGCTCTTCATGTTCTTTAGTCAACTCGTCAAAGTGTAGCATTTTCATGGAAAGAACATTTTCTAGTCTTTGACGAGCTTCGCTTTGCTCTCTCGCTCTTTCTAGAAGTTTGAGCATGACCGCCTTATCTTCTTGGCTTAGGCGAGCGTAGAGTTGCATGAAGCTTCTTTCTTCCTCCTCATCCTCATTTGTGTTTCCGCTATCATTTTCATTAGCCACACAACATATGTGGGAATCAAAATGGGAAGACAAACCTTTTGGAGAGGTGGATTCATCGTTTGGTCTCCATCAGTGACTTTCTTCTTCTTCCTTGCAAGGGTTAGTATCACAAAGACCAAAGGAAGTGGAAGCACAAAATGAACTATCATGTTTGGACTTATCAAATTTGCTTTTAATTCTAGTCCAAATATCATGCGCATCACGAATAGATTCATTATAATTCATTATGAAGGCATGATAATCTTCTTTACTAAGAGAATTACTTAAGATGTCATAAGCTAGGTAGTTTAAGCGTATACATCTTTGATCTTCCTCGGAAGCATTTTTCCTATCATAACTAGGAGGAATAATACTCTTGTCTAAAATTTGTTCTAATTGTGGATCTACCGTTCTAAAAGCATTTATCACCCTAGTAGACCATGAATCATAATTAGAACAATCGGAAAGTAATATCTCAAGAGTTACCTCCTTGTTCTCCTGAGTCTTCTTGTTCTTTTGGGATCTTCTACGAGCCATCACTTCGAGTTGTTAGACTCAAGATGAAGTGCCTAGCTCTGATACCAATTGAAAGTCGACTAGAGGGGGGGGGTGAATAGGCGAAACCTGAAAATTAAAACTTTATCCCCCAACTAGATCCCTTGATTAGTGGTTAGAACAAGATGCACAATTATTGGAGTATAAAAACTAAGTCCTTGCTTGTAAAGAGTATTACTTTCAAGTAATGCGGAATTGATAAAACAATACAACTAATAGGTCTATGAGAATAAAGCAAAGGGGGGCTTAGATAAGAAGAGCAATAACACAAGTTCTTTCTTGCAAGGTGTTGCTTTACTAAATGAGAATTTAACTTGAAGCAACACTAAATGGTATTAGCAAAGAATAGTGCAAGAAAAAACTTAGAAAGGGAAAGAACAAACAAATCACAAGCAAAAAGCACAAGAGACACGGGTGATTAGTTTTACCGAGGTTCAGCCCTCGAAGGCCTAGTCCCCGTTGAGGAGTCCACTAAGGATGGGTCTCTTTCAACCCTTTCCCTCTCTCCACCGATCACGCAAGACCGGCGAGCTCTTCTTCTTCTCAAGGATCACTTAAGACCCCACAAGAACCACCACACACTTTGGTGTCTCTTGCTAGCTTTACAAGCCTCCAAAACTTTGGAGGAAGTTTGATGGGAGTCAAAACTCCACGCGCAAATGAAAACAAAGAAGTAGCACACACTATCTCTCAATGAATCTTACAAGGCACTAGTGCTAAACTAAAATGTGTAGCTCTCTCTTGCTTGCTCTATCTTTTGTGGCACTTGTGTTGGTTGTAGTGGTCTAAATCTTGTGTATAGGATGGATCAATGAATATGTGTGGTTGGGAGGGCTTGAGTATGTCAACTAGATGACTTAGAATGTTGCTTGGGCTCCCATACCTTGAAGTGGCCGGTTGGGGTGGTATTTATAACCACCATCCAAAATGTAGCCGTTGGAGAAGTCTGCTGGCGATGGGCGCACCGGACAGTCTGGTGCGCCACCGGACAGTGTCCAGTGTACCACCACGTCAACCTCCCATTAGGGCTTGGAGCTGGTCGACCGTTGGAGGCTTTGTCCTCATGTGGCACCGGACAGTCCGGTGCCCCTCTAACCAACTGCTCTGACTTCTACCGCGTTCACTGTGCTGCATTGTTCCCTGTCAGAGTCGACCGTTGCGCGCAGATAGCCGTTGCTCCGCTGGCACACCAGACAGTCCGGTGGCCCACCGGACAGTCCGGTGAATTATAGCGGAGCTGTGCCTGGGAAACCCGAAGCTGAAGAGTTGAGGTCGATCCTCCCTGGTGCACCGGACACTGTCCGGTGGCACACCGGACAGTCCGGTGCTCCAGACCAGGGAGCACTTGAAAGGGAAATGTGCCCTTGTGCCATTTCTAAGTATTTTGGTGATCAAGTGCCAACACAAATGGTTTAATGTGAAATTATGCCAAATGGTGGAAGAAGTGCAAAGTCAACACAAAGGTATGATTCTAGACTTAGTACATTGGTTTTTGTGTACTAACATATTTGTCTAAGTGCTAGAATCATAGAAAATACAATTGGAAAAGACTTGGCTCGAGCAGCCAAGACTCTGCTCAGTTTGGGTGCACCGGACAGTGTCCGGTGCGCCAGGCTGGCGTCTGATCAACTGGCTGCTCTCGGGTCTCGACGGCGGCGTACGACTATAAATCACCGGACTGTCCGGTGGTGCACCGGACAGTGTCCGGTGAGTCGACTGCGGCGAAGTCGCCGCTCTCGGGAACCAAGTCAACAGCGTACGGCTATAATTCACCGGACTGTCCGGTGAGCCAACGGTCAGGCGCGCCAACGGTCGGCCGCGCAATCCGCGCGTGACGCGTGGCCGAGCCAACGGTCGGATGGGGGCACCAGACTATCCGGTGGGCACCGGACAGTGTCCGGTGCGCCAACGGCTCCAAGTCTCCAACGGTCGGCTGCACCAGAATAGGAAAGAAATACGCACTGGACAGTGTCCGGTGGTGAGTCGACAGAAGGCAAGAATTGCCTTCCTGGATTGCTCTCAACGGCTCCTAGCTGCCTTGGGGCTATAAAAGGGACCCTTAGGCGCATGAAGGAGTACACCAAGCATCCCTTGAGCATTCCTAAGCACCAAGACTTCATTTCTGCGCATTCGATTCTTTGTGATAGCAATTAGGGCTCCATTTGAGTAGAGAACTCTTCGAGTTGTGTTGAGAGCTCGAGTTGTGACTTGTGTGCGTATTGTTGCTCTGATTTTGTGTCTTGTGTGTGTTGCTCATCCCATCCTTACTTCCGTGATTCTTTGTGATAATCAAATTGTAAGGGCGAGAGGCTCCAAGTTGTGGAGATTCCTCGCAAGCGGGATATAGTGAAATAAAAGCAAAACATCGTGGTATTCAAGTGGGTCTTTGGACCACTTGAAAGGGGTTGAGTGCAACCCTCGTCCGTTGGGACGCCACAACGTGGAGTAGGCAAGTGTTGGACTTGGCCGAACCACGGGATAAACCACTGTGCCTCTCTGTGTTGATCTCTTTGTGGTTATTGTGTTTTGCTAGAACTCTTCTCCGGCCACTTGGCTTCATTGCGCTAACACTTAATCAAGTTTGTGGCTTTGAGTTTAAGTTTTTATAGGATCACCTATTCACCCCCCTCTAGGTGCTCTCAATTGGTATCAGAGTCGTTCTCTTCACGAAAGGGACTAATCGCCCGAAGAGATGGATCCTAAGGGCAAGGGGATGGTGATCAACAACGACAAGGAGAAGGAGTCCTTCATCAATGAGCCAAAAGACGACAAGCCCACTGATTCGGGCTCAAGTCATAAGAAGAAGGACGGGAAGAAGAAGAGACGCATTAAGAAGATTGTCTACTACGACGACAGCGACGAGTCTTCTTCTTCCCAAAAGGACGACGACGACAACGACTACGAGAAAAAGAAGATGGTTAATTCGAACTTCTCCTTTGATTATTCTTGTATTCCGCAAAGTTCCAATGCTCATTTTCTTTCCATTCCCCTCGGTAAACCTCCTCACTTTGATGGAGAGGACTACGGATTTTGGAGTCACAAAATGCGTAGCCACTTGTTCTCTCTCCATCCAATTATATGGGAGATAGTAAAAAATGTAATGCAATTTGATAGTATGGATAGTCCCATGTTCATTAATGAACAAATTCACAAAAATGCACAAGCTACTACTGTTCTTTTAGCGTCATTGTGTAGGGATGAATACCATAAGGTGAGCGGCTTGGATAACGCCAAGCAGATTTGGGACACCCTCAGGATCTCGCATGAGGGAAATGACGTCACCATGCTCACCAAGATGGAGTTGGTGGAGGGCGAACTAGGAAGATTCGTGATGATCAGGGGGAGGAGCCAAACCAAACGTACAACAGGATCAAGACCCTCGTCAACAAAATAAAGAGCTATGGAAGCACGCGATGGACGGACCACGATGTCGTCCGCCTAATGCTAAGGTCTTTCACTGTCCTTGATCCACATCTTGTAAACAATATTCGTGAAAATCCTAGGTACACCAAGATGTCGCCCGAAGAAATACTTGGAAAGTTCGTAAGCGGGCGGATGATGCTCAAGGAGGCAAGATACGTCGATGAGGCGTTGAATGGTCCAATTCATGAGCCTCAAGCCATTGCTCTCAAGGCAACAAGTAGCAAGGAGGCGCTACCTAGCAAGGTGGCGCAAGTTGAGGCGGCGGGGCTCAATGAGGAAGAAATGGCCCTCATCATCAAGCGCTTCAAGACGACGCTAAAGGGTCGCAAGGAGCATCCCAAAAAGAACAAGACAAAGGGAAAGCGCTCCTGCTTCAAGTGCGGTAAGGTGGGTCACTTTATTGCTAATTGTCCCGATAATGATAGTGACCAGGATCAAGAAAAGAAGAGGGAAAAGAAGAAGACTTACAAGAAGGCTAAGGGCGAGGCACACCTTGGCAAGGAATGGGACTCGGATTGTTCATCATCCGACTCCGACGATGAAGGACTCGCCGCCTCGGCCTTCAACAAATCATCCCTCTTCCCCAACGAGCATCACACCTGCCTCATGGCAAGGGAAAAGAAGGTAAGCACTCGTAATACTAGTACTTACGCTTCTTCAAGTGATGATGAATCTAGTGATGATGAAATAGACTATGCATGTTTATTCAAAGGTTTAGATAGAACCAAAATTGATAAAATCAATGAATTAATTGATGCTTTGAATGAGAAGAATAGATTGTTAGAAAAGCAAGAGGACCTTTTATATGAAGAGCATGATAAATTTGTTAGTGCACAAAATTCTCTTGCTCTAGAGGTTAAAAGAAATGAAGTGCTTTCATGTGAATTGTCTACATGCCATGAATCTATCTCTAGCTTAAAAAGTATCAATGATGACTTGAGTGCTAAGTTAGAAATAGCTAATAAATCAACCTCTTGTGTAGAACATGTTGTGATTTGCAATAGGTGTAAAGATTTTAATGTTGATGCTTGTAGTGAACACCTAGTTTCCATTTTTAAACTAAGTGATGAAGTGGCTAGTCTTAATGCTCAACTTAAGACTAGCAAAAATGAATTTGATAAATTAAAATTTGCAAGGGATGCCTACACTATTGGTAGACACCCCTCAATTAAGGATGGGCTTGGCTTTAAGAAGGAAGCCAAGAACTTAACAAGTCATAAGGCTCTCATCTCTGCCAAGGAGAAAGGGAAGGCTCCAATGACTAATAGTGCTAAAAAGAACCATGCTTTCATGTATAGCGATAGGAAATTCTCTAGAAATGTTTGTAGGAATTATTCTTATGATTCTCTTGCTATGACTGCTTCTAGTTCTTATATGCATGGTAGAAATATGGCTATGAAAGATTCTAGAAATGTTCATTATGATAGGAGTTGTAATGCGTTCGACTCTCATGCCATGATTGCTTCGAGTTCAAACTTTAATGGTAGATCTAGGAAGAATGTTATGTCTCATGCTCCTAGAAAAGTATATAATGGATATATGAAAGTCACCTAGAGGGGAGTGAATAGGGCGAAACTTAAATTTACAAAGTTAATCACAACTACAAGCCGAGTTAGCGTTAGAAATATAAGCGAGTCCGAGAGAGAGGGTGAAAAAACAAATCGCAAGCAAATAAAGAGTGAGACACAAGGATTTGTTTTACCGAGGTTCGGTTCTTGCAAACCTACTCCCCGTTGAGGTGGTCACAAAGACCGGGTCTCTTCCAACCCTTTCCCTCTCTCAAACGGTCACTTAGACCGAGTGAGCTTCTCTTCTCAATCACACGGGACACTAAGTCCCCGCAAGGACCACCACACAATTGGTGTCTCTTGCCTTGGTTACAATTGAGTTTGATCACAAGAAGAATGAGAAAGAAAAGGAGCAATCCAAGTGCAAGAGCTCAAATGAACACAAGTCACTCTCTCACTAGTCACTATTGATTGGAATGGAACTAGAGACTTGGGAGAGGATTTGATCTCTTTGGTGTGCCTTGTATTGAATGCTATAGCTCTTGTAATGTGTAGAATGTTGGAAACTTGGATGCAATTGAATGTGGGGTGGTTGGGGTATTTATAGCCCCAACCACCAAAATGTGGTCGTTGGAAGTCTGCTGTCGCATGGCGCACCGGACAGTCCGGTGCGCCAGCCACGTCAGCCAGCCGTTGGGGTTTGACCGTTGGAGCTCTGACTTGTGGGGCCTCTGGGCTGTCCGATGGTGCACCGGACATCTCCTGTAGACTGTCCGGTGCGCCAACTGCGCGTGCTCTGACCTCTGCGCGCGCAGGCGCGCATTAAATGCGTTGCAGTCGACCGTTGCGCTTGAAGTAGCCATTGCTCCGCTGGCACACCGGACAGTCCGGTGCGCCACCGGACACTATCCGGTGCGTCACCGGACAGTCCGGTGAATTATAGCGGAGCGCCCTCTGATTTTCCCGAAGGTAGCGAGTTCAGCGTCGGGTTCCCTGGTGCACCGAACACTGTCCGGTGGCACACCGGACAGTCCGGTGCGCCAGACCAGGGTGCCTTTGGGATTTCTTTAGCTCTCTTTATTTGAACCCATCTTTGGTTTTTTTATTGGCTTGTTGTGAACCTTTGGCACCTGTAGAACTTATAGACTAGAGCAAACTAGTTAGTCCAATTATTTGTGTTGGGCAATTCAACCACCAAAATCTATTTAGGAAAAGGTGTAAGCCTATTTCCCTTTCAATCTCCCCCTTTTTGGTGATTGTTGCCAACACAAACCAAAGCAAATATAGAAGTGCAGAATTGAACTAGTTTGCATAATGTAAGTGCAAAGGTTGCTTGGAATGAAACCAATAATACTTACTAGATGCGCATGGATGTCTTTTCTTTTTATTAACATTTTGGACCACGCTTGCACCACATGTTTTGTTTTTGCAAAATGTTTTGGATATTCTTTTCAAGTTCTTTTGCAAATAGTCAAAGGTAAATGAGTAAGATTTTGAGAAGCATTTTCAAGTTTTGAAATTTTCTCCCCCTGTTTCAAATGCTTTTCCTTTGACTAAACAAAACTCCTCCTTAATGAAATTCTCCTCTTAGTGTTCAAGAGGGTTTTAGATATTAATTTTGAAGAGGGTATACGAATTTGAAATTGTATCAAAATAAGATACCAATTGAAAAAACTTCACCAATTAATAGGCTTCATACCAAATAAAAGACTATATATTTTTTTTGAAATTGGTGGTGGTGCGGTCCTTTTGCTTTGGGCTAATACTCTCTCCCCCTTTGGCATGAATCACCAAAAACGGATATTTGAGTGAAATATAAGCCCCTTTTAAACTACTTTCTCCCCCTTTGGATAGAAGATAGAAGTGAAGATTATACCAAAGTTGGAGAGTTGGAGCGACGACGAAGGATGAATGAGTCGATGGAGTGGAGTGGAAGCCTTGTCTTCATCGAAGACTCCTTTTCCCTTTCAATCTATGACTTAGCATGAAATGGACTTGAAGGAACACATTAGTCATAGCACATGAAAGAGATGATCAAAGGTATATATATGAGCTATGTATGCAAGACATCAATAAAAATTCCTAGAATCAAGAATATTTAGCTCATGCCTAAGTTTAGTAAAAGTTTGTTCATCCAATGGTTTGGTAAAGATATCGGCTAATTGTTCTTTGGTGCTAACATATGCAATCTCGATATCCCCCTTTTGTAGGTGATCCCTTAGAAAATGATACCGAATGGCTATGTGTTTAGTGCGGCTATGCTCAACGGGATTATCCGCCATGCGGATTGCACTCTCATTATCACATAGAAGAGGAACTTTGGTTAATTTGTAACCATAGTCCCTAAGAGTTTGCCTCATCCAAAGCAATTGCGCGCAACAATGGCCTGCGGCAATATACTCAGCTTTGGCGGTTCAAAGAGCCACAGAATTTTGCTTCTTTGAAGCCTAAGACACCAGAGACCTTCCCAAGAACTGGCAAGTCCCTGATGTGCTCTTTCTATTAATTTTGCACCCTGCCCAATCGGCATCGGAATAACCAATTAAATCAAATGTGGATCCCCTGGGGTACCAAAGGCCAAACTTAGGAGTATACACTAAATATCTCAAGATTCGTTTTACGGCCCTAAGGTGAGCTTCCTTAGGATCGGCTTGGAATCTTGCACACATGCATACGGAAAGCATAATGTCCGGTCGAGATGCACATAAATATAGTAAGGAACCTATCATCGACCGGTATACCTTTTGATCTACGGATTTACCTCCCGTGTCGAGGTTGAGATGCCCATTTGTTCCCATGGGTGTCTTGATGGGCTTGGTGTCCTTCATCCCAAACTTGTTTAGAATGTCTTGAATGTACTTCGTTTGGCTAATGAAGGTGCCCTCTTGGAGTTGCTTCACTTGAAATCCTAAGAAGTACTTCAACTCCCCCATCATTGACATCTCGAATTTTTGTGTCATGATCCTACTAAATTCCTCACATGTAGATTCGTTAGTAGACCCAAATATAATATCATCAACATAAATTTGGCATACAAACAAATCATTTGCAAGAGTTTTAGTAAATAAAGTAGGATCGGCCTTTCCGACTTTGAAGCCATTAGCAATAAGAAAATCTCTTAGGCATTCATACCATGCTCTTGGAGATTGCTTAAGCCCATAAAGCGCCTTAGAGAGTCTATAAACGTGGTTAGGATACTCACTGTCTTCAAAGCCGAGAGGTTGCTCAACATAGACCTCCTCCTTGATTGGTCCATTGAGGAAGGCACTCTTCACGTCCATTTGGTAAAGCTTGAAGCCATGGTAAGTAGCATAGGCTAATAATATACGAATGGACTCAAGCCTAGCTACGGGTGCATAGGTTTCACCGAAATCCAAACCTTCGACTTGTGAATAACCCTTGGCAACAAGTCGGGCTTTGTTCCTAGTCACCACACCATGCTCGTCTTGTTTGTTGCGGAAGACCCACTTGGTTCCTACAACATTTTGGTTAGGACGTGGAACTAAATGTCATACCTCATTCCTCGTGAAGTTGTTGAGCTCCTCTTGGATCGCCATCATCCAATCCGAATCTTGAAGTGCTTCCTCTACCCTGTGTGGCTCAATAGAGGAAACAAAAGAGTAATGCTCACAAAAATGTGCAACACGAGATCTAGTGGTTACCCCCTTATGAATGTCGCCGAGGATGGTGTTCACGGGGTGATCTCGTTGAATTGCTTGGTGGACTCTTGGGTGTGGCGGCCTTGCAACTTGTTCATCCTCCTTGTCTTGATCATTTGCATCTCCCCCTTGATCATTGTTGTCGTCTTGAGGTGGCTTGTCTTCTTGATCTTCTTCTTCATCATCTTGAGCCTCATCCTCATCTTGAGTTGGTGGAGATGCTTGCATGGAGGATGATGGTTGATCTTGTGCTTGAATGGGCTCTTCGGATTCCTTAGGACACACATCCCCAATGGACATGTTCCTTAGCGCGACGCATGGAGCCTCTTCATCATCTAATTCATCAAGATCAACTTGCTCTACTTGAGAGCCGTTAGTCTCATCAAACACAATGTCACAAGAAACTTCAACTAGTCTAGTGGACTTGTTAAAGACTCTATATGCCCTTGTGTTTGAATCATATCCTAGTAAAAAGCCTTCTACAGCCTTAGGAGCAAATTTTGATTTTCTACCTCTTTTAACAAGAATAAAACATTTGCTACCAAAGACTCTAAAATATGAAACATTGGGCTTTTTACCGGTTAGGAGTTCGTAAGATGTCTTCTTGAGGATTCGGTGTAGATACAACCGGTTGATGGCGTAGCAGGCGGTGTTGACCGCCTCGGCCCAAAACCGATCCGAAGTCTTGTACTCATCAAGCATGGTTCTTGCCATGTCCAATAGAGTTCTATTCTTCCTCTCCACTACACCATTTTGTTGTGGCGTGTAGGGAGAAGAGAACTCATGCTTGATGCCCTCCTCCTCAAGGAAGCCTTCGATTTGTGAATTCTTGAACTCCGTGCCATTATCGCTTCTAATTTTCTTGATCCTCAAGCCGAACTCATTTTGAGCTCGTCTCAAGAATCCCTTTAAGGTCTCTTGGGTTTGAGATTTTTCCTGTAAAAAGAACACCCAAGTGAAGTGAGAATAGTCATCCACAATAACAAGACAGTACTTACTCCCTCCGATGCTTATGTAAGCGATCGGGCCGAATAGGTCCATGTGGAGGAGCTCGAGTGGCCTGTCAGTCATCAAGATGTTCTTATGTGGATGATGAACACCAACTTGCTTCCCAGCTTGGCATGCGCTACAAATCTTGTCTTTCTCAAAATGAACATTGGTTAGTCCTAAAATGTGTTCTCCCTTTAGAAGCTTGTGAAGATTCTTCATCCCAACATGTGCTAGTCGGCGATGCCAGAGCCAGCCCATGTTAGTCTTAGCAATTAAGCAAGTGTCGAGTTCAGCTCTATTGAAATCAACTAAGTATAGCTGACCCTCTAACACTCCCTTAAATGCTACTGAATCATCACTTCTTCTAAAGACAGTGACACCTACATCAGTAAATAGACAGTTGTAGCCCATTTTGCATAGTTGAGAAACGGAAAGCAAATTGTAATCTAAAGAATCTACAAGAAAAACATTTGAAATGGAATGGTCAGGTGATATAGCAATTTTACCCAAACCTTTGACCAAACCTTGGTTTCCATCCATGAATGTGATAGCTCGTTGGGGATCTTGGTTTTTCTCGTAGGAGGAGAACATCTTCTTCTCCCCTGTCATGTGGTTTGTGCACCCGCTATCGATGATCCAACTTGAGCCCCCGGATGCATAAACCTACAAAACAAGTTTAGTTCTTGATTTTAGGTACCCAAACAGTTTTGGGTCCTTTGACATTAGATATAAGAACTTTGGGTACCCAAACACAAGTGTTTGTCCCCAACATACTTGGCAACTAATTTGCCGGATTTGTTAGTCAAAACATAAGATGCATCAAAAGTCTTAAATGAGATGCTAGGTTCATTTGATGCACTAGGAGTTTTCTTTCTAGGCAATTTAGCACGAGTTGATTGCCTAGAGCTAGATGTCTCACCCTTATACATAAAAGCATGATTAGGGCCAGAGTGAGACTTCCTAGAGTGATTTCTCCTAATTTTGTGCTTGGGATAACCGACAGGGTACAAAATGTAACCCTCGTTATCCTGAGGCATGGGAGCCTTGCCCTTAACAAAGTTAGATAATTTTTAGGAGGGGCATTAAGTTTGACATTGTCTCCCTTTTGGAAGCCAATGCCATCCTTGATACCCGGGCGTCTCCCACTATAAAGCATACTACGAGCAAATTTAAATTTTTCATTTTCAAGTTCATGCTCGGCAATTTTAGCATCTAATTTTGCTATATGATCATTTTGTTGTTTAATTAAGACCATATGATCATGAATAGCATCAATATCAACATATCTACATCTGGTGCAAATAGAAACATGCTCAACGGTAGATGTAGAGGGTTTGCAAGTTTTTAGTTCAACAATCTTAGCATGTAAAATATCATTTTCATTTCTAAGATCGGAAATAGAAGCATTGCAAACATCTAAGTCTTTAGCCTTAGCAATTAATTTTTCATTTTCAATTCTAAGGCTAGCAAGAGAGGCATTCAATTTCTCAATCTTAGCAATAGAAATAACATGATAATTTCTAAGATTGGCATATGAATCATCACAAACATTCGAATCAAGCTTAGCAACTAATTTAGCATTTTCATTTCTAAGGTTGGCAATAACATCATGGCAAGTGCTTAGCTCACTAGATAATTTTTCACATTTTTCCCTTTCTAGAGCATAAGCATTCTTAACCTTAACATGTTTCTTATTTTCTTAATTAGGAAGTCCTCTTGGCTATCCAAGAGTTCATCCTTATCAGGAATAGCGCTAATCAATTCATTTAATTTTTCTTTTTGTTCCATGTTAAGGTTGGCAAAAAGAGTAAGCAAATTATCCTCCTCATTAATAGAATTATCTTCATCACTAGAGGATGCATATTTAGTGGAGGATTTAGATTTAACCTTCTTCCTTTTGCCGTCCTTTGCCATAAGGCACTTGTGGCCGACATTGGGGAAGAGAAGTCCCTTGTTGATGGCGATGTGGCGGCGTCCTCATCGGAGGAGGAGTCGGTGGAGCTCTCGTCGGAGTCCCACTCGCGGCACACATGGGCATCGCCGCCCTTCTTCTTGTGGTACCTCTTCTTTTCCTTTCTTCTCCCCTTCTTGTCGTCGCCCCTGTCACTGTCACTAGAAATAGGACATTTTGCAATAAAGTGACCGGGCTTACCACACTTGTAGCAAACCTTCTTGGAGCGGGGCTTGTAATCCTTCCCCCTCCGTTGCTTGAGGATTTGTTGAAAGATTTTGATGATTAAAGCCATCTCCTCATTGTTGAGCTTTGAGGCGTCGATGGGGAGCCTACTTGGTGTAGACTCTTCCTTCTTCTCCTTCGTTGCCTTGAATGCGACGGGTTGTGCCTCGGGCGTGGAGGAGGTGCCTTGCTCGATGATTTTCTTTGAGCCTTTAATCATTAGCTCAAAGCTCACAAATTTTCCTATAACTTCCTCAGGAGACATTAGCTTGTATCTAGGATCACCTCGAATTAATTGAACTTGCGTAGGGTTAAGAAAAACGAGGGATCTAAGAATAACCTTGACCATCTCATGGTCATCCCATTTTGTGCTCCCGAGGTTGCGCACTTGGTTCACCAAGGTCTTCAAGCGGTTGTACATAGCTTGCGGATCCTCCCCTTGGTGAAGCGTGAAGCGACCGAGCTCCCCCTCGATCGTCTCCCTCTTGGTGATCTTTGTCACCTCGTCTCCTTCGTGTGCGGTCTTGAGCACGTCCCAAATTTCCTTTGCGCTCTTCAACCCTTGCACCTTATTATGCTCCTCTCGACTTAGAGAGGCGACGAGTATAGTAGTGGCTTGGGAGTTGAAGTGGTGGATTTGGGCCACTTCGTCCGAGTCATAGTCTTCATCCCCTACGGATGGTACCTGTACACCAAACTCAACAACATTCCAAATGCTTGTGTGGAGTGAGGTTAGATGATGCCTCATTTTGTCACTCCACATATTATAATCTTCACTGTCAAAAACCGGTGGTTTGCCTAATGGAACGGAGAGTAAAGGAGTACGCTTTGAAATACGAGGGTAGCGTAGGGGAATCTTACTATACTTCTTGTGCTCATAGCGCTTAGAAGTAATGGACGGCGCGTCGGAGCCGGAGGTGGATGACGATGAAGAATCGGTCTCGTAGTAGACCACCTTCCGCATCTTCTTTTTCTTGTCGCCACTCCGATGCGACTTGTGGGAAGAGGATTCCTTCTCCTTCCCTTTGTTGCGGGACTCTACCGATGGAGCCTTCCCGAGGCTTGTAGCGGGCTTGTCGCCGGTCACCATCTCCTTCTTGGCGTGATCTCCCGACATCACTTCGAGCAGTTAGGCTCTAATGAAGCACCGGACTTTGATACCAATTGAAAGTCGCCTAGAGCGGGGGTGAATAGGGCGAAACTAAAATTTACAAAGTTAATCACAACTACAAGCCGGGTTAGCGTTAGAAATATAAGCGAGTCCGAGAGAGAGGGTGAAAAAACAAATCGCAAGCAAATAAAGAGTGAGACACAAGGATTTGTTTTACCGAGGTTCGGTTCTTGCAAACCTACTCCCCGTTGAGGTGGTCACAAAGACCGGGTCTCTTCCAACCCTTTCCCTCTCTCAAACGGTCACTTAGACCGAGTGAGCTTCTCTTCTCAATCACACGGGACACTAAGTCCCCGCAAGGACCACCACACAATTGGTGTCTCTTGCCTTGGTTACAATTGAGTTTGATCACAAGAAGAATGAGAAAGAAAAGAAGCAATCCAAGCGCAAGAGCTCAAATGAACACAAGTCACTCTCTCACTAGTCACTATTGATTGGAATGGAACTAGAGACTTGGGAGAGGATTTGATCTCTTTGGTGTGTCTTGTATTGAATGCTATAGCTCTTGTAATGTGTAGAATGTTGGAAACTTGGATGCAATTGAATGTGGGGTGGTTGGGGTATTTATAGCCCCAACCACCAAAATGTGGTCGTTGGAAGTCTGCTGTCGCATGGCGCACCGGACAGTCCGGTGCGCCACCGGACACTGTCCGGTGCGCCAGCCACGTCAGCCAGCCGTTTGGGTTCGACCGTTGGAGCTCTGACTTGTGGGGCCTCTGGGCTGTTCGGTGGTGCACCGGACATCTCCTGTAGACTGTCCGGTGCGCCAACTGCGCGTGCTCTGACCTTTGCGCGCGCAGGCGCACATTAAATGTGTTGCAGTCGACCGTTGCGCTTGAAGTAGCCGTTGCTCCGCTGGCACACCAGACAGTCCGGTGCGCCATCGGACACTGTCCGGTGCATCACCGGACGGTCCGGTGAATTATAGCAGAGCGCCCTCTGATTTTCCCGAAGGTAGCGAGTTCAGCGTCGGGTTCCCTGGTGCACCGGACAGTCCGGTGGCACACCGGACAGTCCGGTG
Source organism: Zea luxurians (assembly GCA_029449295.1). Classification (NCBI taxonomy): domain Eukaryota; kingdom Viridiplantae; phylum Streptophyta; class Magnoliopsida; order Poales; family Poaceae; genus Zea; species Zea luxurians. Next base: position 4,206,783 of record JAOPSE010000134.1, on the reverse strand, counting down.
CGCCAAACCAGGGTGCCTTTGGGATTTCTTTAGCTCTCTTTATTTGAACCCATCTTTGGTCTTTTTATTGGCTTGTTGTGAACCTTTGGCACCTGTAGAACTTATAGACTAGAGCAAACTAGTTAGTCCAATTATTTGTGTTGGGCAATTCAACCACCAAAATCTATTTAGGAAAAGGTGTAAGCCTATTTCCCTTTCAATATACCACTGTCTTTCATGCTTGCAATGCTAAGTTTATTCTTTCATGTAAAAATAAAAAGGTGATTGCTAAAAAGGTGGGAGCCAGATGTAAGGGAGATAAAACTTGCATTTGGGTTCCTAAGACTATTGTCACTAACCTTGTAGGACCCAACAAGAGTTGGGTACCTAAGACCCAAGCCTAATTTGCCTTGCAGGTTTATGCATCCAGGGGATCAAGCTGGATTATTGACAGCGGATGCACAAACCACATGACGGGGGAGAAGAAGATGTTCACCTCCTACGTCAAGAATAAAGATTCCCAAGATTCAATCATATTCGGTGACGGGAATCAAGGCAAGGTTAAAGGCTTAGGCAAGATTGCCATCTCAAATGAGCACTCTATCTCCAATGTATTTTTAGTAGAGTCGCTAGGTTATAATCTTTTGTCGGTTAGTCAATTATGTAATATGGGATATAATTGCTTATTCACAAATGTAGATGTGTCTGTCTTTAGAAGGAGTGATGGTTCATTAGCTTTTAAGGGTGTACTAGACGACAAACTCTATTTAGTTGATTTTGCAAAGGAGGAGGCCAGTCTAGATGCATGCTTAATTGCTAAGACTAGCATGGGCTGGCTGTGGCATCGCTGTCTAGCACATGTGGGGATGAAGAACCTTCACAAACTTCTAAAGGGAGAACATGTGTTAGGTCTAACAAATGTGCATTTCGAAAAAGATAGATCTTGTGCAGCTTGTCAAGCAAGTAAACAAGTGGGAAGTGCGCATCACAACAAGAATGTGATGACCACATCAAGACCCCTGGAGCTGCTGCATATGGATCTCTTCGGACCCGTCGCCTACCTCAGTATCAGGGGAAGTAAGTATGGTTTAGTAATTGTTGATGATTTTTCCTGCTTCACTTGGGTATTCTTTTTGCGGGATAAATCTGAAACCCAAGGGACCCTCAAGCGCTTCCTAAGGAGGGCTCAAAATGAGTTTGAGCTCAAGGTGAAGAAGATAAGGAGCGACAACGGGTCCAAGTTCAAGAACCTTCAAGTGGAGGAATACCTTGAGGAGGAAGGAATCAAGCACGAGTTCTCCGCTCCCTACACACCACAGCAAAATGGTGTGGTAGAGAGGAAGAACAGGACGCTTATAGACATGGCGAGGATGATACTTGGAGAATTCAAGACGCCCGAGCGGTTTTGGTCGGAAGCTGTGAACACGGCTTGCCACGCCATAAACCGAGTCTACCTTCATCGCCTCCTCAAGAAGACGTCATACGAGCTTCTAACCGGTAACAAACCCAACGTCTCTTATTTTCGAGTTTTTGGGAGTAAATGCTACATTCTTGTGAAGAAAGGTAGAAATTCAAAATTTGCTCCCAAAGCTGTAGAAGGGTTTTTGTTAGGTTATGACTCAAATACAAAGGCGTATAGAGTCTTCAACAAATCATCGGGTTTGGTTGAAGTCTCTAGCGACGTTGTATTTGATAAGACTAATGGCTCTCCAAGAGAGCAAGTTGAGCTTGATGATGTAGATGAGGATGATGTTCCAACGGACGCGATTCGTACCATGGCGATTGGAGACGTGCGACCGCAGGAACACAAGGAACAAGATCAGCCTTCTTCCTCAACAATGGTGCAACCCCCAACTCAAGATGATGAACAAGTTCCTCAAGAAGAGGCGTGTGATCAAGGGGGAGCACAAGATGTCCAAGTTGAAGAGGAAGAAGCACCACAAGCCCCTCCAACTCAAGTTCAAGCGATGATTCAAAGGAACCATCCCGTCGACCAGATTTTGGGTGACATTAGCAAGGGAGTAACCACTCGCTCTAGATTAGCTAATTTTTGTGAGCATTACTCTTTTGTCTCTTCTATTGAGCCTTTCAGGGTAGAAGAAGCCTTGCTAGATCCGGACTGGGTGTTGGCCATGCAGGAAGAGCTCAACAACTTCAAGCGTAATGAAGTTTGGACACTGGTGCCGCATCCCAAGCAAAATGTTGTGGGAACCAAGTGGGTGTTCCGCAACAAACAGGACGAGCACGGGGTGGTGACGAGGAACAAGGCTCGACTTGTGGCAAAAGGTTATGCCCAAGTCGCAGGTTTGGACTTTGAGGAGACCTTTGCTCCTGTGGCTAGGCTAGAGTTGATTCATATTTTGTTAGCCTATGCTGCTCACCATTCTTTCAGGTTGTTCCAAATGGACGTGAAGAGCGCTTTCCTCAACGGGCCAATCAAGGAGGAGGTGTACGTGGAGCAACCCCCTGGCTTTGAGGATGAACGGTACCCCGACCACGTGTGTAAGCTCTCTAAGGCGCTCTATAGACTTAAGCAAGCCCCAAGAGCATGGTATGAATGCCTTAGAGACTTTTTAATTGCTAATGCTTTCAAGGTTGGGAAAGCCGATCCAACTCTTTTCACTAAGACATGTGATGGTGACTTATTTGTGTGCCAAATTTATGTTGATGATATAATATTTGGTTCTACTAACCAACAGTCTTGTGAAGAGTTTAGCAGGGTGATGACTCAAAAGTTTGAGATGTCGATGATGGGCGAGTTGAACTACTTCCTTGGGTTCCAAGTGAAACAACTCAAGGACGACACTTTCATTTCCCAAACAAAGTATACGCAAGACTTGCTCAAGTGGTTTGGGATGAAGGACGCCAAGCCCGCAAAGACTCCAATGGGAACTGACGGACACGTCGACCTCAACAAAGGAGGTAAGTCCGTTGATCAAAAAGCATACCGGTCCATGATAGGTTCCTTGCTTTATTTATGTGCTAGTAGACCGGATATTATGCTTAGTGTATGCATGTGTGCTAGATTTCAATCCGATCCAAGGGAGTATCACTTAGTGGCTGTGAAGCGAATTCTTAGATATTTAGTCGCTACGCCTTGCTTTGGGATCTGGTATCCAAAGGGGTCTACCTTTGACTTAATTGGATATTCAGACTCCGATTATGCTGGATGTAAGGTCGATAGGAAGAGTAAATCAGGGACGTGCCAATTTCTAGGAAGGTCCCTGGTGTCGTGGAGTTCTAAGAAACAAACCTCCGTTGCCCTATCCACCGCTGAGGCCGAGTACGTTGCCGCAAGACAGTGTTGCGCGCAACTACTTTGGATGAGGCAAACCCTCAGGGACTTTGGCTACAATCTGAGCAAAGTCCCACTCCTATGTGATAATGAGAGTGCTATCCGCATAGCGGACAATCCTGTTGAGCACAGCCGCACAAAGCACATTGACATCCGGCATCACTTTTTGAGAGACCACCAGCAAAAGGGAGATATCGAAGTGTTTTATATTAGCACCGAGAACCAGCTAGCCGATATCTTTACCAAGCCTTTAGATGAGAAGACCTTTTGCAGGCTGCGTAGTGAGCTAAATGTCTTAGATTCGCGGAACTTGGATTGATTTAGCATACATGTGTTTATGCTTTTGATCATGTTCCTTTATGCATATTGTTGTTTATTTATGGTGCTCAAGTTGTACAAACTCTCCCCGGACCTCAAAAGTCCATGTGTGAGTGATGCACATATTTAGGGGGAGATGTGCTACAACTTGACCCTTTGAGACTAACCATGTGTTTGAGCTTGCTTGATTTAGTCTCAAAGGTGGATTGAAAGGGAAATGGTGAACTTGGACCATGCAAGACTTCCACTGCACTCCGATGAGAGGGTAACTCACTCCAAGTTCATCTCCATATTCTTATTGCCTTTGTAATCTTATTTGAAGATTTTGGTGAGGCAATGGGGTTTAAGGGCAAGATTGATCCTGTTTTGGTGCTTGATGCCAAAGGGGGAGAAAATAAGGCCAAAGCAAGAAATGGATCAGCTACCACTTGAGAATTTTGAAAATAGTAGAGTAGAGTTTTGTTTTGTCAAAATACTCTTTATGTCTCTTAGTGCTAAAAGTTTGTCTCTTGTGGGGAGAATGCTTGACTATGGGAAAAAGGGGGAGTTTTTGAATTCTTGATCAATTTCTCTTGGAATACCTCTCTCTATGCCTTAACAAGTTATTTTGACTTAGAGATAGGAAATTGAGTTTGATTTGCAAAAACAAACCAAGTGGTGGCAAAGAATGATCCAAATATGCCAAATTTGAATCAAAACAAACTTATGTTCTCATTTGCATTATTGTTGCACTTCCTTTAGTTGCTTTTAGTTGTGTTGGCATAAATCACCAAAAATGGGGAGATTGAAAGGGAAATGTGCCCTTGGGCCATTTCTAAGTATTTTGGTGATCAAGTGCCAACACAAATGGTTTAATGTGAAACTATGCCAAATGGTGGAAGAAGTGCAAAGTCAACACAAAGGTATGATTCTAGACTTAGTACATTGGTTTTTGTGTACTAACATATTTGTCTAAGTGCTAGAATCAGAGAAAATACAATTGGAAAAGACTTGGCTCGAGCAGCCAAGACTCTGCTCAGTCTGGGTGCACCGGACAGTGTCTGGTGGTGCACCGGACAGTGTCCGGTGCGCCAGGCTGGCGTCTGATCAACTGGCTGCTCTCGGGTCTCGACGACGGTGTACAGCTATAAATCACCGGTGTTGGAAACCAAAATAGCCATGCGGACGGTCCGGCCCTGAGGCCGGACGGTCCATGGTCCGGACTGTCCACGGTGGTGGCGCGGACGGTCCGCGCGTGCGTGGAGTCAGTTAGGGTTCCTAGTTTCTCGCGGGATTTGTTACCTAAAACCGTGGGATTAACTCGGAAATCAGTTGGAAACGGATCCAGACCTCCCCCTTTATATAGATAAAGGGCTACGACCGATTAAACCCCGGAACAATCGATCAAATGCAGTTTATTACTCGTTTTTACCTTATGCATTAGGAGTAGTTCTAGTCTAGTTCTAGTTTAGCCCTAGTTTAGTATTCCAATCCCCAAATTCTCCGCCTCTCCTCGACTCTACGTCGATTAGAGGAGTCTAGGTCGGTCTACCCGAGCCTAGACAACCCATATGATCTCTCCTCCCCGACGGGGTCCCTCCCGGGAGCGAGATCCAGGCGCCGCCGGCGATCTTCCGTCGCCCCCTGCGCACGCGCGGACAGTCCAGCCCTAGGGCGCGGACCGTCCGGCCGTCAGGCAGGGAACACCAGCCCCTACGCCAGGTCGCGGATCGTCCGGCCCTGTGCCGCGGACTGTCCGCGCCTGACCAGAGAGCACCGCCGCCTCGCGCCAGGTCACAGACCGTCCGGCCCTATGCCGCGGACCGTCCGCGCCTGGCCAGAGAGCACCGCCGCTGGTTCTTTTGAGTGATTGACGCCTCCAAAAAGGTGTCAACATACTTTTTGGTGACTCCGCTGGGGATTAGGTGTCTAGACCTGCTAAAAATCGGCCCATAGATGGCCGGTTCTAAGGATCACACCAAGATCTCCACCACCAACATCATCAAGCTGGCCATGGAGGCGCTCCCGGCTGATGACCAAAGGCCCTTTGAAGACCTCGTAATGCGCGATGAGAAGGAGGTGATGCGGCAATGGAACGAACAACGCGACAAGGAAGAGGCGGAACTGCTGCATAAACTCTCCGAACGGCGCAAGGAGGCGGCAGACAAGTACTTGTCACACTTCACGGTAGATCGCCACCAGAAGATCGTCCGTCAAGGGGAGATCGATATGGAATCTCTCCTACCTCCACTTCAGGGTCCCGCTGTATTTACTCCAGATCTATCTCTTACGACTTTCATGGATCAACGAGGAGATCAGTTAAAGCAATATGTAGATGAATCTATTAAAATGCATTTACGTGCATACGAGAAATCAACTGCTCCTAACTTTCCATCGCGAGAGTCTAATACAGTGCCAACCACGTCAAACACATCGGCTATAAACGGGTCACCCTTGACCCAGCCATGATATGGTATGCCGATGCACGCTTTCGTGTCACCATCACAGCCGCAACCACTAGGCACGCGGCAGGTACTGGACGCGACCGGACCGTCCGAGCATCATCTCAGACAGTCCGGTTATAGCGCGGACCGTCCGGCGTATTTCATCGGACCGTCCGACCAGATGCAGGCCCGCACACAAAACACTCAGGTCGCACCGTACATGGCCGGACCATCAGGGTACAACCCTGAACACTTCGGCCTCATCACGGACCGTCCGGTGCATCACGCCGGACCGTCCGGATATGTTGCGGACCGTCCGCCATCTTACGTCGGACCGTCCGGATATGGCATGAACCGGCCGACGTATTACGCTGGACCATCCGACTCTACACGAGTCCATGCGCAGACTGCCCAAGTCACGCCATATATGGCCGATCTGTCCGGGTACAGCCCTGGACCATTCGGCCTGATTGCAGACCGTCCAGTTCTTTACGACAAACGGTCTGGGTACGAGACTACCCACGTAGCACCATATACGGCTGGACAATCCGGATATACCTTTGGACCATTTGGCCAGGTCGCGGACCATCCAGCCTCTTACGCCGGACCGTCCGGATATGCATACACAGAGCCGAGAGCTGCGCAATACGCACAGTTCCCACATTCATCGCAGCAACATTATGGTGCCCCACCAGCAACACATTATAATCATACCATACCTCCTCATGGACATAGGGCTGAATACTGTTCGGCCACAAGGGAGCCTGAGAGGTATAGGGCGGGAGCTGGTGACATTAATAGGACACCTAGCACACACCTCAAACATCCCTGGGAGGAAAGCCGACAAAATGATGTCAGGCAACCTGAGATTTCCACCCACAAACTCAATGGATGGTCGCCAGATATGGCGGAGAGGATCAGAGACGAGGTAGCCGGGATGTTCAGGGACAAACTTGGTGTTAGTGTGTCAGGTACAGGGCAATCATATCGGAAGCCTTATAGCCACCGATTCGACACCGTGCCATATCCACAGGGAACTAGAATACTAGACTTCTCTAAGTTTTCTGGTGAAGGTGGGAAAAGCACACACGAACATATAAGCCAATTCATAGCACACTTGGGAGAATTGGCTGATGGGGAAGCCTACCGCGTTCGTTTGTTCTCGTTGTCCCTTACTGACACTGCATTCGCATGGTACACAGCCTTGCCACCAAACTCTATTAACTCTTGGGAAGAATTAGAGCAGAAATTTCATGAACACTTCTTCTCAGGAGGACATGAATTAGAATTGGCTGACTTAGCCTCAGTCCGACAGGGGCCTGAAGAATCGGTTAATGACTATATTCGGAGATTTCGGGACACTAGAAACCGATGCTTTCAGATCCATGTCGCAGAAAAACAACTAACAGGGCTGGCTTTCAATGGGTTGCAACCCTACTTAAAAGAAAAATTAGATGGCACCTAATTCTTTTCGCTAGTGCACTTGCACCAGCGGGCTATGACCTGTGAAAGCCGAAGTAAGGAAACATCAAAATCGGCTAGTCATAAGATGCATCTAGTGGGATACGATAATTCGGACGATGAATCCACAAATGTTTACACCGCCGAATTGGTTTGGCCAGGACAGGCTAAACCTTCAGCGTGTTCTGCTTTACAGTCGATTCGAAAGAATCGACAAGAAGAAGTTAAGTTTACTTTTAATGTTGCCAAATGCGATAAAATATTTGACGAGTTACTGAAAAACGGCAACATTAAATTAACTCATACTATTCCTCCTCCTGATGAATTAAAGAGGCGTGCTTATTGTAAGTGGCATAATTCCTTTTCTCATGCCACCAATGATTGTAATGTTTTTCGTCGACAGATACAATCGACCATAAATGAGGGTCGATTGGCTTTTCAGGAGATGCAAGTAGACACACAACCTTTTCCTGTTAATACAATAGAACTCACATGCAAAAAGGTCTTGGTTCGGCCCGAAATGGCCGATAAAGGCAAAGGCAAGGGCATCGTCATTGGCGATCCCCGCATGTCAGATATATCTCAAAAGGAGATTGCTCGAAAGACTTCGGACGAGAAGGCTAAAAAGTCCAAAGACGCCGGGGGCAGGCACAGTTAATGAACCAAACACATCAGCCTAGCCCAAGCATCATAGATGGTCCGGCACCTACGTGCGGACGATCCGGTGCTCAGACAAACGGTCCGGCTAACTCAGCCAGACAGTCCCCCTATGACCAAAGGCGTCAACCTCTACACAAAGCAAGGAAAAAGACGCAAGGTCAAAGCACATATAATCGGCTGATCAAAGCCGATCCTACTTTTGATCAGTTGCTCTCCAAAAATGCTAGCAAAAAGACTGTTCCACGTGATCGGTCAACAAAGAAACACCAGTCACCTGCTAAAACAAAACAGTTAAACAAAACGGCCCGAAAGGCGACACAACAAGCATCGCCTATTCATTCTATGAGACCAGGGTACTTTCCACCTATTTACTCATCGTCGGTATATTATCCTGTTCAAACATGCAATGGCACGATGATGAATCCATGGTACATGTATAGTCCCTTTGTCTATCCAGACTGGGGGGCACCTCCATTCTATTCCTTTTGATCCATTGATCAAATGGTCATGGCCAAGAAAGATACAATCTGAAACGACCTTTATATTGGTGCTTTATTGAATAATCTCCATATCGAAAAGCCGGTGACTAACATCAGGTTTAGTTCATATGCTTTTGGTTCGTCAACCTTCACCAAAAGGCAGGGGGGCATATGTTGGAAATCAAAATAGTCGTGCGGACGGTCCGCGCGTGTGCGGAGTCAGTTAGGGTTCCTAGTTTCTTGGGGGATTTGTTACCTAAAACCACGGGATTAACTCGGAAATCAGTTGGAAGCGGATCCAGACCTCCCCCTTTATATAGATAAAGGGCTGCGGCCGATTAAACCCCGGAACAATCGATCAAATCCAGTTTATTACTCGTTTTTACCTTATGCATTAGGAGTAGTTCTAGTCTAGTTCTAGTTTAGCCCTAGTTTAGTATTCCAATCCCCAAATTCTCCGCCTCTCCTCGACTCTACGTCGATTAGAGGAGTCTAGGTCGGTCTACCCGAGCCTAGACAACCCCTAGGATCTCTCCTCCCCGACGGGGTCCCTCCCGGGAACGAGATCCAGGCGCCGTCGACGATCTTCCGCTGCCCCCTGCGCACGCACGGACAGTCCGGCCCTAGGGCGCGGACCGTCCGGCCGTCAGGCAGGGAACGCCAGCCCCTGCGCCAGGTCGTGGACCGTCCGACCCTGTGCCGCGGATCGTCCGCGCCTGACTAGAGAGCACCGCCGCCTCGCGCCAAGTCACGGACCGTCCGGCCCTGTGCTGCGGACCGTCCGCGCCTGGCCAGAGAGCACCGCCGCTGGTTCTTTTGAGTGATTGACGCCTCCAAAAAGGTGTCAACAACCAGACTGTCCGGTGGTGCACCGGACAGTGTCCGGTGAGTCGGCTGCGGCGAAGTCGCCGCTCTCGGGAACCAAGTCAACAGCGTACGGCTATAATTCACCGGACTGTCCGGTGAGTCACCGGACTGTCCGGTGAGCCAACGGTCAGGCGCGCCAACGGTCGGCCGCGCAATCCGCGCGTGACGCGTGGCCGAGCCAACGGTCGGATGGGGGCACCGGACTGTCCGGTACTGTCCGGTGCACCAACGACTCCAAGTCTCCAACGGTCGGCTGCACCAGAATAGGAAAGAAATCCGCATCGGACTGTCCGGTGCGCCAGTCGACAGAAGGCAAGAATTGCCTTCCTGGATTGCTCTCAACGGCTCCTAGCTGCCTTGGGTCTATAAAAGGGACCCCTAGGCGCATGGAGGAGTACACCAAGCATCCCTTGAGCATTCCTAAGCACCAAGACTTCATTTCCGCGCATTCGATTCTTTGTGATAGCAACTAGAGCTCCATTTGAGTAGAGAACTCTTCGAGTTGTGTTGAGAGCTCGAGTTGTGACTTGTGTGCGTATTGTTGCTCTAATTTTGTGTCTTGTGTGTTGCTCATCCCATCCTTACTTCCGTGATTCTTTGTGATAATCAAATTGTAAGGGCGAGAGGCTCCAAGTTGTGGAGATTCCTCACAAGCGGGATATAGTGAAACAAAAGCAAAACACCGTGGTATTCAAGTGGGTCTTTGGACCGCTTGAAAGGGGTTGAGTGCAACCCTCGTCCGTTGGGACGCCACAACGTGGAGTAGGCAAGTGTTGGACTTGGCCAAACCATGGGATAAACCACTGTGCCTCTCTGTGTTGATCTCTTTGTGGTTATTGTGTTTTGCTAGAACTCTTCTCCGGCCACTTGGCTTCATTGCGCTAACACTTAATCAAGTTTGTGGCTTTGAGTTTAAGTTTTTACAGGATCACCTATTCACCCCCCTCTAGGTGCTCTCAGCACTTCGGTTTCCTTTGCTCCTATCTTTTGAGCCCTTTCTTTTATCTTTGTATTGGCTTGATGTGAAACTTTGACACCTGTAGAACATTTATTCTAGAGCAAACTAGTTAGTCCAATTATTTGTGTTGGGCAATTCAACCACCAAAATCATTTAGGGAAAAGGTTTGACCCTATTTTCCTTTCAAGTAGCTCCCTTGGTACGTACGAGTGATGATGAGTATAGTGCATGCGGCAGCATGGGCGTGCCGCCTGCCAGCGGAATGGACAGGTCTCATTAAATGCTGAGGCGGCACACTGCTTGCCAGTGGAATGGACAGGTCGCCGCCTGACAGCATTGTGGGCAGGCCTCATTGAATGCCGAGGCAGCACATCGCTTGTCAGGTGGCGCGCCTTATCCATAATAAATGCAGAGGCCGCGTAACCCGGAGGCCTTACGTCAGGCTCCACCCGCTGGCTTACATCACGCGCAATAGGCTACGTGGCAGCATCGGGTCTCCGCCTGGGTGGGGAGCAGAGGCGTATGCGGACAGGTCCGCACCAGACTGGGTTCTGACACGTGTCAGTACCGGACCCCCGTCTAGGTCCTTGGGACCCCGCTGTGGGTGGCTCGGACCCCTTATGGGGGGTCCGGACCCCATCCCAGGGGTCCGGCAGGCACACGTGGAGGTCCGGGACCAACCTTGGAGGTCCGGACTATATATCCGGGGTCCGGCGCTCTCCCGTGGGGGTCCGGACCACTATTGATGCCTTGGAGTATACCACCTTCTCTAGACACGTGGCGGCTCTGGACTCGCCCATGCGGTGGAGTCGGGCGTTGCTGTGGACCCAGAATAGCTGCCTGAGACTGGGGCGAGCCGTGGCTTGGTCCCACACATAGTACTTCTTCCTCGTGACTAAGGGATAGCCACGTGGGTTCTTCGTCTTTGTACAGTAGCAGCGGTGTCGGCGTTTCGACCCCGGGGGGGGGTCCCTGGACCGACGAGTAAATTGTCGCTGCGTGCCCCAGCCCAGATGGGTTGGCGCGAGACGGGACACAAAGGGGGGAGAACAGTGAGGGGAAACCACGGCCTTCGTGTTGTCCTGCGCCCAGGGCGGCTGGATGCGCTTGCAGTAGGGGGTTACAAGCGTTCACGCAGGAGCGAGGGAGAGAGAGAGAGCGAGAGCCATATGCGCCGGCCCGTTCTCCCGCGCGGCCTACCTCTCCGTACGGGAGCCCTGGACCTCCCTTTTATAAACGTAAGGAGAGGGCCCAGGTGTACAATGGGGGGTGTAGCAGTGTGCTAACATGTCTAGCAAAGAGGAGCTAGAGCCCTAAGTACATGCCGTCGTGGCAGTCGGAGAGGTTTTGGCACCCTGTTCATGTGATATCGTGGCCGTCGAAGGAGCGCTGGAGCTCTGCAGAAGTACAGCTGTCGGGGCTGTCGGGTCCTTGCTGACGTCTCCTTGCTGACATAAGAGGCTGGGAGCTGTCGCCGTCATGGAGCGTGCGGGGTGTCATCATTACTTGTTTACCGGGGCGAGCCAGATGGGACGCCGGTCTTGTTCCCCGTAGCCTGAGCTAGCTAGGGGTAGGGTAATGATGGCCCTCCTGGCGACGTGGCTGGTCCGAACTCGAGTTGGGGCAAGGTGGCGATTCCTTCGAGGCCGAGGCCGAGTCCGAACCCTGGGTCGGGCGAGGCGGAGTTCGTCGTCTTCCGGGGCCGAGGCCGAGTCCGAGCCCTAGGGTCGGGCGAGGCGGAGTCCATCTTCCAGGGCCGAGACGGGGGCCAAGCCCTAGGGTCGGGCGAGGCGGAGTTTGTCGTCTTCCCGAGCCGAGGCCGAGTCCGAGCCCTAGGGTCGGGCGAGGCAGAGTTTGTCGTCTTCTGGAGCCGAAGCCGAGTCCGAGCCCTGGGGTCGGGCGAGGCGCAGTTCGTCGTCTTCCGGAGCCGAGACGAGGGCCGAGCCCTAGGGTCGGGCGAGGCGCAGCTTCCTATGTCGCCCGAGGCTGGACTTAGCCGCTGTCGACCTCACTCTGGCGAGTGGCACGACAGTCGGAGCGGGGCAGGCGGCGCTGTATTCCTGTTAGGTCGGTCAGTGGAGCGGCGAAGTGACTGCAGTCACTTCGGCTCTGTCGACTGGAGCGCGCGTCAGGATATGATGTCAGGTGATCCTTGCATTAAATGCTCCTGCGATATGGTCGGTTGGCGTGGCAATCTGGCCAAGGTTGCTTCTCTACGAAGACTAGGCCTCGGGCGAGCCGAAGGTGTGTCCGTTGCTTGAGGGGGCCCTCGGGCAAGACGTGAATCCTTTGGGGTCGGCTGCCTTTGCCCGAGGCTGGGCTCGGGCGAGGCGAGATCGTGTCCCTTGAGTGGACTGAGCCTTGACCTTAATCGTGCCCATCAGGCCTTTGCAGCTTTGTGCTGATGGGGGTTACCAGCTGAGATTAGGAGTCTTGGGGGTACCCCTAATTATGGTCCCCGACAGTAGCCCCCGAGCCTCGAAGGGAGTGTTGGCACTCGCTTGGAGGCTTTTGTCGCACTTTTTTGCAAGGGGACCGGCCTTTCTCGGTTGCATTTTGTTCCGGTGGGGGCGCGCGAGCGCACCTGCCGGGTGTAGCCCCCGAGGCCTCGGAGGAGTGTTTTGACTCCTTCGAGGTCTTAGTGCCTTTCGTGATGGCTCGGCCAGTTTGGTCATTCCCTCATGCGAACTGGCCGTAGCCCGGGTGCATAGTCGAGTCCCAAGTTCTCGGGCTGGTATGTTGACGCTGTCAACGGTTTGGCCGGAGCCGGGTTTGCGAGAGCAGCCCCCGAGCCTTCGCACAGAGCGAGAGGACGGTCAAGGACAGAATCGGCTTTTTTCATACGCCCCTGCGTCGCCTTTCCGCAAGGAGGAGGGGGGAAAGCGCCATGCTGCCCTCGGAGGGCGCCGAACATGGTGTCTCCAGTGAGTTGCTAGCGGGTAAGTCTGAGTGGATGCCCGTGCCCCATTCGTTAGGGGTCGGCTTATGGCCCGGAGGCGCGCTCCAAAAGTACCTGCGGGTGATTCGCCGGACCCAGTCCCCTTTTGACGGGGTCCGAGGTCTCGATGCCTCCCTCTGGTGGGATTCCGTTACGAAAATTGCTCCCGCTGGTCTCGGAAATGTCCTAGGGTACCTCAGGAGCGTAGCCCGAGCCTTGGTTATGTATCGAACGTACCCAGGGTCATCCCTCGCTCTGCGTGCTCTGAGGCGGCTGTCGAACCCTTCGAGGGCCAGCCTACAAACCCCTGATCAGTAGTAGGCGCGGAGCCCGAGTGGCCTGAGGCGGCCGTTGAACCCTTCCGAGGGGCCAGCCTTCGAACCTCTGACCAGTAGTGGGCGCGGAGCCCGAGTGCTCTGAGGCGGCTGTCGAACCCTTCCGAGGGGCCAGCCTTCGAACCTCTGATCAGTAGGGGGGCTCGGAGCCCGTTTCCTTCGTGGAGAAGGATCCCTTTCGAGATATCCCCTTTCCCGGTCCCTGTGGCAAGAGAGAGAAAGAGGAAGTGGAAAAGGACGCGAAATCGAACGTTGTGGCGTACCTTTTTGACGCGGTCATTATGGCGGAGGTGAAGCGTCGCCCGCTTTTCCTGCCAAAGGTGCCGCCTGCCCTGCCGCAAAGTTAATGCGACGAGACGAGTGGTTCGCGGGGCAGCCGTTGTGCGTGCGCGAGCCGTTCGAGGAATGGACCACGGGCGCATCGTCTTCACGCCGTGGGAGAGGGTTCTCTCGCTCTTCCAGGAGGGGACGTGAGCCTGTAGATGATTTGACTGCTGCTTCCGCCCGTCTGCCATCGCCATTACTGCCGGCCCATTTTTGGCCGTATCGACCGTCACGCCTTCTCCCGCGGCTGACTGACCCATGACCAGCGTGCCTGGTTGGCACTGCTGGGCCATGCGCAGGGTTGCCTCGAGTTGCGGCACTGGTTCCGCAGTCGAGGAGGCGCGGGACTAGCGCGAGTGGCGGTGCAGTTTCTCGCACATAGTAACCGGCGCGCCGGTTACATGACGTGTGGGCCTGGGCCTCCATGCTGGACGCGGCGAAGTCGAAAGGGTGCGCCCCCCTGGTGCGGTTGCATGCCGCCTGCATGGCGGTCCGCTTTTTCACCCGCTGGTCCGGGTGATAGTGGAGGAATGCTTGTAACCGCTGGGCCGTTGTGTGCTCCGCGCGCGGCGGTTGGGCTCCTTCTGTCCTGGGGCAGCTTGCATGACGCGTGGGACCCAGCCCCCGTGTCGTAGGGGGAGGACCTTGGAGCATGTTGGAGAAGACTCAGTCCGCGACGGCTGAGGACGCAAGTGGGGAGAGTCGCCTTTAAAAGGAGGGTGACCCCCTTGGATGGCAACATGTCTTCACGCTTTCCTCATATGTGACGGAACCTCCCAAGTAATCAGGCCCACCTACAGTTGTCCTTGTCCAACAGACATCAGACACCCTGTAGATGTTCCTAAGTTACTTGACAAGCTCGGTATCTTTCCTTACCTTACCAGGAACGTTTCACCCGTCTTGCAGACATTACAGATCATCGGAGATAAAGATATGCGGAAGCGATTACATAATCTTACATTTATTTCCAAAGTAAGCTCAAGTTAAGTTATTACAGACCAGTTCTAAAAACGAGTGCATAAAAGTATTAATTATACAAACCGGGGAGACACCACTTCTCCCGAAGGACTATAAACAAAAGATCTAAGATGGAGGACCGAGTCCTCCCGCACTTCATTCCTGTTTCTCTTCGTTGGGAACCACCTTAGCACAGAAGCAGCAGAAGTCTGCTACCTCCCCACCTAAAAACAACAAAGGGATAAACCCTGAGTATGGAATTACTCAGCAAGTCTTACCCGACTAAGGAAAAGACTCTCAAGGGTATGCTGGATATATGGGAGTCAAGGTAAGGCTTTCCAATAGTCAAAGACTCTGTTTTGCAGAATGCTTACTAAAGTGGATCCTTAAAAATCCAATTTTATTTGTCAAGTTAGGTAGAATTACCTGCACTAGAGTTCTTTCTATCCTAGTTCAATCACTGGTCCTGCACTAGCCAATTTCTTAACCAAAAACCCATCATCTTTAGTGGAAAGCTACGTGTAGGTCAGTGACCAAGTCTTCATAACCGCGAAGGTACGGCGATCCGAATCGATTATACTCAGCTGAGGATCTCCAATCACACGACATATGTAGCACTTAACCCTTGCATATGTCAACCCGCCACCGGGGTTCTTAAGACCGGATCAGGTTCACGCAAACCGAGAGCACAGATACACCACCGTCCAGCCTCTTGCTACGGAGGGTACACGCTACTCTCGCCACCGCTCCACGCCCATTTCGTGTTATCTTATTCCGGCCTTAGTCTGCCCGAGGCAAGGCTTACCCATGACGAGGCATGTGACCAGTTAAAGGGTCCTCGATCATCAAGCCTACATCGAGACGGTCCTTAATCGACTCAGACGGAGACACTACACCGAGACTCTCTCCTCGTGCAAGTCACCCGCCCGGTCTCAGCTTAATCTTTTTAACCCAAAAACTTGGTACCTGACAGAGGTACATCTTTTCCGATGTTGGACCCATCATGGCCATGATGGATCCACCATCAAGTTTTATTTTCGAAAACATCCCTCCCACTTAGCCAAACATCTTTTGTAAAACAAATCCTTTTGTTTTTCTAAAGCAATACTAAGCAAAGTAAAACCTTTTTGTAAAAACAGGATTTCAAGGAGGGTAATCAAAATCAAGGAAGGCAATGTAGGAATTGTCTAATCAATCAACTCCTATCACCTAATGCAGCAAGTAAGTGAGAAAGATTTTAAAAACCTCAAGGTAAGTGGCAAATGCACCGGGGCTTGCCTTTGTTATCAGATGTGTCGGGCTCGGATCCACAGATGTCAAAATAGAAGCAGTTGTCTGCCTGAGGATCAGAGGTGGGTGGTATCCCTTCTTCAACAACTTCTTCTTCTTCTTCTTGCTCTAATATAACCATATACATACATAAGGATGGATGTCATGGAATGCTCATGAGGATGCAAAGATAACATAAACTTATTAGTTATGTCTTGAATACAACTTTCCTTCACAGAGTTCCGGGAACCTAAGGTTTCCGGAGTCGGTAAAGGAGTTCATGGAGCAGGGAGGGGTGGTTGTGGGTTTTGTGATCAAACAAGGTTCAAATCAAACCAAACTCTACCCATGGCTTCTAAATAATGTGAAAAGCTCACATAAAAAGTTTGGGGAATTTTGGACTTATTATTTAATTTCTAAAAATCCAGAACCATTGATTTAGGCTGTTTTAAATATCCTAAAATTCCCTACTTGATCTAAAAATCATGAAACTATTTTTAATAAATTCTATGGAAAATAACAAACCTAGGAAAATTGGTCTCATAATTTTAGCATTTTTCTATATTTTTCTACACATTTCTAAAGCTCGGCTGTAAAAGAAAAAGGAAAAGCTTTTAAACAGTACTGGGCCGTTTCAGGTCCAGCCGGCCCAGGCCCAAGCGGTTTCGCGCGCGCGCGCCCGCGCCCGCGAAGGTCGTTTTGCGCAGAGAACCCCGGACTAACAGCTAAACCGAATCAGGGCCATTCACTATTGTTCTAAGTCGCTGACCGTTCACGAAAAAGCCCTCAGGGTCTGGTCAATTCACAATTTCAAGTCCACGACGGCGCTCCGCGCGGCTGCGCTCCGGCGAGCAGCTACGCCGGGCGATTGAGGCAGTGGCTGAGTTATCCGAGCGGCATACACGAAATTCAACCCCTAAGGAACATTTCCCCTAACCTAATTGCACTAATGGTGGGCTAGGAAGCTCCGGCCACGGTGACCGCAAGCACAATGGCAAGGTGGTCGTGTTCCCGGCGATAGGCGCCGGTAGAGTTCAATTGAACGGCTCGGCAAGCATCACGGAGGTGAGAGGGTGCCCAAACGAAGCAACCGAGGACCGGGGCTGACCTGTGGAAGGCGGACCACGGCGAGCACACAACACGGCGGCGGAAAACTAATTTGGTGGCAACGCGAAATTCCGGCGAGACAGTGGGCGATTGGGTGCGGGAGCGGGTGCAAGAGTTAGCCAAATACATGGCGCAGCCGAGTGGGGGCTCAATTTATAGGCTCTGCGAGCGGTGGCGCTCAATTAGCTCGCGATGCGCTGGCGGCCGGAGACGGGGAAGATGCACTGGCGCGCGGTTACGTGGCCTACGGCGTGGCGATAGCTCCGGTGAGCCACGGAGGGGTCAAAGAAGGCTACGGCGACACGGTAGAAGTGTTAAGCCACGCGGCGCAAGACTAGGAGGCGGCGGTCGATGGCGAGCGCTTTACCGCGGGCGGTGAGCCAGGGGGTGGAGTCGTCGGGGTGGTGGCCAGCTCACTGGTGACGAGGTCTTTACCGCGGCAAGCTTATCCGGTGACCGTCGAGCACGAATCTTAGCGAGCGGCGATCGACGGCAGAAGCTACCGGCGGTGAGGAAGAAGAGATTCTTCTTCAGTTTCAACAGCTACTGTACCATCAGAACACCCCATTCAGAGCGACTGACAGAGCAAGTTCAAGTCACATTTTCTCTAAATTTTCCTTAGCAACTCATCCAAGGCTCTGCATCAAAGTTGTAGTGCTACATACCAGCTACAACTCGACTATAGGACTTGAACACATTTGAGCACTGAATCATGCTTAGATTTGAGCTCAAAGTTCACCTCATAACACTGAAATCCTAAAATTCAGCTTCCACAGTCTGACAGCCAAATTTTGATGGGGTTTTTCTCTAATTTCTTCATAACAACTATGCTTGCTCCCTTTAGCAAAGTTGTTCTCCTATGATTAGGCTTCAACTTTGATGTGGTGACCTAGGGCAAAAACCCTATACTTTGCAAATTACAAAGCTCCAAAGTTGAGCCCATTCACTGATTTTTCAGACTTAGTGTAAATTCAAAGGAGGTCCATTTTGCACTTTAGTCCAAAACTTAGGGTTTTGCTTTCAAGTCCACATTTTTGTGATCCAATAGACTTGAAACACTTGTTTGACTTGGTTTTTGCACTTTAGCCCAAAAGTGGACTAATTTTGCACTTAGGTCCCTAGGGTTTGGTTTTAGGGTTTTCCAGGGTTTTGATTAGGGTTTTTAATACCCCAGGGGTATAAATGTGATTCAACCTTATTGTTGGGGTCACTTTATGACTTTTACCCCTAAGCCTTTAGGTTTTCTCAACTTTGGTTAAGTTTTACCCCTTGAATCACTAGTTAGGGTTAAGTCCTTAAACCAGGGTCCTATTTGTAAAACTTTAAAACAATACAACTTGTTTGAAATTTTTGCCTAGTGAATGCACTCTAGGTGTGTCAAACATATGCAATGCCCATGCTCATGATGCCATGCTCAAGTTTTAGTTATAGTAACACCAGGGGTGTTACATCCTTCCCCCCATAAAAGAATCTCGTCCCGAGATTTAAAGTCCTAGGGTGAGTAATGGAAAAGGAAATGTGTCATGTTTTTATTTCCTTATTTCTGGTACAAAGCAGGGGTGGTGTGGGGGTTCATTCCTTTATTACACAGCTATACAAACTTTACAATTTACAAGAGGCTAGAAAGCCTGGGAAATTCTTATCTAAGAAATCTTGGGTTTCCCATGTAGCCTCATCTTCCGAATGCTGGTTCCACTGTATTTTATAAAACTTGAGAGTCTTTCTCCGGGTAACCCTGTCCTTTTGATCCAGAACTCGAATGGGATGTTCCGAGTATGTCAAATCTGGTTCCAGGACAACATCAGTCACTTCAATGGTTCGATCGGGAACCCGAAGACACTTCTTCAATTGTGACACGTGGAACACATTATGCACGGCAAACAATGTTTCGGGGAGCTGAAGTCGGTATGCCACTGGTCCACATTGCTCAAGTACCAGGAATGGACCAATGTACCTGGGTGCAAGTTTTCCTTTAATCCCAAAACGTGATACGCCTTTCATTGGTGAAACCTTTAAGTAGACGTAGTCTCCTTCCAAGAAGTATAAGGGCATTCGCCGCTTGTCTGCATAGCTTTTCTGACGAGCCTGTGCCTTCTTCATATTATGAACTATTTTCTGAACCTTTTCTTCGGTTTCTTTTACCATATCAGGTCTAAAGAAATACCTTTCACCAGGTTCAGACCAATTTAGCGGAGTTCGACACCGTCGCCCATACAAAGCTTCAAAAGGTGCCATCTTGATACTTTCCTGGTAACTGTTATTATACGAAAACTCCGCCAAGGGCAAGCATTCATCCCATTTTTGCGAGAAATCCAGGACACATGCCCGCAACATATCTTCAAGTATTTGGTTCACTCTCTCAGTCTGTCCACTGGTTTGAGGATGGTATGCCGAACTGTGGAGTAACTTAGTACCCAAAGATTGGTGAAGTGCTTCCCAAAACTTGGCTACAAATTGAGGTCCACGATCCGACACTATGGTCCTTGGAACACCATGCAAACTGAGAATACGGGCAATGTATAACTCCGCATAGGTAATGACAGGATATTTTACTTTGACCGGGAGGAAGTGGGCGATCTTTGTGAGTCGATCAACGATAACCCAAATAGAGTCATATCCTTTTGCGGTCCTGGGTAATCCCACAATGAAGTCCATGCTGATGTCTTCCCATTTCCATGTTGGGATTGGCAAGGATTGCAATGGACCAGCAGTTTTCAGGTGTATGGCTTTGACACGTCTGCAAGTGTCGCACTTAGCCACATAGCGTGCAATCTCAATCTTCATCTTCGTCCACCAGTAATATTGTTTCAGATCATGATACATCTTAGTGCTTCCCGGATGAATGGAATAGCGACTAAGATGCGCCTCATTTAAAATTTGCTGGCGGAGTTCTTCATTCTTCGGCACTACTATGCGGTTATTAAACCATAACACACCTTGATCATCTTCTTTGAAACATTGGGCTGTTCCAGCCCGGATCTTCTCTCGTATGTGTTCCATGCCCAGATTATCCCTTTGAGCATCAATTATCCTTTGCAAAATGGTTGACTCAAGCTTTAGTTGATTCAGAGTCCCTTGCTGGATTATCCCCAGGTTTAACTTCTCCATGTCCTGACACAAAGTGTTTTCGGAGGTCTTTACCATAAGACAGTGGCAGGAAGTCTTGCGACTCAAAGCATCTGCCACAACATTGGCCTTGCCTGGGTGATAATGGATTTCCAGTTCATAATCTTTAATAAGCTCAAGCCATCGCCTTTGCCTCATGTTCAGCTCTGACTGGGTAAATATATACTTCAAACTCTTATGATCTGTATATATGTGGCAGATATTTCCCAGTAGATAGTGACGCCATATTTTCAGGGCATGAACCACAGCAGCCAGTTCGAGATCATGTGTTGGATAATGCTCTTCGTGTCGGCGTAACTGCCTTGAAGCATACGCAATTACTCGGCCTTCTTGCATTAGCACACAGCCGAGTCCACTGCCTGACGCATCACAATAGACATCAAAAGGTTTAGTGATGTCCGGTTGAGCCAAGACCGGAGCAGTGGTCAATAATGTCTTCAGTTGCTCAAAGGCTTCATTACATTTAGAAGACCAATTGAACTTGGTATTATTCTTCAATAAACTTGTGATTGTGTCGGCGTTCCGAGACCGGGGGGTCCTCGAGCCGACGAGTGAGAGTGCCGCGTGCCCCAGCCCAGATGGGTCGAGCGCGTGGAGCGAGCGCAAAGGGGGGAACGGAGTGAGAGAGAGGTCGGTGGCCGGAGCCGGATCGCGAGGGAGTCGGAGAAATTCCCACGGCCTTCGTGTTCGTCCCGCGCCCAGGTCGGGTGCGCTTGCAGTAGGGGGTTACAAGCGTCCGCACGAGGTGAAGGTAGAGGGCGGCCCCGAGAGAGCGCCTGCCCCTGCCTTTCGTCCCCGCGAGGCCAACCTTCTCTAAGAAGGCCCTGGCCCTTCCTTTTATAGTCGTAAGGAGAGGGTCCAGGTGTACAAGATGGGGGTGTAGCAAGGTGCTACGTGTCTAGCGAGGGAGAGCTAGCGCCCTATGTACATGCCCAGGTGGCAGCCAGAGAGATCGTGGCACCCTGTTGGAGTGGCGTCGTGGCTGTTGGAGGAGTAACGGAGCCGGACGGGGGGACAGCTGTCGCGGTGGCTGGGTCCTTGCTGACGTTCTCCTGCTTTCGTAAGGGAGCTGGGGGCCGCCGTCGTCATGATCTAGCGGGGCGCCATCATGGCCTATCTGGCATAGCTGGCCAGATGGGACGCCGGTCTTGTTCTCTGCGACCCAAGTCGGCTCAGGGCAGGGTGATGATGACGCTTCCTGTTGACGTGGCGGTCTCGTATCCTAGGTCGGGTGTCGTGGAGGCTCCTCCGAGGCTGTGGCCGAGTCCGTCCTGCAAGACAGAGACAGAGTCCGAGCCCTGGTCGGGCGAGGCGGAGATTATTCGGCAGAGGCCGAGGCGGAGTCCGAGCCCTGGGTCGGGCGAGGCGGAGGTCGCCGTCTTCCGGGGCCTTGGCCCGAGTCCGAGCCCTGGGTCGGGCGGAGCGGAGTTCGCCGTCTTCCGAGGCCTTGGCCCGAGTCCGAGCCCTGGGTCGGGCGGAGCGGAGTTCGCCGTCTTCCGAGGCCTTAGCCTGAGTCCGAGCCCTGGGTCGGGCGGAGCGGAGTTCGCCGTCTTCCGAGGCCTTAGCCTGAGTCCGAGCCCTGGGTCGGGCGGAGCGGAGTTCGCCGTCTTCCGAGGCCTTAGCCTGAGTCCGAGCCCTGGGTCGGGCGGAGTCTCCTATGGCACCACTGGCGAAGTCTGGCCGCCCGTCGGTCTTACCTTTTGCGTTAAACGCCCTGGTGACTCGGTCGGTTGGTGCGGTGATTTAGTCAGGGTTTCTCCTTATCGGAGGCGGGGCCTAGGGCGAGCCGGGGATGCGCCTGCCGTGAAAGAGGAGACCTCAGGCGAGACGGAGTCATCTTAGGGTCGGCTGCCCTCGCCCGAGGCTAGGCTCGGGCGTGGCGTGGTCAAGTCACTCGTGTGGACTGATCCCTGACTTAATCAAACCCATCAGGCCTTTGCAGCTTTATGCTGATGGGGGTTACCAGCTGAGAATTAGGCGTCTTGAGGGTACCCCTAATTATGGTCCCCGACAGTAGCCCCCGAGCCTCAAAGAGAGTGTTAATACTCGCTTGGAGGCTTGCATCGCACTTTTTTGCAAGGGGACCAGCCTTTCTCGGAGGTACCTTGTTCCGGTGGGTGCGCGCGAGCGCACCCGCCGGGTGTAGCCCCCGAGGCCTCGGAGGAGTGGTTTCACTCCTTCGAGGTCTTAATGCCTTGCGCAATGCTTCGGCGTGACTAGCGGTTCCCTCATGCGAGCAGGGCGTAACCCAGGTGCACTGTCGGGGCCCAAGTTCTCGGGCTGGTATGTTGACGCTGTCAACGGTTCGGCCGGAGCCGGGTTTGCGAGAGCAGCCCCCGAGCCTTCGCACGGAGCGAGAGGACGATCAGGGACAGACTCGACTTTTTATATACGCCCCTACGTCGCCTTTCCGCAAGGAGGAGGGGGGGAGTGCGCCATGTTACCCTCGATGGGCACCGAACATGGTGTCTCCGGTGAGCTGCGATCGGGTAATCCGAGTGGACGTCCGTGCCCCGTTCGTTAGGGGTCGGCTAGGGGCCCGGAGGCACGCCCAAAAGTACCTGCGGGTGATCTGCCGGACCCGGTCCCCTAGCGACGGGGTCCGAGGGCTCGTTGCCTCCCTCCGATGGGATTCCGTTACAGAGTCGTTCCCGCTGGTCTCGGAAATGTCCTAGGGTACCTCGGGAGCGCAGCCCGAGCCTTGGTTATGTATCGAACGTACCCCTGGTCATCCCTCGCTCGGCGTCTGAGGCGGCTGTGAACCCTTCGACAGGCCAGCCTTCGAACCCCTGATCAGTAGGGGGCACGGAGCCCTAGTAGCCTGAGGCGGTCATGGAACCTTTCGGGGGCCGACCTTCGAACCCCTGACCAGTAGTGGGTGTCGGGCCCACGCGATCTGAGGCGGCTGTTGAACCCTTCGGGGGGCCAGCCTTCGAACCCCTGATCAGTAGGGAGGCTCGGGGCCTAGTTCCTTCACGGGGAAGGATCCCTTTGGGGTTATCCCCCTTCTCGGTCCCTGTTGCAAGAGATAGAGAAAGAAGGAAAAGGGAAAAAGGGATTCGAAATTGAACTTCGTGGCGTACCTTTCTCGGCGTGGTCGTTTTTGGCGGAGGCGAAACGCCGCCAGCTGCCCCTGCCAGAAACGTCACCTATTTCGCCGTGGAGTTAATGCGCTGGGGTGAGTAGTTGGTGAGGTTGCCGTTGCGTGCGCGAGCCGTTCGAGGGACGGCTGTTTCGCTTCGCGTTTTTTGAACCGCGCGTCCGGTTCGGGCGATGCGTTGGAACCGTCTCGCCCTTGGTCCTTTATGTACCCCTGAGAGGGTCCTGTGACGATTCTTGACTCCACTTTTCGCCTTCTTCTCAGGTTTTTTGCAACCTGAGAGATCTAGCCAGGAAAAGGAAACCGCCTTCCCCTGTTCTTCACGCCGCCATTCCTTCTGCCTTGGCGATGGCCGACCGGGTGACCATCCTCTCGCCGCGCGACCCGTGGCCCTCCTCCACGGTGACGGCGGGTGACCTGGGGGACCTTGTCGACGAGGGTTTGCTCCGCCCCCTCACCGATAAGGAGCGGCCGGAATGGATCCCTCCCTCGGGCGAAGTTGCTCCATCCCCTCCGCCGGGGTATGTCGTGAGCTTCATCTCCTTCCATGAGCGGGGGTTTGGAATGCCGTCGAGCCGCTTCATGCGGGCCATCCTGTTCCACTACGGGGTGGAACTACACAATCTTACCCCCAACTCCATCGCACAAGCCGCTATCTTTGTAGCGGTGTGCGAGGGGTATCTGGGGATCGCCCCCCATTGGGATTTGTGGACTCACCTCTTCTTTGCTGAGCTTTTTGCTTCGTCGACGAGGGAGAGGAAGGTCCGTGCGGCGGTGCGGGCCGGCGGCTGCACCCTTTTGCTGAGGCAGTCACGGGCGTTGCAGTATATCCCTGCCGTCCTTTCGTCCTCAAACAAGGGCTGGCAGCGCCGGTGGTTCTATCTCCGGAATGACGGAGAGTCGCTCCCGCCGTTCTCTCAGCGGGTCGTCACCGCCGCCCCCGACGCCTGGCGTCACGGGACTCCACACGAGAGGCAGAAGAAACTCGAACCTCTCCTCCAGGCTCTGAAGGTGTTGCGGGAGGAAGGGCTCACCGTCGCGGGAGTGGTTGCCGCCATCCACCGCCGGAGGGTGCTTCCCCTGGCGGAGCGGCGGTTGCCGCTTTGGGAGATGACCCAGGAGGCCGACTGGGAGGGGTCACGGATGTCCCCTGATCCTCTTCCCCATGACGCCCTCTATCGGCGGGTGTCGGTCGCGATGGGGAAGCCGGACCCCCATGCCCTCTCCCAGCCTCGAATGCGCCCCGACCAGGGGTGCGTCGCTCTGGTGAGTGCTCGTCCTTTCCTTCTTCATATACCGGGTCGCTCCCGATTCTGACTATCGATTTCCTTTCCCCCCCCCCTTTTAGGAGGTGGGGCGGCACAAACCCTCCCTGCCGCCGGTTCCGGAGGACGCGGTGGGTCGGGCGGCGAGGCGGGTCGCCGCGGAGGAGGAGAAGAAGAAGAAGGACGCGGAGAAGGCTCGGGCCCGCAGGCGGAGGCGGGCTCGAGACGCCCTGGAGAAACGCCGTCGTCAGCAGGAGAGGGAAGGGCTTCCCAGGGAGCCGTCGCCGGAGACGTCCGATGATGACGACGACGTCGACGATGAAGAGGAGGAGGACGACATGGCCGCACGTCTCGGCCTCAGCCCCGGCTTGGGATGTGGCCGGGGGTCGTCGAGCCAGCCCCCGAGCGGGCCTACATCGTCGGTCCCTGGTGCCGAGGTGCCGGATCCCCGACCTGAGGAGCAGGGGCAACCCGAGAGGGTTCTCGTCTCCCCGGCTGGGGGAACTGACGTCACTCCAGGGAGCCGAGCCGAGGGGTTCGTTCCTCGGGAGCTGTTGCCCGCGCCGGCGGCATGCGGGAGCGGTCCTCAGGTTGTCATGGCGGTGCCTGGGCAGTCCGCCACCCGGGCCTCAGGGGTGTCCGAGGCGAGGGCGGCGCCAGGGCTGTTGGTGAAGCGGACCACGGCGGTGGTTCCAGGAAGCGGGAGCCAGGAGACCTCCCCCCAGACACCGTGGATCATGATCCGGAGCGGGTAGGTACCTTGGAATCTTTCCGTCCCGGCGCTTCATCCATATGTACGGGCCGTAATCTTCCCTTACTTGTTTTCTTCAGCAAACGGAGCCACGGCCCCACCGACCTGGCGCCTCGGAAGGCCCTCAAGACGGCGTTTGTCCAGGCAGCTGGCGCCACCTCAGGCTCTCCCGCTCAGCCGACCCTTTCGCAGGGTGCCCCGCAGCGCGGGGCTCAGGCGTCGCATATTCCGGGGGAGCAGGTCCCCGAGGTGGGCTCCTCTGCTGAGGTGGCCACCGTGACCGGGGAGGCGGCCAGCGCCGATGCGGTCACGAGCTCGCCAGCCATGTTGGCCATGCCGGTGTCTGCCGCTACCGCAGCCGGCACCATTCCGGTCGGAGAGCGCCCAGTCGGCGCCGACGTCGGGACGGCCGCGGCGTCGGCGCCCGAGGCCTCGGGAGAGGTGGGCGCGGATGCGCAGCGTTCCCAGGCGGGCGGCAGCCTTGTCGTTGTGGGGCGGAGCCCCGAGGCCCGGGGCCAGTTGCTCCGATTCCGGACCCGTGAGGCTTCGGACCCCATCTTCGTTCTTGACGACGAAGAGGAGGACCAGTCCTGGGACGAGCTCCGCAAGCGTGCTGAGGCGACAGTGGGGTTGCTCCGATCGTCGCTGGAGGTTCTCTGCGGGGACGTCCCCAAAATCCTTCAGGTAATGGTTTCAGACATACCTTCTTGCTTCCGCGAGCGAGGCGTTCGTCGTGAAATCTTGTTTTCCTTTCCAGGACCTGACGGACCGGAGCGCCGCCAAGTCGTCGTTCATTCGCCGCGAGGCCGTCGTCTGGGGCTCACTGCGGTCCCTGAGGACTTCGCTCGCCGGGGCTACCGTGCGCCTCTCTCAGCAAGACGCTAAGATAGCGGACCTCCAGTTGCTTTGTGCTGACCTGAAGGCCGAGGCGGCGGCAGCGCACACGGAGCTTGCCCAGGTTGCCGAGGAACGGGACCAAACTCGGGGCCGAGCTGCCGAAGCTGAGAGCCGGGCCCAGATCCTTGCGGCCGATCTGGTCGCAGCCCAAGTCGCAGCCTCGGAGCAGCACGTTCGAGCCAGAGGTATGGCTCGACCGTCCTCGGTTCTCAATCCTGTCCGTTTCTTCCGCTTGGGTTTGAGATCTTTCTTCTGGTTGTTCGCAGAGCTCGAGTCTGCCCTTGATGAGTCTGCCAAGGCTCTCGCCGAGGCGCTCGACGGGGCTGCTGAGCAAAGGGAGGCCGATCTTGCGGCTATGTCCGAGGCCGTCTCGGAGGTCTATCGGAAACTCGGTCCCGGCGACGTCCCTTCAGGGAGCTCTCCCCAAAGCCGTCTTCAAGCCCTTGGCGATTACGTGCGTGGCAAAGTCCGCGGGGCGCTACACCACGGCGTCAGGCGGGCCTTCGCCGTGCTCGCTTCCCACTACGTCGTGGACTTGGAGCGGGTCAGTGAGGGGTACTGTCTGCCTGACGAGGACGAGGCAGCCCTAGCGGAGATTCAGCGGCTCGACGCGGTTGCTGCGGGTCCGAGCGCGTCGCTGGCGACCGTCTTCGAAGCGGAGATCCTTCCTCCTGCGCCGCCACCGGAAGCGGAGGTGGGCTTTACCGACGGCGGGGGCGGAGTTGAGGGCGCGGCTCCTGCCCGAGGCGACGCCTGATTTTAGTTGGGACAATTTCTGATGGGTGTGTGATTTGCCGTGGCCACTGGGGCCTGAACATTTTACTTCTTCTTTCGTGAAGTCATGCTTCTTTTCGTTTCGATTTTCGCGCCTGGCCCGTAGTGTCGACAACAGGGTGATTTCCCGAGCTGGGTCCTTTTTCGCGGCAGGCGACGAGCGAGGCGTCCCTAGCCCGGAAGCATAGGTGCTCCTCAGCTCAGTCGGTCTCGCCACTCTACTCGTACCCCAACTCGCCCCTCAGGACTCTGTTTCTGGCGCATCCGGGAGAACGCGGAAAACCCTTCTTGACCGAAAAAAGAGCTTTTCTGACGCGGAACGGTACGTTCGAACCCGATGAGAGGGGTTCCCCTTTTTTAGCCCCCGAGGGAGGGTCGGGCTCTGTCGGGGCGAGGCCGACCCTTCCTTGATAATTGATTCGTATGTATGAGTGGGGAAAGGGCGCAGCCCCCGGGTGTCGTTCGCGCAGAGGCCGTTTGGCGAGTCGGGCTCCTGCCCAGATATGCGGCGAGTGCTCGGTGACATCCCCGGCATGGCGGGCACGCCCGAGGGACCCTATGCAAACACGTCAATGTTTGCGCGAGGGAAGCCGCCAAGCACTGCTTCCTATCTAGGGCCGGGCCCAGAGCCGATCCGGACACGCCTGGAGGCGTCGCCACTGGGGTCGAGAAGGACGGCCTTAACCGTCTCCGCTGGCTTGAAGTTGCCGGCATGCCGCTTCACATCCGGCACCTCTCGGGAGAGGCTTTCCGGGTCGGCAATGAGGGCCTCGGACTCGGCGAGGGCCTCGGCGTACTCCACGCACTCCACATCGCACTCGAATGCGTGTTTGTACGTGGGGCCGACGGTGATGACCCCGTTGGGGCCCGGCATCTTGAGCTTCAGGTAGGTGTAGTTGGGGATGGCCATGAACTTCGCGTAGCATGGCCTTCCCAACACCGCGTGGTAGGTCCCTCGGAACCCGACCACCTCGAACGTCAAAGTCTCCCTTCGGAAGTTGGAGGGTGTTCCGAAGCAGACAGGGAGGTCGAGCTGTCCGAGGGGCTGGACACGCTTCCCGGGAATGATCCTGTGGAAGGGCGCAGCGCCTGCTCGGACAGACGACAAGTCAACGCGCAGGAGCTTGAGAGTCTCGGCGTAGATGATGTTGAGGCAGCTGCCCCCATCCATCAGGACCTTGGTGAGCCTGACGTCGCCAATGACAGGATCGACGACGAGCGGGTACTTCCCCGGGCTCGGCACGTGGTCGGGGTGGTCGTCCTGGTCGAAGGTGATGGGCTTGTCGGACCAGTCTAGGTAGACTGGCGCCGCCACCTTCACCGAGCAGACCTCCCGACGCTCTTGCTTACGATGCCGAGCCGAGGCATTTGCCACATGCCCTCCGTAGATCATGAAGCAGTCGCGGACCTCGGGGAACTCTCCTGCTTGGTGATCCTCCCTTTTGTCGTCGTCGTGAGCCTTGCCACCCTCGGCGGGTGGCCCGGCCCGATGGAAGTGACGCCGAAGCATGACGCACTCTTCGAGGGTGTGTTTGACGGGCCCCTGATGGTAGGGGCACGTCTCCTTGAGTGCCTTGTCGAAGAGGTTTGCACCTCCGGGGGGTTTCCGAGGGTTCTTACGCTCGGCGGCGGCGACAAGGTCAGCATCGGGAACGTCGCGTTTCGCTTGCGACTTCCTCCTGCCTTTCTTCTTGGCGCCGCGCGGAGCAGACGCCTCGGGAGCATCTTCCGACGGGCGGCCCTGGGGCTGCTTGTCCTTTCGGAAGATGGCCTCTACCGCCTCCTGGCCGGAGGCGAACTTGGTAGCGATGTCCATCAGCTCGCTCGCCCTGGTGGGGGTCTTGCGACCCAACTTGCTCACCAGGTCGCGGCAGGTGGTGCCGGCGAGGAACGCGCCGATGACATCGGAGTCGGTGATGTTGGGCAGCTCGGTGCGCTGCTTCGAGAACCGCCGGATGTAGTCTCGGAGAGACTCTCCCGGCAGTTGCCGACAGCTTCGGAGGTCCCAGGAATTCCCGGGGCGCACGTACGTGCCCTGGAAGTTCCCGGCGAAGGCCTGGACCAGATCCTCCCAGTTGGAAATCTGCCCCGGGGGCAGGTGCTCCAACCAGGCACGAGCGGTGTCGGAGAGAAATAGGGGGAGGTTTCGGATGATGAGGTTGTCATCGTCCGTCCCACCCAACTGACAGGCCAGGCGGTAGTCTGCAAGCCACAATTCCGGTCTCGTCTCCCCCGAGTACTTCGTGATAGTAGTCGGGGGTCGGAATCGGGGTGGAAACGGCGCCCGCCGAATGGCTCGGCTAAAGACCTGCGGACCGGGTGGTTCGGGCGAGGGACTTCGATCCTCCCCGCTGTCATAACGTCCCCCCACGCCTGGGGTGGTAGCCTCGGCGCACCCTTTCGTCGAGGCGTGCCCGACGGTCACGATGAGGGTGCTCGTCGCCGAGGTGGCTCGGGGCCGCAGGCGCGGTGTTGCGCGTGCGCCCGGTGAAGACCGAGGCTTCCCGCGTGAGTCGGGAAGTCGCGGCACGAGGATCCGGGGTGTATCCCCGTCTTCGAGAGGCAGAGCTCTCTGCCCGCCGGGCCGCAGCGCCTTCCAGGAGATGCCTGAGTTCTCCCTGGATCCGCCGTCCCTCGGTGGTTGATGACTCCGGCATCGCGCGGAGGAGCATTGCTGCAGCGACCAGGTCCTGGCCAGTCCCGCCGGATGCGGGTGGCGGTTTGTCCCTGGCATCGTTGGCGATGCGGTGCTGGAGACCTTGGGGCAAGTGACGTATTCCTCCGGCCGGGGGTTGGCTCGCCCATACCTGCCCGATGTTCTGACGGATTGCCTCGAGTGCTCCTGCTCCTTCATCGAACCCGGCCTGCGCCCCGCGGACTTGCTCGAGCTGTGGGTCGTGACCTCCCGCCGAAGCGGGGACCACAGCTAGCTCCCGCGGGATGTCAGCGCGAGGCGCTGGCCTAGGGGGATCACCATCCTCCGGCATGCCGAGACAGCCGCCTCCGGAGGGATCCCCTAGCTCGATGTGGAAACATTCGCGACTTAGGCCGCAGTCCTTGTCGCCAAGGCTGCGGCTGCCGTCGGAACAGTCGGAGAGGCAGTAGTCACATGCGGTCATGAAGTCCCGCATGGCACTAGGGTTGCCAGATCCGGAGAAATCCCAGCAGATGCTGGGGTCGTCGTCTTCCTCGGACCCAGAGGGTCCGTAGGTCGAGACACCCGTCAATCGGTCCCAAGGCGACCGCACAGGAAACCCCAGAGAGGTTGCACTCGCCTCAATGTGAGCGCCCGCCAAAGCGAGATCGCCAGGCGGGCTGAGGCCGAGTCGAAATAACGAAAGATGGGTAGCAGTCGATACCTTTTTGTCGACGAGGAGCGATGAAGTCGCGTCGGGGGCTGACCGCGTCGTCGTCTTGGGTCCGAGGGCGACGTCCTGCAGGCCTTCCGTGAGCGTGCTGGCGTCGTCCACTTGCTCGGAGTCGACGTGTTGCGGGGGGATGGCGCTCGCGTCTGCCTTGAACGCGAGGGCGACGCTTGGCGTGTCCTCCGTCGAGGCGCCGGGGATGTCGATTTGCCCGACAGCCGTCGGAGCGCGGCCTCCCGCTCGGCCCTGGTTGCCCCGCCTCCTCCTCCTCCGATGGCGAGGGAGAGGATGGGGCGAGCTCGAAAGTTGTCCTTCCCCTACGCGGGAAAGACGTCGTCGATTCCGCCGCCGGCGGGCGGGCTGTCCGCCACCAATGTCGCTATCGCGCGGCGGTGGAAGGAGTATCATGTCGTAGCCGCTGTCGAGAGACATGAACTCGAGGTTCCCGAAACGGAGCACCGTCCCGGGTTGAAGAGGTTGTTGAAGACTGCCCATCTGGAGCTTGACGGGAAATCGAACGTCAACACGCAGCGCAGCCCCTACCTGGCGCGCCAACTGTCGGCGTTCCGAGACCGGGGGGTCCTCGAGCCGACGAGTGAGAGTGCCGCGTGCCCCAGCCCAGATGGGTCGAGCGCGTGGAGCGAGCGCAAAGGGGGGAACGGAGTGAGAGAGAGGTCGGTGGCCGGAGCCGGATCGCGAGGGAGTCGGAGAAATTCCCACGGCCTTCGTGTTCGTCCCGCGCCCAGGTCGGGTGCGCTTGCAGTAGGGGGTTACAAGCGTCCGCACGAGGTGAAGGGAGAGGGCGGCCCCGAGAGAGCGCCTGCCCCTGCCTTTCGTCCCCGCGAGGCCAACCTTCTCTAAGAAGGCCCTGGCCCTTCCTTTTATAGTCGTAAGGAGAGGGTCCAGGTGTACAAGATGGGGGTGTAGCAAGGTGCTACGTGTCTAGCGAGGGAGAGCTAGCGCCCTATGTACATGCCCAGGTGGCAGCCAGAGAGATCGTGGCACCCTGTTGGAGTGGCGTCGTGGCTGTTGGAGGAGTAACGGAGCCGGACGGGGGGACAGCTGTCGCGGTGGCTGGGTCCTTGCTGACGTTCTCCTGCTTTCGTAAGGGAGCTGGGGGCCGCCGTCGTCATGATCTAGCGGGGCGCCATCATGGCCTATCTGGCATAGCTGGCCAGATGGGACGCCGGTCTTGTTCTCTGCGACCCAAGTCGGCTCAGGGCAGGGTGATGATGACGCTTCCTGTTGACGTGGCGGTCTCGTATCCTAGGTCGGGTGTCGTGGAGGCTCCTCCGAGGCTGTGGCCGAGTCCGTCCTGCAAGACAGAGACAGAGTCCGAGCCCTGGTCGGGCGAGGCGGAGATTATTCGGCAGAGGCCGAGGCGGAGTCCGAGCCCTGGGTCGGGCGAGGCGGAGGTCGCCGTCTTCCGGGGCCTTGGCCCGAGTCCGAGCCCTGGGTCGGGCGGAGCGGAGTTCGCCGTCTTCCGAGGCCTTAGCCTGAGTCCGAGCCCTGGGTCGGGCGGAGCGGAGTTCGCCGTCTTCCGAGGCCTTAGCCTGAGTCCGAGCCCTGGGTCGGGCGGAGCGGAGTTCGCCGTCTTCCGAGGCCTTAGCCTGAGTCCGAGCCCTGGGTCGGGCGGAGCGGAGTTCGCCGTCTTCCGAGGCCTTAGCCTGAGTCCGAGCCCTGGGTCGGGCGGAGTCTCCTATGGCACCACTGGCGAAGTCTGGCCGCCCGTCGGTCTTACCTTTTGCGTTAAACGCCCTGGTGACTCGGTCGGTTGGTGCGGTGATTTAGTCAGGGTTTCTCCTTATCGGAGGCGGGGCCTAGGGCGAGCCGGGGATGCGCCTGCCGTGAAAGAGGAGACCTCAGGCGAGACGGAGTCATCTTAGGGTCGGCTGCCCTCGCCCGAGGCTAGGCTCGGGCGTGGCGTGGTCAAGTCACTCGTGTGGACTGATCCCTGACTTAATCAAACCCATCAGGCCTTTGCAGCTTTATGCTGATGGGGGTTACCAGCTGAGAATTAGGCGTCTTGAGGGTACCCCTAATTATGGTCCCCGACAGATTGGCTTCACAAGCTTAGAAAAATCAGGTATAAATCTGCGATAATATCCTGCGAGTCCAAGAAAACTCCGGACCTGGTGAACAGTTATTGGAGGTTTCCATTCCAGAATATCCTTGACCTTGCTAGGATCCACCGCAATTCCCTTGGCTGATAACACGTGCCCCAGAAATTGAATTTCTTCCAGCCAGAACGCGCACTTACTGAACTTGGCATATAGCTGATGTTCCCTCAGGCGCGTCAATACAATCCGTAAGTGTTGAGCATGCTCCTCTTCATTTTTAGAATATATCAAAATATCATCAATGAAGACCACCACGAACTTGTCTAACTCGGGCATGAACACCGAGTTCATTAAATAGGTGAAGTGGGCAGGAGCATTAGTGAGCCCGAAAGACATTACCAGATATTCGAACAATCCATACCGCGTAGTGAAAGCGGTCTTCGGTATATCCTCGGGCCGAATACGGATTTGATGATAGCCCGACCTGAGATCAATTTTGGAAAATACCCTCGCCCCAGTCAGTTGATCAAATAAGATGTCGATCCTTGGAAGAGGGTACTTATTCTTAATGGTGACCTCATTTAGGGGCCGATAGTCCACACACATTCGCAAGGTTTGATCCTTCTTCTTCACAAAGATGGCGGGACAACCCCAAGGAGACGAGCTTGGCCGGATAAATCCTTTATTCAGCAGATCTTGCAATTGGATCTTCAATTCTGCTAATTCATTAGGGGGCATACGGTACGATCTTCGGGAAATGGGAGCCGTACCGGGTTTTAGCTCAATTACAAATTCTACATCTCTTTCTGGGGGCAGTCCAGGCAAATCTTCTGGAAACACATCTGGAAACTCACACACTACCGGAATGTTCTTGATCTCCGGTACAATGGCTTCAAAGATTCTACCAGAAGCTTTGGCTGGATTGGTCTTGGGGAGAGATAAGAGAATTTCTTCTTGATTATAACTCAACCTGACGGTTTTGAGTTCAGTGTTGAGTACTGCCTTGTGTTGAGTTAACCAATTCATCCCCAAAATAACATCTATATCCTGGCCCTTTAGAACAATCATGTTAGCAGGAAAGTTCCGTTCGGCCATAGTTACTGGCACACCATAGGCCACTTCTTTAGTAAAAATGTATCCCCCAGGTGAATGAATTTTAAAACCCTCTTTTGATTCATGACATGTAATGTGATGCTGCTCCACAAATGTCTTGCTAATGAAGGTATGTGAAGCACCAGAATCAAAAAGAATTATTGCAGGGTGGCTGGCCACAGGGAACGTACCCATCATCACCGGCTCTCCTTCCGGTGTCGTAGCCACTTGTGTATAATATACTCGCCCCGTTTTCTTGGTATTCTTGCCCGAAGTATTTCCCTTGCCTGGAGCAGAACTTCCCGATCCTTGCTGATTATTGGCCTGATTTTGCCGAGGATAGGGGCAATCTTTAATAAAGTGCCCAGATTTGCCACAGTTAAAACATCCAGTTGCAGAACTTGGCAGTGCAGGGAATCGAGTGCCTGGGGCACCCGGCTGACTTTGGACAGTGGGAGCTTTGTTGGGACGAATAATTATAGGCTGCCTGAAAGGGAAAGATGGTGCATTTGGACGGTTCTGGTTAGAGGGCCGGAGAATGAACCGTTGCCTCTTAACAGGGCCCTGGCTAGGCCGATCACCACTGAATCCCTTACTTTTGCCAGAATTTGCATATTTGGCCTCCACAGATAAGGCTGTGCTGACAGCCTTTCCATAAGTAAGATCAATACATGCAGCCATTTTCCGCTGCATCCGGTCGTTCAGACCCCTCATAAAACAATTCTTCTTTTTCAAATCTGTGTTCACCTGATCAATTGCGTACTGAGACAGGTGATTGAACTTGTTAAGGTACTGGTTCACAGTATCACCCCCTTGTTTCAATTTCATAAACTCTTCTTGCTTCATGTGCAGCACTCCCTCAGGAATATAATGCTCGCGGAATGCTGCTTTGAACTCGTTCCATGTAATTTGATGATTATCCGGTTGGATGGCCACGAAATTTCCCCACCAAGTGCTGGCAGGGCCTCGAAGTTGTTGTGCCGCAAATAGTGGCTTCTGGGTTTCTGAGCAGCGAAGAAGGCCAAATTTCTGTTCTATGACCCTTATCCATTCGTCAGCTTCGAGCGGATCTTCAGCTTTGACGAAGAGAGGCGGACGAGTCTCTGAGAAATCCAAATAAGTGGTCTCACGGGGACCCTGTTGAAATCCTCTCCCTGCTTGTTGCTGAAGCTGTTGCTGACCCGCCATCTCCCTCAGGAAGCGGGTATTGTCGGCTGTAGCGTTTACCAAGGCAGCGATTGCCTCGGCAAGCGTGGGCGGAACGGGAGGTGGATTCGGGGTAGCATCCCCACCCCCGGATGTTCCAGCTGCATCCTGTCCTCGAGTACGGGTCGGCATCTGAGGCAAAAACATTTGAATAAACATAATGCGCCAAAGAAACCTTCCGTTTTACATTACTATAAAAAGTAATGGTACAGACTCGACAGTACACAACCGGATACATTACCCATTTTACAAAAGCTTAACCTATTATACAACCGTACACCCTACAATACACTACACTACTCTAATATAACACTACTCCCTACAATACCCCACTCTACTCTTATTACACCACTAGTCCTGTTTTCCATCGCTTTTGGCGGCTTCCTCATCGGGTGTGGGAGTCCAGACGTCCACCAACCTCAAAGAAGGAGGAGGTTCATACAGGTCTAATTCCCCACCCAACGCGCGTCCCGCAGCGTGAGAAGGTCCGGCTTCCGCCTCAGCAGGTGGTGTAGGCTCATTAGGGTGTAGTTGCGAGTAGAGCACATGGACTTCTTCATGCAGTGTATTGTAGTACACCTGCAGGTTGTCGACAGCTGAGCTTAACTCTCTAATTCGGGCCTGAGCCCTTGCTTCCTTAGCACACACCAACATGTGTGACTGGACTGCCCAGTCAAGTGCTAGGTCCCGGTCAGCTAGTTGATCCCGCAGGTGACGGAGGTCCCTTCTTAGATCATTAATTCTGTCTCCGTCGGCAATCCACGCATTGGTCCTGTGCCGTAGCACTGCTTGAAGTCGACTTACTTCGGCTTCCAAGTCTCCGATGGGATCGTTACTCCCACTGCTACTACTTTCTTGGCGAGGGGCCAGTTGGTGCCGGGGTACTCCCCTCGGTCCCGTTGATTTTCGTGCCGTTAGCCTCGTGCGTGGCGGCATCTTTAAGGGGGAAAATGTTATTAGTATAATTCTTAGCATGATGCATGAATAAATACAGAATCAACCTTGGTTGATTCAACCTCCTATACGTTGCACTCTTCCTAACTGGTCTTTAATATAAACTCTTCAGACTACTTAGGTAAGAAGAGAAAAGAATCTTTAGGTAAGATTTTTGAAAATCTTTTGAAGATGCCCTGGAATATCTGCAAAGAAGGGCTACGCTCCGATACCAGCTGTGACGGAACCTCCCAAGTAATCAGGCCCACCTACAGTTGTCCTTGTCCAACAGACATCAGACACCCTGTAGATGTTCCTAAGTTACTTGACAAGCTCGGTATCTTTCCTTACCTTACCAGGAACGTTTCACCCGTCTTGCAGACATTACAGATCATCGGAGATAAAGATATGCGGAAGCGATTACATAATCTTACATTTATTTCCAAAGTAAGCTCAAGTTAAGTTATTACAGACCAGTTCTAAAAACGAGTGCATAAAAGTATTAATTATACAAACCGGGGAGACACCACTTCTCCCGAAGGACTATAAACAAAAGATCTAAGATGGAGGACCGAGTCCTCCCGCACTTCATTCCTGTTTCTCTTCGTTGGGAACCACCTTAGCACAGAAGCAGCAGAAGTCTGCTACCTCCCCACCTAAAAACAACAAAGGGATAAACCCTGAGTATGGAATTACTCAGCAAGTCTTACCCGACTAAGGAAAAGACTCTCAAGGGTATGCTGGATATATGGGAGTCAAGGTAAGGCTTTCCAATAGTCAAAGACTCTGTTTTGCAGAATGCTTACTAAAGTGGATCCTTAAAAATCCAATTTTATTTGTCAAGTTAGGTAGAATTACCTCCACTAGAGTTCTTTCTATCCTAGTTCAATCACTGGTCCTGCACTAGCCAATTTCTTAACCAAAAACCCATCATCTTTAGTGGAAAGCTACGTGTAGGTCAGTGACCAAGTCTTCATAACCGCGAAGGTACGGCGATCCGAATCGATTATACTCAGCTGAGGATCTCCAATCACACGACATATGTAGCACTTAACCCTTGCATATGTCAACCCGCCACCGGGGTTCTTAAGACCGGATCAGGTTCACGCAAACCGAGAGCACAAATACACCACCGTCCAGCCTCTTGCTACGGAGGGTACACGCTACTCTCGCCACCGCTCCACGCCCATTTCGTGTTATCTTATTCCGGCCTTAGTCTGCCCGAGGCAAGGCTTACCCATGACGAGGCATGTGACCAGTTAAAGGGTCCTCGATCATCAAGCCTACATCGAGACGGTCCTTAATCGACTCAGACGGAGACACTACACCGAGACTCTCTCCTCGTGCAAGTCACCCGCCCGGTCTCAGCTTAATCTTTTTAACCCAAAAACTTGGTACCTGACAGAGGTACATCTTTTCCGATGTTGGACCCATCATGGCCATGATGGATCCACCATCAAGTTTTATTTTCGAAAACATCCCTCCCACTTAGCCAAACATCTTTTGTAAAACAAATCCTTTTGTTTTTCTAAAGCAATACTAAGCAAAGTAAAACCTTTTTGTAAAAACAGGATTTCAAGGAGGGTAATCAAAATCAAGGAAGGCAATGCAGGAATTGTCTAATCAATCAACTCCTATCACCTAATGCAGCAAGTAAGTGAGAAAGATTTTAAAAACCTCAAGGTAAGTGGCAAATGCACCGGGGCTTGCCTTTGTTATCAGATGTGTCGGGCTCGGATCCACAGATGTCAAAATAGAAGCAGTTGTCTGCCTGAGGATCAGAGGTGGGTGGTATCCCTTCTTCAACAACTTCTTCTTCTTCTTCTTGCTCTAATATAACCATATACATACATAAGGATGGATGTCATGGAATGCTCATGAGGATGCAAAGATAACATAAACTTATTAGTTATGTCTTGAATACAACTTTCCTTCACAGAGTTCCGGGAACCTAAGGTTTCCGGAGTCGGTAAAGGAGTTCATGGAGCAGGGAGGGGTGGTTGTGGGTTTTGTGATCAAACAAGGTTCAAATCAAACCAAACTCTACCCATGGCTTCTAAATAATGTGAAAAGCTCACATAAAAAGTTTGGGGAATTTTGGACTTATTATTTAATTTCTAAAAATCCAGAACCATTGATTTAGGCTGTTTTAAATATCCTAAAATTCCCTACTTGATCTAAAAATCATGAAACTATTTTTAATAAATTCTATGGAAAATAACAAACCTAGGAAAATTGGTCTCATAATTTTAGCATTTTTCTATATTTTTCTACACATTTCTAAAGCTCGGCTGTAAAAGAAAAAGGAAAAGCTTTTAAACAGTACTGGGCCGTTTCAGGTCCAGCCGGCCCAGGCCCAAGCGGTTTCGCGCGCGCGCCCGCGCCCGCGAAGGTCGTTTTGCGCAGAGAACCCCGGACTAACAGCTAAACCGAATCAGGGCCATTCACTATTGTTCTAAGTCGCTGACCGTTCACGAAAAAGCCCTCAGGGTCTGGTCAATTCACAATTTCAAGTCCACGACGGCGCTCCGCGCGGCCGCGCTCCGGCGAGCAGCTACGCCGGGCGATTGAGGCAGTGGCTGAGTTATCCGAGCGGCATACACGAAATTCAACCCCTAAGGAACATTTCCCCTAACCTAATTGCACTAATGGTGGGCTAGGAAGCTCCGGCCACGGTGACCGCAAGCACAATGGCAAGGTGGTCGTGTTCCCGGCGATAGGCGCCGGTAGAGTTCAATTGAACGGCTCGGCAAGCATCACGGAGGTGAGAGGGTGCCCAAACGAAGCAACCGAGGACCGGGGCTGACCTGTGGAAGGCGGACCACGGCGAGCACACAACACGGCGGCGGAAAACTAATTTGGTGGCAACGCGAAATTCCGGCGAGACAGTGGGCGATTGGGTGCGGGAGTGGGTGCAAGAGTTAGCCAAATACATGGCGCAGCCGAGTGGGGGCTCAATTTATAGGCTCTGCGAGCGGTGGCGCTCAATTAGCTCGCGATGCGCTGGCGGCCGGAGACGGGGAAGATGCACTGGCGCGCGGTTACGTGGCCTACGGCGTGGCGATAGCTCCGGTGAGCCACGGAGGGGTCAAAGAAGGCTACAGCGACACGGTAGAAGTGTTAAGCCACGCGGCGCAAGACTAGGAGGCGGCGGTCGACGGCGAGCGCTTTACCGCGGGCGGTGAGCCAGGGGGTGGAGTCGTCGGGGTGGTGGCCAGCTCACTGGTGACGAGGTCTTTACCGCGGCAAGCTTATCCGGTGACCGTCGAGCACGAATCTTAGCGAGCGGCGATCGACGGCAGAAGCTACCGGCGGTGAGGAAGAAGAGATTCTTCTTCAGTTTCAACAGCTACTGTACCATCAGAACACCCCATTCAGAGCGACTGACAGAGCAAGTTCAAGTCACATTTTCTCTAAATTTTCCTTAGCAACTCATCCAAGGCTCTGCATCAAAGTTGTAGTGCTACATACCAGCTACAACTCGACTATAGGACTTGAACACATTTGAGCACTGAATCATGCTTAGATTTGAGCTCAAAGTTCACCTCATAACACTGAAATCCTGAAATTCAGCTTCCACAGTCTGACAGCCAAATTTTGATGGGGTTTTTCTCTAATTTCTTCATAACAACTATGCTTGCTCCCTTTAGCAAAGTTGTTCTCCTATGATTAGGCTTCAACTTTGATGTGGTGACCTAGGGCAAAAACCCTATACTTTGCAAATTACAAAGCTCCAAAGTTGAGCCCATTCACTGATTTTTCAGACTTAGTGTAAATTCAAAGGAGGTCCATTTTGCACTTTAGTCCAAAACTTAGGGTTTTGCTTTCAAGTCCACATTTTTGTGATCCAATAGACTTGAAACACTTGTTTGACTTGGTTTTTGCACTTTAGCCCAAAAGTGGACTAATTTTGCACTTAGGTCCCTAGGGTTTGGTTTTAGGGTTTTCCAGGGTTTTGATTAGGGTTTTTAATACCCCAGGGGTATAAATGTGATTCAACCTTATTGTTGGGGTCACTTTATGACTTTTACCCCTAAGCCTTTAGGTTTTCTCAACTTTGGTTAAGTTTTACCCCTTGAATCACTAGTTAGGGTTAAGTCCTTAAACCAGGGTCCTATTTGTAAAACTTTAAAACAATACAACTTGTTTGAAATTTTTGCCTAGTGAATGCACTCTAGGTGTGTCAAACATATGCAATGCCCATGCTCATGATGCCATGCTCAAGTTTTAGTTATAGTAACACCAGGGGTGTTACATCCTTCCCCCCATAAAAGAATCTCGTCCCGAGATTTAAAGTCCTAGGGTGAGTAATGGAAAAGGAAATGTGTCATGTTTTTATTTCCTTATTTCTGGTACAAAGCAGGGGTGGTGTGGGGGTTCATTCCTTTATTACACAGCTATACAAACTTTACAATTTACAAGAGGCTAGAAAGCCTGGGAAATTCTTATCTAAGAAATCTTGGGTTTCCCATGTAGCCTCATCTTCCGAATGCTGGTTCCACTGTATTTTATAAAACTTGAGAGTCTTTCTCCGGGTAACCCTGTCCTTTTGATCCAGAACTCGAATGGGATGTTCCGAGTATGTCAAATCTGGTTCCAGGACAACATCAGTCACTTCAATGGTTCGATCGGGAACCCGAAGACACTTCTTCAATTGTGACACGTGGAACACATTATGCACGGCAAACAATGTTTCGGGGAGCTGAAGTCGGTATGCCACTGGTCCACATTGCTCAAGTACCAGGAATGGACCAATGTACCTGGGTGCAAGTTTTCCTTTAATCCCAAAACGTGATACGCCTTTCATTGGTGAAACCTTTAAGTAGACGTAGTCTCCTTCCAAGAAGTATAAGGGCATTCGCCGCTTGTCTGCATAGCTTTTCTGACGAGCCTGTGCCTTCTTCATATTATGAACTATTTTCTGAACCTTTTCTTCGGTTTCTTTTACCATATCAGGTCTAAAGAAATACCTTTCACCAGGTTCAGACCAATTTAGCGGAGTTCGACACCGTCGCCCATACAAAGCTTCAAAAGGTGCCATCTTGATACTTTCCTGGTAACTGTTATTATACGAAAACTCCGCCAAGGGCAAGCATTCATCCCATTTTTGCGAGAAATCCAGGACACATGCCCGCAACATATCTTCAAGTATTTGGTTCACTCTCTCAGTCTGTCCACTGGTTTGAGGATGGTATGCCAAACTGTGGAGTAACTTAGTACCCAAAGATTGGTGAAGTGCTTCCCAAAACTTGGCTACAAATTGAGGTCCACGATCCGACACTATGGTCCTTGGAACACCATGCAAACTGAGAATACGGGCAATGTATAACTCCGCATAGGTAATGACAGGATATTTTACTTTGACCGGGAGGAAGTGGGCGATCTTTGTGAGTCGATCAACGATAACCCAAATAGAGTCATATCCTTTTGCGGTCCTGGGTAATCCCACAATGAAGTCCATGCTGATGTCTTCCCATTTCCATGTTGGGATTGGCAAGGATTGCAATGGACCAGCAGTTTTCAGGTGTATGGCTTTGACACGTCTGCAAGTGTCGCACTTAGCCACATAGCGTGCAATCTCAATCTTCATCTTCGTCCACCAGTAATATTGTTTCAGATCATGATACATCTTAGTGCTTCCCGGATGAATGGAATAGCGACTAAGATGCGCCTCATTTAAAATTTGCTGGCGGAGTTCTTCATTCTTCGGCACTACTATGTGGTTATTAAACCATAACACACCTTGATCATCTTCTTTGAAACATTGGGCTGTTCCAGCCCGGATCTTCTCTCGTATGTGTTCCATGCCCAGATTATCCCTTTGAGCATCAATTATCCTTTGCAAAATGGTTGACTCAAGCTTTAGTTGATTCAGAGTCCCTTGCTGGATTATCCCCAGGTTTAACTTCTCCATGTCCTGACACAAAGTGTTTTCGGAGGTCTTTACCATAAGACAGTGGCAGGAAGTCTTGCGACTCAAAGCATCTGCCACAACATTGGCCTTGCCTGGGTGATAATGGATTTCCAGTTCATAATCTTTAATAAGCTCAAGCCATCGCCTTTGCCTCATGTTCAGCTCTGACTGGGTAAATATATACTTCAAACTCTTATGATCTGTATATATGTGGCAGATATTTCCCAGTAGATAGTGACGCCATGTTTTCAGGGCATGAACCACAGCAGCCAGTTCGAGATCATGTGTTGGATAATGCTCTTCGTGTCGGCGTAACTGCCTTGAAGCATACGCAATTACTCGGCCTTCTTGCATTAGCACACAGCCGAGTCCACTGCCTGACGCATCACAATAGACATCAAAAGGTTTAGTGATGTCCGGTTGAGCCAAGACCGGAGCAGTGGTCAATAATGTCTTCAGTTGCTCAAAGGCTTCATTACATTTAGAAGACCAATTGAACTTGGTATTATTCTTCAATAAACTTGTGATTGGCTTCACAAGCTTAGAAAAATCAGGTATAAATCTGCGATAATATCCTGCGAGTCCAAGAAAACTCCGGACCTGGTGAACAGTTATTGGAGGTTTCCATTCCAGAATATCCTTGACCTTGCTAGGATCCACCGCAATTCCCTTGGCTGATAACACGTGCCCCAGAAATTGAATTTCTTCCAGCCAGAACGCGCACTTACTGAACTTGGCATATAGCTGATGTTCCCTCAGGCGCGTCAATACAATCCGTAAGTGTTGAGCATGCTCCTCTTCATTTTTAGAATATATCAAAATATCATCAATGAAGACCACCACGAACTTGTCTAACTCGGGCATGAACACCGAGTTCATTAAATAGGTGAAGTGGGCAGGAGCATTAGTGAGCCCGAAAGACATTACCAGATATTCGAACAATCCATACCGCGTAGTGAAAGCGGTCTTCGGTATATCCTCGGGCCGAATACGGATTTGATGATAGCCCGACCTGAGATCAATTTTGGAAAATACCCTCGCCCCAGTCAGTTGATCAAATAAGATGTCGATCCTTGGAAGAGGGTACTTATTCTTAATGGTGACCTCATTTAGGGGCCGATAGTCCACACACATTCGCAAGGTTTGATCCTTCTTCTTCACAAAGATGGCGGGACAACCCCAAGGAGACGAGCTTGGCCGGATAAATCCTTTATTCAGCAGATCTTGCAATTGGATCTTCAATTCTGCTAATTCATTAGGGGGCATACGGTACGATCTTCGGGAAATGGGAGCCGTACCGGGTTTTAGCTCAATTACAAATTCTACATCTCTTTCTGGGGGCAGTCCAGGCAAATCTTCTGGAAACACATCT
Source organism: Zea luxurians (assembly GCA_029449295.1). Taxonomy (NCBI): domain Eukaryota; kingdom Viridiplantae; phylum Streptophyta; class Magnoliopsida; order Poales; family Poaceae; genus Zea; species Zea luxurians. Next base: position 4,163,558 of record JAOPSE010000134.1, on the reverse strand, counting down.
GGAAACTCACACACTACCGGAATGTTCTTGATCTCCGGTACAATGGCTTCAAAGATTCTACCAGAAGCTTTGGCTGGATTGGTCTTGGGGAGAGATAAGAGAATTTCTTCTTGATTATAACTCAACCTGACGGTTTTGAGTTCAGTGTTGAGTACTGCCTTGTGTTGAGTTAACCAATTCATCCCCAAAATAACATCTATATCCTGGCCCTTTAGAACAATCATGTTAGCAGGAAAGTTCCGTTCGGCCATAGTTACTGGCACACCATAGGCCACTTCTTTAGTAAAAATGTATCCCCCAGGTGAATGAATTTTAAAACCCTCTTTTGATTCATGACATGTAATGTGATGCTGCTCCACAAATGTCTTGCTAATGAAGGTATGTGAAGCACCAGAATCAAAAAGAATTATTGCAGGGTGGCTGGCCACAGGGAACGTACCCATCATCACCGGCTCTCCTTCCGGTGTCGTAGCCACTTGTGTATAATATACTCGCCCCGTTTTCTTGGTATTCTTGCCCGAAGTATTTCCCTTGCCTGGAGCAGAACTTCCCGATCCTTGCTGATTATTGGCCTGATTTTGCCGAGGATAGGGGCAATCTTTAATAAAGTGCCCAGATTTGCCACAGTTAAAACATCCAGTTGCAGAACTTGGCAGTGCAGGGAATCGAGTGCCTGGGGCACCCGGCTGACTTTGGACAGTGGGAGCTTTGTTGGGACGAATAATTATAGGCTGCCTGAAAGGGAAAGATGGTGCATTTGGACGGTTCTGGTTAGAGGGCCGGAGAATGAACCGTTGCCTCTTAACAGGGCCCTGGCTAGGCCGATCACCACTGAATCCCTTACTTTTGCCAGAATTTGCATATTTGGCCTCCACAGATAAGGCTGTGCTGACAGCCTTTCCATAAGTAAGATCAATACATGCAGCCATTTTCCGCTGCATCCGGTCGTTCAGACCCCTCATAAAACAATTCTTCTTTTTCAAATCTGTGTTCACCTGATCAATTGCGTACTGAGACAGGTGATTGAACTTGTTAAGGTACTGGTTCACAGTATCACCCCCTTGTTTCAATTTCATAAACTCTTCTTGCTTCATGTGCAGCACTCCCTCAGGAATATAATGCTCGCGGAATGCTGCTTTGAACTCGTTCCATGTAATTTGATGATTATCCGGTTGGATGGCCACGAAATTTCCCCACCAAGTGCTGGCAGGGCCTCGAAGTTGTTGTGCCGCAAATAGTGGCTTCTGGGTTTCTGAGCAGCGAAGAAGGCCAAATTTCTGTTCTATGACCCTTATCCATTCGTCAGCTTCGAGCGGATCTTCAGCTTTGACGAAGAGAGGCGGACGAGTCTCTGAGAAATCCAAATAAGTGGTCTCACGGGGACCCTGTTGAAATCCTCTCCCTGCTTGTTGCTGAAGCTGTTGCTGACCCGCCATCTCCCTCAGGAAGCGGGTATTGTCGGCTGTAGCGTTTACCAAGGCAGCGATTGCCTCGGCAAGCGTGGGCGGAACGGGAGGTGGATTCGGGGTAGCATCCCCACCCCCGGATGTTCCAGCTGCATCCTGTCCTCGAGTACGGGTCGGCATCTGAGGCAAAAACATTTGAATAAACATAATGCGCCAAAGAAACCTTCCGTTTTACATTACTATAAAAAGTAATGGTACAGACTCGACAGTACACAACCGGATACATTACCCATTTTACAAAAGCTTAACCTATTATACAACCGTACACCCTACAATACACTACACTACTCTAATATAACACTACTCCCTACAATACCCCACTCTACTCTTATTACACCACTAGTCCTATTTTCCATCGCTTTTGGCGGCTTCCTCATCGGGTGTGGGAGTCCAGACGTCCACCAACCTCAAAGAAGGAGGAGGTTCATACAGGTCTAATTCCCCACCCAACGCGCGTCCCGCAGCGTGAGAAGGTCCGGCTTCCGCCTCAGCAGGTGGTGTAGGCTCATTAGGGTGTAGTTGCGAGTAGAGCACATGGACTTCTTCATGCAGTGTATTGCAGTACACCTGCAGGTTGTCGACAGCTGAGCTTAACTCTCTAATTCGGGCCTGAGCCCTTGCTTCCTTAGCACACACCAACATGTGTGACTGGACTGCCCAGTCAAGTGCTAGGTCCCGGTCAGCTAGTTGATCCCGCAGGTGACGGAGGTCCCTTCTTAGATCATTAATTCTGTCTCCGTCGGCAATCCACGCATTGGTCCTGTGCCGTAGCACTGCTTGAAGTCGACTTACTTCGGCTTCCAAGTCTCCGATGGGATCGTTACTCCCACTGCTACTACTTTCTTGGCGAGGGGCCAGTTGGTGCCGGGGTACTCCCCTCGGTCCCGTTGATTTTCGTGCCGTTAGCCTCGTGCGTGGCGGCATCTTTAAGGGGGAAAATGTTATTAGTATAATTCTTAGCATGATGCATGAATAAATACAGAATCAACCTTGGTTGATTCAACCTCCTATACGTTGCACTCTTCCTAACTGGTCTTTAATATAAACTCTTCAGACTACTTAGGTAAGAAGAGAAAAGAATCTTTAGGTAAGATTTTTGAAAATCTTTTGAAGATGCCCTGGAATATCTGCAAAGAAGGGCTACGCTCCGATACCAGCTGTGACGGAACCTCCCAAGTAATCAGGCCCACCTACAGTTGTCCTTGTCCAACAGACATCAGACACCCTGTAGATGTTCCTAAGTTACTTGACAAGCTCGGTATCTTTCCTTACCTTACCAGGAACGTTTCACCCGTCTTGCAGACATTACAGATCATCGGAGATAAAGATATGCGGAAGCGATTACATAATCTTACATTTATTTCCAAAGTAAGCTCAAGTTAAGTTATTACAGACCAGTTCTAAAAACGAGTGCATAAAAGTATTAATTATACAAACCGGGGAGACACCACTTCTCCCGAAGGACTATAAACAAAAGATCTAAGATGGAGGACCGAGTCCTCCCGCACTTCATTCCTGTTTCTCTTCGTTGGGAACCACCTTAGCACAGAAGCAGCAGAAGTCTGCTACCTCCCCACCTAAAAACAACAAAGGGATAAACCCTGAGTATGGAATTACTCAGCAAGTCTTACCCGACTAAGGAAAAGACTCTCAAGGGTATGCTGGATATATGGGAGTCAAGGTAAGGCTTTCCAATAGTCAAAGACTCTGTTTTGCAGAATGCTTACTAAAGTGGATCCTTAAAAATCCAATTTTATTTGTCAAGTTAGGTAGAATTACCTGCACTAGAGTTCTTTCTATCCTAGTTCAATCACTGGTCCTGCACTAGCCAATTTCTTAACCAAAAACCCATCATCTTTAGTGGAAAGCTACGTGTAGGTCAGTGACCAAGTCTTCATAACCGCGAAGGTACGGCGATCCGAATCGATTATACTCAGCTGAGGATCTCCAATCACACGACATATGTAGCACTTAACCCTTGCATATGTCAACCCGCCACCGGGGTTCTTAAGACCGGATCAGGTTCACGCAAACCGAGAGCACAAATACACCACCGTCCAGCCTCTTGCTACGGAGGGTACACGCTACTCTCGCCACCGCTCCACGCCCATTTCGTGTTATCTTATTCCGGCCTTAGTCTGCCCGAGGCAAGGCTTACCCATGACGAGGCATGTGACCAGTTAAAGGGTCCTCGATCATCAAGCCTACATCGAGACGGTCCTTAATCGACTCAGACGGAGACACTACACCGAGACTCTCTCCTCGTGCAAGTCACCCGCCCGGTCTCAGCTTAATCTTTTTAACCCAAAAACTTGGTACCTGACAGAGGTACATCTTTTCCGATGTTGGACCCATCATGGCCATGATGGATCCACCATCAAGTTTTATTTTCGAAAACATCCCTCCCACTTAGCCAAACATCTTTTGTAAAACAAATCCTTTTGTTTTTCTAAAGCAATACTAAGCAAAGTAAAACCTTTTTGTAAAAACAGGATTTCAAGGAGGGTAATCAAAATCAAGGAAGGCAATGCAGGAATTGTCTAATCAATCAACTCCTATCACCTAATGCAGCAAGTAAGTGAGAAAGATTTTAAAAACCTCAAGGTAAGTGGCAAATGCACCGGGGCTTGCCTTTGTTATCAGATGTGTCGGGCTCGGATCCACAGATGTCAAAATAGAAGCAGTTGTCTGCCTGAGGATCAGAGGTGGGTGGTATCCCTTCTTCAACAACTTCTTCTTCTTCTTCTTGCTCTAATATAACCATATACATACATAAGGATGGATGTCATGGAATGCTCATGAGGATGCAAAGATAACATAAACTTATTAGTTATGTCTTGAATACAACTTTCCTTCACAGAGTTCCGGGAACCTAAGGTTTCCGGAGTCGGTAAAGGAGTTCATGGAGCAGGGAGGGGTGGTTGTGGGTTTTGTGATCAAACAAGGTTCAAATCAAACCAAACTCTACCCATGGCTTCTAAATAATGTGAAAAGCTCACATAAAAAGTTTGGGGAATTTTGGACTTATTATTTAATTTCTAAAAATCCAGAACCATTGATTTAGGCTGTTTTAAATATCCTAAAATTCCCTACTTGATCTAAAAATCATGAAACTATTTTTAATAAATTCTATGGAAAATAACAAACCTAGGAAAATTGGTCTCATAATTTTAGCATTTTTCTATATTTTTCTACACATTTCTAAAGCTCGGCTGTAAAAGAAAAAGGAAAAGCTTTTAAACAGTACTGGGCCGTTTCAGGTCCAGCCGGCCCAGGCCCAAGCGGTTTCGCGCGCGCGCCCGCGCCCGCGAAGGTCGTTTTGCGCAGAGAACCCCGGACTAACAGCTAAACCGAATCAGGGCCATTCACTATTGTTCTAAGTCGCTGACCGTTCACGAAAAAGCCCTCAGGGTCTGGTCAATTCACAATTTCAAGTCCACGACGGCGCTCCGCGCGGCCGCGCTCCGGCGAGCAGCTACGCCGGGCGATTGAGGCAGTGGCTGAGTTATCCGAGCGGCATACACGAAATTCAACCCCTAAGGAACATTTCCCCTAACCTAATTGCACTAATGGTGGGCTAGGAAGCTCCGGCCACGGTGACCGCAAGCACAATGGCAAGGTGGTCGTGTTCCCGGCGATAGGCGCCGGTAGAGTTCAATTGAACGGCTCGGCAAGCATCACGGAGGTGAGAGGGTGCCCAAACGAAGCAACCGAGGACCGGGGCTGACCTGTGGAAGGCGGACCACGGCGAGCACACAACACGGCGGCGGAAAACTAATTTGGTGGCAACGCGAAATTCCGGCGAGACAGTGGGCGATTGGGTGCGGGAGTGGGTGCAAGAGTTAGCCAAATACATGGCGCAGCCGAGTGGGGGCTCAATTTATAGGCTCTGCGAGCGGTGGCGCTCAATTAGCTCGCGATGCGCTGGCGGCCGGAGACGGGGAAGATGCACTGGCGCGCGGTTACGTGGCCTACGGCGTGGCGATAGCTCCGGTGAGCCACGGAGGGGTCAAAGAAGGCTACAGCGACACGGTAGAAGTGTTAAGCCACGCGGCGCAAGACTAGGAGGCGGCGGTCGACGGCGAGCGCTTTACCGCGGGCGGTGAGCCAGGGGGTGGAGTCGTCGGGGTGGTGGCCAGCTCACTGGTGACGAGGTCTTTACCGCGGCAAGCTTATCCGGTGACCGTCGAGCACGAATCTTAGCGAGCGGCGATCGACGGCAGAAGCTACCGGCGGTGAGGAAGAAGAGATTCTTCTTCAGTTTCAACAGCTACTGTACCATCAGAACACCCCATTCAGAGCGACTGACAGAGCAAGTTCAAGTCACATTTTCTCTAAATTTTCCTTAGCAACTCATCCAAGGCTCTGCATCAAAGTTGTAGTGCTACATACCAGCTACAACTCGACTATAGGACTTGAACACATTTGAGCACTGAATCATGCTTAGATTTGAGCTCAAAGTTCACCTCATAACACTGAAATCCTGAAATTCAGCTTCCACAGTCTGACAGCCAAATTTTGATGGGGTTTTTCTCTAATTTCTTCATAACAACTATGCTTGCTCCCTTTAGCAAAGTTGTTCTCCTATGATTAGGCTTCAACTTTGATGTGGTGACCTAGGGCAAAAACCCTATACTTTGCAAATTACAAAGCTCCAAAGTTGAGCCCATTCACTGATTTTTCAGACTTAGTGTAAATTCAAAGGAGGTCCATTTTGCACTTTAGTCCAAAACTTAGGGTTTTGCTTTCAAGTCCACATTTTTGTGATCCAATAGACTTGAAACACTTGTTTGACTTGGTTTTTGCACTTTAGCCCAAAAGTGGACTAATTTTGCACTTAGGTCCCTAGGGTTTGGTTTTAGGGTTTTCCAGGGTTTTGATTAGGGTTTTTAATACCCCAGGGGTATAAATGTGATTCAACCTTATTGTTGGGGTCACTTTATGACTTTTACCCCTAAGCCTTTAGGTTTTCTCAACTTTGGTTAAGTTTTACCCCTTGAATCACTAGTTAGGGTTAAGTCCTTAAACCAGGGTCCTATTTGTAAAACTTTAAAACAATACAACTTGTTTGAAATTTTTGCCTAGTGAATGCACTCTAGGTGTGTCAAACATATGCAATGCCCATGCTCATGATGCCATGCTCAAGTTTTAGTTATAGTAACACCAGGGGTGTTACATCCTTCCCCCCATAAAAGAATCTCGTCCCGAGATTTAAAGTCCTAGGGTGAGTAATGGAAAAGGAAATGTGTCATGTTTTTATTTCCTTATTTCTGGTACAAAGCAGGGGTGGTGTGGGGGTTCATTCCTTTATTACACAGCTATACAAACTTTACAATTTACAAGAGGCTAGAAAGCCTGGGAAATTCTTATCTAAGAAATCTTGGGTTTCCCATGTAGCCTCATCTTCCGAATGCTGGTTCCACTGTATTTTATAAAACTTGAGAGTCTTTCTCCGGGTAACCCTGTCCTTTTGATCCAGAACTCGAATGGGATGTTCCGAGTATGTCAAATCTGGTTCCAGGACAACATCAGTCACTTCAATGGTTCGATCGGGAACCCGAAGACACTTCTTCAATTGTGACACGTGGAACACATTATGCACGGCAAACAATGTTTCGGGGAGCTGAAGTCGGTATGCCACTGGTCCACATTGCTCAAGTACCAGGAATGGACCAATGTACCTGGGTGCAAGTTTTCCTTTAATCCCAAAATGTGATACGCCTTTCATTGGTGAAACCTTTAAGTAGACGTAGTCTCCTTCCAAGAAGTATAAGGGCATTCGCCGCTTGTCTGCATAGCTTTTCTGACGAGCCTGTGCCTTCTTCATATTATGAACTATTTTCTGAACCTTTTCTTCGGTTTCTTTTACCATATCAGGTCTAAAGAAATACCTTTCACCAGGTTCAGACCAATTTAGCGGAGTTCGACACCGTCGCCCATACAAAGCTTCAAAAGGTGCCATCTTGATACTTTCCTGGTAACTGTTATTATACGAAAACTCCGCCAAGGGCAAGCATTCATCCCATTTTTGCGAGAAATCCAGGACACATGCCCGCAACATATCTTCAAGTATTTGGTTCACTCTCTCAGTCTGTCCACTGGTTTGAGGATGGTATGCCGAACTGTGGAGTAACTTAGTACCCAAAGATTGGTGAAGTGCTTCCCAAAACTTGGCTACAAATTGAGGTCCACGATCCGACACTATGGTCCTTGGAACACCATGCAAACTGAGAATACGGGCAATGTATAACTCCGCATAGGTAATGACAGGATATTTTACTTTGACCGGGAGGAAGTGGGCGATCTTTGTGAGTCGATCAACGATAACCCAAATAGAGTCATATCCTTTTGCGGTCCTGGGTAATCCCACAATGAAGTCCATGCTGATGTCTTCCCATTTCCATGTTGGGATTGGCAAGGATTGCAATGGACCAGCAGTTTTCAGGTGTATGGCTTTGACACGTCTGCAAGTGTCGCACTTAGCCACATAGCGTGCAATCTCAATCTTCATCTTCGTCCACCAGTAATATTGTTTCAGATCATGATACATCTTAGTGCTTCCCGGATGAATGGAATAGCGACTAAGATGCGCCTCATTTAAAATTTGCTGGCGGAGTTCTTCATTCTTCGGCACTACTATGCGGTTATTAAACCATAACACACCTTGATCATCTTCTTTGAAACATTGGGCTGTTCCAGCCCGGATCTTCTCTCGTATGTGTTCCATGCCCAGATTATCCCTTTGAGCATCAATTATCCTTTGCAAAATGGTTGACTCAAGCTTTAGTTGATTCAGAGTCCCTTGCTGGATTATCCCCAGGTTTAACTTCTCCATGTCCTGACACAAAGTGTTTTCGGAGGTCTTTACCATAAGACAGTGGCAGGAAGTCTTGCGACTCAAAGCATCTGCCACAACATTGGCCTTGCCTGGGTGATAATGGATTTCCAGTTCATAATCTTTAATAAGCTCAAGCCATCGCCTTTGCCTCATGTTCAGCTCTGACTGGGTAAATATATACTTCAAACTCTTATGATCTGTATATATGTGGCAGATATTTCCCAGTAGATAGTGACGCCATATTTTCAGGGCATGAACCACAGCAGCCAGTTCGAGATCATGTGTTGGATAATGCTCTTCGTGTCGGCGTAACTGCCTTGAAGCATACGCAATTACTCGGCCTTCTTGCATTAGCACACAGCCGAGTCCACTGCCTGACGCATCACAATAGACATCAAAAGGTTTAGTGATGTCCGGTTGAGCCAAGACCGGAGCAGTGGTCAATAATGTCTTCAGTTGCTCAAAGGCTTCATTACATTTAGAAGACCAATTGAACTTGGTATTATTCTTCAATAAACTTGTGATTGGCTTCACAAGCTTAGAAAAATCAGGTATAAATCTGCGATAATATCCTGCGAGTCCAAGAAAACTCCGGACCTGGTGAACAGTTATTGGAGGTTTCCATTCCAGAATATCCTTGACCTTGCTAGGATCCACCGCAATTCCCTTGGCTGATAACACGTGCCCCAGAAATTGAATTTCTTCCAGCCAGAACGCGCACTTACTGAACTTGGCATATAGCTGATGTTCCCTCAGGCGCGTCAATACAATCCGTAAGTGTTGAGCATGCTCCTCTTCATTTTTAGAATATATCAAAATATCATCAATGAAGACCACCACGAACTTGTCTAACTCGGGCATGAACACCGAGTTCATTAAATAGGTGAAGTGGGCAGGAGCATTAGTGAGCCCGAAAGACATTACCAGATATTCGAACAATCCATACCGCGTAGTGAAAGCGGTCTTCGGTATATCCTCGGGCCGAATACGGATTTGATGATAGCCCGACCTGAGATCAATTTTGGAAAATACCCTCGCCCCAGTCAGTTGATCAAATAAGATGTCGATCCTTGGAAGAGGGTACTTATTCTTAATGGTGACCTCATTTAGGGGCCGATAGTCCACACACATTCGCAAGGTTTGATCCTTCTTCTTCACAAAGATGGCGGGACAACCCCAAGGAGACGAGCTTGGCCGGATAAATCCTTTATTCAGCAGATCTTGCAATTGGATCTTCAATTCTGCTAATTCATTAGGGGGCATACGGTACGATCTTCGGGAAATGGGAGCCGTACCGGGTTTTAGCTCAATTACAAATTCTACATCTCTTTCTGGGGGCAGTCCAGGCAAATCTTCTGGAAACACATCTGGAAACTCACACACTACCGGAATGTTCTTGATCTCCGGTACAATGGCTTCAAAGATTCTACCAGAAGCTTTGGCTGGATTGGTCTTGGGGAGAGATAAGAGAATTTCTTCTTGATTATAACTCAACCTGACGGTTTTGAGTTCAGTGTTGAGTACTGCCTTGTGTTGAGTTAACCAATTCATCCCCAAAATAACATCTATATCCTGGCCCTTTAGAACAATCATGTTAGCAGGAAAGTTCCGTTCGGCCATAGTTACTGGCACACCATAGGCCACTTCTTTAGTAAAAATGTATCCCCCAGGTGAATGAATTTTAAAACCCTCTTTTGATTCATGACATGTAATGTGATGCTGCTCCACAAATGTCTTGCTAATGAAGGTATGTGAAGCACCAGAATCAAAAAGAATTATTGCAGGGTGGCTGGCCACAGGGAACGTACCCATCATCACCGGCTCTCCTTCCGGTGTCGTAGCCACTTGTGTATAATATACTCGCCCCGTTTTCTTGGTATTCTTGCCCGAAGTATTTCCCTTGCCTGGAGCAGAACTTCCCGATCCTTGCTGATTATTGGCCTGATTTTGCCGAGGATAGGGGCAATCTTTAATAAAGTGCCCAGATTTGCCACAGTTAAAACATCCAGTTGCAGAACTTGGCAGTGCAGGGAATCGAGTGCCTGGGGCACCCGGCTGACTTTGGACAGTGGGAGCTTTGTTGGGACGAATAATTATAGGCTGCCTGAAAGGGAAAGATGGTGCATTTGGACGGTTCTGGTTAGAGGGCCGGAGAATGAACCGTTGCCTCTTAACAGGGCCCTGGCTAGGCCGATCACCACTGAATCCCTTACTTTTGCCAGAATTTGCATATTTGGCCTCCACAGATAAGGCTGTGCTGACAGCCTTTCCATAAGTAAGATCAATACATGCAGCCATTTTCCGCTGCATCCGGTCGTTCAGACCCCTCATAAAACAATTCGCCATTTTCCGCCAGCACGGACAGAGGCGGAGTTGGCTCGAAAAAGGGAGCTTCGTCGGCCGAGGCTTGGCCGGGACCAACGCCGGAGTCAAGTTGTCGAGGCCACGAGCCGGACTGGTGTCCTCGGGGGACAGCTGGCTGAGGCTTCGGGGCGGCCGGCCGAGCCGTCTGCTCGGGCCGGGATCCTGGAGGAGACCCCGGCGACGATGGCCCGGGCGTGGTGCTGACGTCGTTCTTCGGTGTAGCCCCCGAGGCCTCGGAGATCCTTCGCCCGTGTTGCCGTCTGAGGCTCGATCCGACTTCGCTGAAGGTGGAGTTGACGCCGAGGGTGCTGTTGCTCCCTCTCCATCGACATCTGAGCCTGCAGCATCGGTTCGCCTGTAGTATGCATATGTTTTTTGCGTCCGCCGAGGCCCAAACATACTGTCGTCGTGTTGTAAAGCTGCATTTCTTTTCCCCTTGTTTCGAGTATCAAGACTTGCTTGTCGGTGGCAGAATCGTTCATCCGAGCGAGAGTTACTTCTCATGGAAGGTGATGAGTGAGGTTTCCGTATCCCGGAGGCGTAGGAGTCCCTCGGCTCGGTCGGCCTTGCCGCTTACGTGTACTCTTACTCGTCCGTAGGATTCTTTTGTCGACATGGTCGAGATGGCACGAAAAATCGTTTCGGTAGAAGAGTCTTCGAGCGTTAAGACTTGTTCGGTCAGCGGAACCGTTTATCCGAGCGCGAGTTACTTATCGCAAAAGGTGATGAGTGAGGTATCCGTATCCCGGAGGCATAGGAGTCCCTCAGCTCGGTCAGCCTTGCCTGCTTACGTGTACTCCGTCGTTTTCAAGATCCCACCATCAAAGTAGTCGAAAAACACGAAAAATGTTCTTGCCGAAAGACTTTTTTCAAGGAAAATTTTGACGCAGAGGGGGTTCGCCCCTTCTAGCCCCCGAGGGAGGGTCAGGCTTTGCCGAGGCAAGGCCGACCCTTCCTTGATGGTTAGACTTCATATGTAAATGAGGTATATGAACGGCTTGAAAACATCTTAAGGGTACAAGCGACGTAACTGTCGGATGTTCCAAGCGTTGCTGTAGACCTCGCCTTGACTGTTGGCTAGCTTGTATGTCCCGGGCTTCAAAACCTTGGCGATGATGAATGACCCTTCCCAGGGAGGCATGAGCTTGTGCCGCCCTCGGGCGTCTTGTCATAGTCGAAGCACCAAGTCGCCCACCTGGAGGTCTCGGGACCGAACCCCTCGGGCGTGGTAGCGTCGCAGGGACTGCTGATACCGCGCCGAGTGTAGTAAGGCCATGTCCCGAGCCTCTTCCAGCTGGTCCAGTGAGTCTTCTCGGTTGGTCTGGTTGCGTCGGTCGTCGTAGGCCCTCGTCCTTGGGGAACCGTATTCTAAGTCTGTGGGCAAGATGGCCTCGGCCCCATAGACTAGAAAGAACGGCGTGAAGCCCGTGGCTCAACTTGGCATCGTCCTCAGGCTCCAAACCACCAAGGGGAGTTCCTTCATCCATCGCCTGCCGAACTTGTGGAGGTCGTTGTAGATCCTCGGCTTGAGTCCTTGCAGAATCATGCAGTTGGCACGCTCTACCTGCCCATTCGTCATGGGGTGAGCCACGGCGGCCCAGTCCACCCGGATGTGGTGATCCTCGCAGAAGTCCAGGAACTTTCTGCCGGTGAACTGGGTGCCGTTGTCGGTGATGATGGAGTTCGGGACCCCAAAGCGATGGATGATGTTGGTGAAGAACGCCACCGCCTGTTCGGACCTGATGCTGTTTAGGGGTCGGACCTCGATCCACTTGGAGAATTTGTCGATGGCAGCCAGTAGGTGCATGTAGCCCCCGGGTGCCTTCTGCAAGGGACCGACGAGGTCCAGACCCCACACAGCAAATGACCAGGTGATGGGTATTGTTTGCAGAGCCTGAGCGGGTAGGTGCGTCTGCCTTGTGTAGAACTGACACCCTTGGCAGGTGCGGACAATTCTAGTGGCGTCGGCCACCGCGGTCGGCCAGTAGAAACCTTGTCGGAAAGTGTTTCCAACAAGGGCTCGGGGCGCCGCGTGATGACCGCGGGCCCCCGAGTGTATTTCTTGTAAGAGCTCCTGGCCTTCGGCGATGGATATGCATCGCTGGAGGATGCCGGAGGGGCTGCGGTGGTAGAGCTCCTTCCCTTCACCCAGCAAGACGAATGACTTGGCGCGCCGAGCTTCGGCTCGGTCGAGGGGTAGCTCTCCTCGATGGAGATATTGCAGGTACGAGGCCTGCCAGTCTCGATCAGGCGGGACCCCATTCCGCTCTCCCTCGACGTGCAGTGTCTCACCCTCGGGGGCCAAGGGTGCCTCGGGTTGAGCCGAGGGCGCCTCGGGCGGAGTCGAGGGTGCCTCGGGCTCGGTCGTGCCCCTGGTCTTGACCGAGGGTTGATGTAGGTCTCGAGAGAAGACGTCTGGGGGAATCGCTGTCCGCCCCGAAGCTATCTTCGCCAGCTCGTCCGCAGTCTCGTTGTATCGTCGGGCGACGTGGTTGACCTCGAGCCCGTAGAACTTGTCTTCCAGGCGCCGAACCTTGTCGTAGTTGGCTTCCATCTTCGGGTCGCGGCAGTGAGAGTTCTTCATGACTTGGTCGATGACAAGCTGCGAGTCACCACGAGCGTCGAGGCGTCGGACCCCTAGCTCGATGGCGATGTGCAACCCGTTGACCAGAGCCTCGTACTCAGCCATGTTGTTGGACGCCGCGAAATGGAGGCGCAGCACGTAGCGAAGGTGCTTCCGGAGGGGCGAGATGAAGAGCAGGCCCGCGCCTGCCCCTGTTTTCATCAGCGACCCATTGAAAAACATGGTCCAGAGTTCCGGTTGGATCGGAGCTGCCGGAAGCTGGGTGTTGACCCATTCAGCCACAAAGTCTGCCAAGACTTGGGACTTGATGGCCTTTCGAGGGGCGAACGAGATTGTCTCGCCCATGATTTCCACCGCCCACTTTGCAATCCTATCCGAGGCCTCTCGGCACTGGATGATCTCCCCGAGGGGGAAGGATGACACCATAGTTACCGGATGAGACTCGAAGTAGTGTCGCAACTTTCGCCGCGTAAGAATTACCGCGTACAGTAGCTTCTGAATTTGTGGGTAGCGGATCATGGTCTCGGACAGTACCTCACTGATGAAGTAGACCGGCCTCTGGACGGGCAATGCATGCCCTTCTTCTCGTCTCTCGACCACGATCGCGGCGCTGACCACCTGAGTGGTAGCGGCGACGTAGATCAAGAGGGCTTCTCCGGCAGCGGGGGGCACCAGGATGGGTGCGTTCGTAAGGAGCGCCTTCAGGTTCCCGAGGGCTTCCTCGGCCTCGGGGGTCCAAGTGAAGCACTCGGTCTTTCTTAAGAGGCGGTAGAGAGGTAGGCGTCTTTCGCCGAGGCACGAGATGAAGCGGCTCAGAGCCGCAAGGCACCCCATGACCCTCTATACGCCTTTCAAGTCCTTGATGGGCCCCATGTTGGTGATGGCCGCGATTTTTTCCGGGTTGGCCTCGATGCCCCGCTCGGAGACGATGAACCCCAAGAGCATGCCTCGGGGGACCCTAAAGACGCACTTCTCGAGATTGAGTTTTACGCCTTTCGCCTTGAGACACCGGAATGTCGTTTCAAGGTCGGAGAGGAGGTCGGAGGCTCTCCTTGTCTTGACTACGATGTCATCGACGTAAGCCTCGACCGTTCGACCAATGTGCTCTCCGAACACGTGGTTCATGCACCTTTGGTACGTCGCACCCGCATTCCTCAAACCAAATGGCATAGTAACATAGCAGTGCATGCCAAAAGGTGTGATGAAAGAAGTCGCGAGCTGGTCGGACTCTTTCATCCTGATTTGGTGATACCCTGAGTAGGCATCGAGGAACGACAGGGTTTCGCACCCAGCGGTGGAATCCACGATTTGGTCGATACGAGGCAGAGGGTAGGGAACCTTCGGACATGCTTTGTTTAGACCAGTGTAGTCTACACACATCCACCATTTCCCGTCTTTCTTTCTCACAAGCACAGGGTTGGCAAGCCATTCGGGATGGAATACCTCTTTGATGAACCTAGCGGCCATCAGCTTGTGGATCTCCTCGCCTATGGCTCTGCGCTTTTCTTCGTCGAATCGGCGCAGAGGCTGCTTCATGGGTCGGGCTCTAGCTCGGATATCCAGTGAGTGCTCGGCGACTTCCCTCGGTATGCCAGGCATGTCCGAGGGACTCCACACGAAAACGTCGGCGTTTGCGCGGAGAAAGTCGACGAGCACTGCTTCCTATTTGGGGTCGAGCTCGGAGCCGATCCGGATCTGCTTGGAGGTGTCGTTGCTGGGGTCGAGAGGGACGGATTTGACCGCCTCTGCTGGTTCGAAGTTGCCGGTGTGGCGCTTCGCATCTTGAACCTCCTTAGGGAGGCTTTCCATGTCGGCGATGAGGGCCTTGGATTCGGCGAGGGCCTCGGCGTACTCCATGCACTCCACGTCGCATTCGTACGCGTGTCGGTACGTGGGGCCGACGGTGATGACCTCGTTGGGGCCCGGCATCTTGAGCTTGAGGTAGGTGTAGTTGGGGACGGCCATGAACTTGGCGTAACATGGTCTCCCTAGCACTGCGTGGTAGGTTCCTCGGAACCCGACCACCTCGAACATGAGGGTTTCCCTTTGGAAGTTGGAGGGAGTCCCGAAGCAGACGGGCAGATCGAGTTGTCCGAGGGGTTGGACGCGTTTCCCGGGGATGATCCCGTGAAAAGGCGCCGCGCCTGCCCGGATCGAGGACAGATCGATCTGCAGGAGCCCGAGGGTCTCGGCGTAGATGATGTTGAGGCTGCTGCCTCCGTCCATGAGGACCTTGGTGAGCCTGACGTTGCCGATGACGGGGTCGACAACGAGCGGATATTTCCCCGGGCTCGGCACGCGGTTTGGGTGGTCGCCTTGGTCGAAGGTGATGGGCTTGTCGGACCAGTCTAGGTAGACTGGCGCCGCCACCTTTACCAAGCAGACCTCCCGACGCTCTTGCTTGCGGCGCCGAGCCGAGGCATTCGCCACTTGCCCACCGTAGATCATGAAGCAGTCGTGGACCTCGGGAAACTCCTCTGCCTTGTGGTCTTCCTTCTTGTCGTTGTTGTAGGCCCTGCCACCTTCCGCCGGTGGCCCGGCCTTATGAAAGTGGCGCCGAAGCATGACGCACTCCTCAAGGGTGTGCTTGACGGGCCCCTGATGATAGGGGCACGGCTCCTTGAGCATCTTGTCGAAGAGATTGGCACCTCCAGGAGGTTTCCGAGGGTTCTTGTACTCAGCGGCGGCGACAAGGTCCGCGTCGGTGGCATCGCGTTTCGCTTGCGACTTCTTCTTGTTCTTCTTCTTGGTGTCGCGCAGAGCGGACGGCTCAGGGACGTCTTCCGGCTGGCGGCCCTGGGGCTGCTTGTCTTTCCAGAAGATGGCCTCAACCGCCTCCTGGCCAGAGGCGAACTTGGTGGCGATGTCCATCAGCTCGCTCGCCCTGGTGGGGGTCTTGCGACCTAGCTTGCTCACCAGGACGTGGCAGGTGGTGCCGGCGAGGAACGTGCCGATGACGTCGGAATCGGTGATGTTGGGCAGCTCGGTGCGCTGCTTCGAGAATCGCCGGATGTAGTCCCGGAGAGACTCTCCCGGCTGCTGGCGGCAGCTTCGGAGATCCCAGGAGTTCCCAGGGCGCACGTACGTGCCCTGGAAGTTGCCGGCGAAGGCTTGGACCAGGTCGTCCCAGTTGGAGATCTGCCCCGGAGGCAGATGCTCCAGCCAGGCTCGAGCGGTGTCGGAGAGGAACAGTGGGAGGTTGCGGATGATGAGGTTGTCATCGTCCGTTCCACCCAGCTGGCAGGCCAGTCAGTAGTCTGCGAGCCACAGTTCCGGCCTCGTCTCCCCCGAATACTTTGTGATGGTAGTCGGGGTTCGGAACCGGGTCAGGAACGACGCCCGTCGTATGGCCCGGCTGAAAGCCTGTGGACCGGGTGGTTCGGGCGAGGGGCTCAGATCCTCCCCGCTGTCGTAGCGTCCCCCACGCCTGGGGTGGTAGCCTCGGCGCACCCTTTCGTCGAGGTGGGCTCGACGGTTGCGGTGGTGGTGCTCGCTGCCGAGGCGACCCGGGGCCACAGGCGCCGTGTTGCGCGTGCGCCCGGTGTGGACCGAGGCTTCTCGCACGAATCCGGAAGTCGCGGCGCGATGCTCCGGGGGGTATCCCTGCCTTCGGGAGGCAGAGCTTTCGGCCCGTCGGACCGTGGCATCTTCCAGGAGGTTCTTGAGCTCTCCCTGGATACGCCGCCCCTCGGTGGTGGAAGGTTCCGGCATCGCTCGGAGTAGTATCGCAGCTGCAGCCAGGTTCTGGCCGACCCCACTGGAAGCCAGGGGCAGCCTTGGCCTGGTATCATTGGTGACGCGGTGCTGGACGTCCTGGGCCAGACGACGCGCTTCTCCGGCCGGAGCTCGGCCTGCCCACTCCTGTCCGAGGTTCAGCCGAGGCTGCGCAAGTGTTCCTGCCTCCTCGTCGAGCCTGGCCTGCATCTCGCGGATTTGCTCGAGCTGTGCGTCTTGACCCCCTGCAGGGACTGGTGAAAGTCGCCTAGAGGGGGGGTGAATAGGGCGAAACTGAAATTCTCAAAAATAATCACAACTATAAGCCGGGTTAGCGTTAGAAATATAATCGAGTCCACGAGAGAGAGCGCAAAACAAATCGCAAGCGAATAATGAAGTGAGACACGCGGATTTGTTTTACCGAGGTTCGGTTCTCTCAAACCTACTCCCCGTTGAGGAGGCCACAAAGGCCGGGTCTCTTTCAACCCTTACCCTCTCTCAAACGGTCCCTCGGACCGAGTGAGCTTTCTTTTCTCAATCACTTGGAACACAAAGTTCCCGCAAGGACCACCACACGATTGGTGTCTCTTGCCTCAATTACAAGTGAGTGTTTGATCACAAGAAAGAATCAAGAAAGAAGAAAGCAATCCAAGCGCAAGAGCTCAAAAGAACACAAGCAAATCACTCTCTCTAATCACTAGGGCGATGTGTGGAATTTGGAGAGGATTTGATCTCTTTGGTGTGTCTAGAATTGAATGCTAGAGCTCTTGTAAGTAGTTGGGAAGTGGAAAACTTGGATGCTATGAATGGTGGGTGGTTGGGGGTATTTATAGCCCCAACCACCAAACTAGCCGTTTGGTGAGGCTGTCTGTTCGATGGCGCACCGGACAGTCCGGTGCACACCGGACATGTCCGGTGCACACCGGACATGTCCGGTGCGACAGCCACGTCACCAAAGCCGTTGCAATTTGACCGTTGGAGTTCTGACTTCTGGGCCCGCCTGGATGTCCGGTGCACACCGGACATGTACTGTTCAATGTCCGGTGCACACGAATGGGCGTGCCTGCCTTCTGCGCGCTTCTGGCGCGCATTGAATGCGCCTGCAGGTGACCGTTGGCGCGAAGTAGCCGTTGCGCTGCTGTTACACCGGACAGTCCGGTGTACACCGGACATGTCCGGTGAATTATAGCGGAGCGCCTACTGCAAAAACCCGAGGCTGCCAAGTTCCAGAGCCGCGTCCCTTTGGAGCACCGGACACTGTCCGGTGTACACCGGACAGTCCGGTGAATTATAGCGCGCCGGCTTCTAGAAATTCCCGAGGCTGAGGAGTTCTGTGCGCGGTTCCCTGGTGCACCGGACACTGTCCGGTGCCCCACCGGACAGTCCGGTGCGCCAGACCAGGGAGCCATCCGGGTTGCCTTTAGCTTTCTAATTTGAACCCAACTTTGGTCTTTTTAATTGGCTTGTTGTGAACCTTTGACACCTGTATAACTTATACACTAGAGCAAACTAGTTAGTCCAATTGTTTGTGTTGGGCAATTCAACCACCAAAATTAATTAGGGACTAGGTGTAAGCCTAATTCCCTTTCAATCTCCCCCTTTTTGGTGATTGATGCCAACACAAAACAAAGCAAATATAAATGTGCATAAATTGAACTAGTTTGCATAATGTAAGTGCAAAGGTTGCTTGGAATTGAGCCAATATAAATACTTACATGATGTGCATGGATTGTTTCTTTGTTTTTAACATATTGGACCACATCTGCTTTTGCAAATCCTTTTGTAAATTCTTTTCAATATACTTTTGCAAGATGGTCAAAGGTAAATAAATAAGATTTAGAGAAGCTTTTTCAAGTTTTGAAATTTTCTCCCTTTGATCCAAATGCTTTTCCTTTGACTAAACAAAACTCCCCCTAAATGAGATCCTCCTCTTAGTGTTCAAGAGGGTTTTGATATATCATTTGAAATACTACTTCCTCCCCCTTTAGAACATAATAAGATACTAATTTGAAATTGACCAATTGAAAATCTCCAAATTTTTAAAATTAGGTGTGGTGTGCGGTCCTTTTGCTTTGGGCTCATACTTTCTCCCCCTTTGGCATGAATCGCCAAAAACGGATACTTTGAGTGAGATATAAGCCCCCTTTTTTGTTAACTATTTTCTCCCCTTTGGCAAATAAAACATATGAGTGAAGATTATACCAAAGACGGAGAGTGGAGTGGAGCGACGGCGAAGGATGAGTAGTAGAGTGGAGTGGAAGCCTTGTCTTCGCCGAAGACTCCAATTCCCTTTCAATATACCTATGACTTGGTTTGAAATACACTTGAAAACACATTAGTCATAGCATATCTAAAAAAGACATGATCAAAGGTATATTTATGAGCTATGTGTGCAAATTAGCAAAAGAAATTCCTGGAATCAAGAATATTGAGCTCATGCCTAAGTCTGGTAAAAGATTGTTCATCAAGAGGCTTGGTAAAGATATCGGCTAATTGATCTTTAGTGTTAATGTATGAAATCTCGATATCCCCCTTTTGTTGGTGATCCCGAAGAAAATGATACCGAATGGCTATGTGTTTAGTGCGGCTATGTTCAACGGGATTATCCGCCATGCGGATTGCACTCTCATTATCACATAGAAGAGGAACTTTGGTTAGTTTGTAACCATAGTCCCGCAGGGTTTGCCTCATCCAAAGCAATTGCGCGCAACAATGGCCTGCGGCAATATACTCGGCTTCGGCGGTAGAAAGAGCGACCGAATTTTGCTTCTTTGAAGCCCAAGACACCAAGGATCTTCCCAAGAACTGGCAAGTCCCCGATGTGCTCTTCCTATTAATCTTACACCCTGCCCAATCGGCATCCGAATAACCAATCAAATCAAATGTGGATCCTCGAGGGTACCAAAGCCCAAACTTAGGAGTATAAGCCAAGTATCTCAAGATTCGTTTTACGGCCGTAAGGTGTGATTCCTTAGGGTCGGCTTGGAATCTTGCACACATGCAAACGGAAAGCATAATGTCCGGTCGAGATGCACATAAATAAAGCAATGAACCAATCATCGACCGGTATACCTTTTGATCCACGGACTTACCTCCCGTGTCGAGGTCGAGATGCCCATTGGTTCCCATGGGTGTCTTGATGGGCTTGGCATCCTTCATTCCAAACTTGCTTAGAATGTCTTGAGTATACTTCGTTTGGCTAATGAAGGTGCCCTCTTGGAGTTGCTTGACTTGGAATCCTAGAAAATACTTCAACTCCCCCATCATTGACATCTCGAATTTCTTTGTCATGATCCTACTAAATTCTTCACATGTAGATTCGTTAGTAGACCCAAATATGATATCATCAACGTAAATTTGGCATACGAACAAATCATTGTCAAGAGTTTTAGTGAATAAAGTAGGATCGGCTTTGCCGACTTTGAAGCCATTAGCAATAAGGAAATCTCTAAGGCATTCATACCATGCTCTTGGGGCTTGCTTGAGCCCATAAAGCGCCTTAGAGAGCCTATAAACATGGTTAGGGTACTCACTGTCTTCAAAGCCGGGAGGTTGCTCAACATAGACCTCCTCCTTGATCGGTCCATTGAGGAAAGCACTCTTCACGTCCATTTGATAAAGCTTGAAGCCATGGTAAGTAGCATAGGCTAATAATATGCGAATTGACTCAAGCCTAGCTACGGGTGCATAGGTTTCACCAAAATCTAAACCTTCGACTTGTGAATACCCCTTGGCCACGAGTCGAGCTTTGTTCCTAGTCACCACACCATGCTCATCTTGCTTGTTGCGGAAGACCCACTTGGTTCCTACAACATTTTGGTTAGGACGTGGAACTAAGTGCCATACCTCGTTCCTTGTGAAATTGTTGAGCTCCTCTTGCATCGCCATCACCCAATCTGAATCTTGTAGTGCTTCCTCTACCCTGTGTGTCTCAATAGAGGAAACAAAAGAGTAATGCTCACAAAAATGTGCAATACGAGATCGAGTGGTTACCCCCTTATGAATGTCGCCGAGGATGGTGTCGACGGGGTGATCTCGTTGTATTGCTTGGTGGACTCTTGGGTGTGGCAGCTTTGGTTGTTCATCCTCCTTGTCTTGATCATTTGCATCTCCCCTTGATCGTTGCCGTCATCTTGAGGGGGCTCATCTCTTTGATCTTCTCCTTCATCAACTTGAGCCTCGTCCTCATTTTGGGTTGGCGGAGATGCTTGCGTTGAGGAGGATGGTTGATCTTGTGCATTTGAAGGCTCTTCGGATTCCTTAGGATACACATCCCCAATGGACATGTTCCTTAGAGCGATGCACGGAGCCTGTTCTTCACCCATCTCATCAAGATCAACTTGCTCTACTTGAGAGCCGTTAGTCTCATCAAACACAACGTCACAAGAAACTTCAACAAGTCCTGAGGACTTGTTAAAGACTCTATATGCCCTTGTGTTTGAGTCATATCCGATTAGGAGTTCATAGGATGTCTTCTTGAGGATTCGGTGTAGATATAACCGGTTGATGGCGTAGCAGGCGGTGTTGACTGCCTCGGCCCAAAACCGATCTGGTGTCTTGTACTCATCAAGCATGGTTCTTGCCATGTCCAATAGAGTTCGATTCTTCCTCTCCACTACACCATTTTGTTGTGGAGTGTAGGGAGAAGAGAACTCATGCTTGATGCCCTCTTCCTCAAGGAAGCCTTCTATTTGTGAGTTCTTAAACTCCGTCCCGTTGTCGCTTCTAATTTTCTTGATCCTGAAGCCGAACTCATTTTGAGCTCGTCTCAAGAATCCCTTTAAGGTCTCTTGGGTATGAGATTTTTCCTGCAAAAAGAACACCCAAGTGAAGCGAGAATAATCATCCACAATAACTAGACAGTACTTACTCCCACCGATGCTGTAAGCAATCGGGCCGAATAAATCCATGTGTAGGAGCTCCAGTGGCCTGTCACTAGTCATGATGTTCTTGTGTGGATGATGAGTGCCAACTTGCTTCCCGGCTTGGCATGCGCTACAAATCCTGTCTTTCTCAAAATGAACATTTGTTAGTCCTAAAATGTGTTCTCCCTTTAGAAGCTTATGAAGATTCTTCATTCCAACATGGGCTAGTCGGCGGTGCCAGAGCCAACCCAAGTTAGTCTTAGCAATCAAGCAAGTGTCGAGTTCAGCTCTATCAAAATCTACCAAGTATAGCTGACCCTCTAACACTCCCTTAAATGCTATTGAATCATCACTTCTTCTAAAAACAGTGACACCTACATCAGTAAATAGACAGTTGTAGCCCATTTGACATAATTGAGATACGGAAAGCAAATTGTAATCTAAAGAATCTACAAGAAAAACATTGGAAATAGTATGGTCAGGTGATATAGCAATTTTACCCAATCCTTTGACCAAACCTTGATTTACATCCCCGAATGTGATAGCTCATTGGGGATCTTGGTTTTTCTCATATGAGGAGAACATCTTTTTCTCCCCTATCATATGGTTTGTGCACCCGCTGTCGAGTATCCAGCTTGAGCCCCCGGATGCATAAACCTACAAAACAATTTTAGTTCTTGACTTTAGGTACCCAAACGGTTTTGGGTCCTTTGGCATTAGAAACAAGAACTTTGGGTACCCAAACACAAGTCTTGGAGCCCTTGTGTTTGCCCCCAACAAACTTGGCAACTACCTTGCCGGATTTGTTAGTAAGCACATATGATGCATCAAAAGTTTTAAATGAAATAGCATGATCATTTGATGCATTAGGAGTTTTCTTTCTAGGCAACTTGGCACGGGTTGGTTGCCTAGAGCTAGATGTCTCACCCTTATACATAAAAGCATGGTTAGGGCCAGAGTGAGACTTCCTAGAGTGAATTCTCCTAATTTTGCTCTCGGGATAACCGGCAGGGTACAAAATGTAACCCTCGTTATCCTGAGGCATGGGAGCCTTGCCCTTAACAAAGTTAGACAAATTTTTAGGAGGGGCATTAAGTTTGACATTGTCTCCCCTTTGGAAGCCAATGCCATCCTTGATGCCCGGGCGTCTCCCATTATAGAGCATACTTCTAGCAAATTTAAACTTTTCATTTTCCAAGTTATGCTCGGCAATTTTAGCATCTAGTTTTGCTATATGATCATTTTGTTGTTTAATTAAAGACATGTGATCATGAATAGCATTAACATCAATATCTCTACATCTAGTGCAAATATAAGTGTGCTCAACAATAGATGTAGAGGGTTTGCAAGATTTCAATTCTACAACCTTAGCATGTAACAAATCATTTTTAGTTCTAAGGTCGGAAATAGTAGCTTTGCAAACATCAAAATCCTTAGCCTTAGCAAGCAATTTTTCATTCTCAATCTTAAGGCTAGCAACAGAAATGTTTAATTCTTCAATCCTAGCAAGCAAATCATCATCATTATTTCTATGATTGGGAATTGAAACATCACAAACATGAGAATCAACCTTAGCAATTAAACTAGCATTTTCATTTCTAAGGTTGGCAATAGTGTCATGGCAAGTGCTTAGCTCACTAGATAGTTTTTGACATTTTTCTACTTCTAGAGCATAAGCATTTTTAACCTTAACATGTTTCTTGTTTTCTTTAATTAGAAAATCCTCTTGGGAATCCAAAAGGTCATCCTTTTCATGAATAGCACTAATCAATTCATTTAATTTTTCCTTTTGTTCCATGTTAAGATTGGCAAAAAGGGTAAGCAAGTTATCCTCCTCATCACTAGCATTATCATCACTAGAGGATTCATATTTTGTGGAGGATTTAGATTTAACCTTCTTCCTTTTGCCGTCCTTTGCCATGAGGCACTTGTGACCGACGTTGGGGAAGAGAAGCCCCTTGGTGACGGCGATGTTGGCGGCGTCCTCGTCGGAGGAGGACTCGGTGGAGCTCTCGTCGGAGTCCCACTCGCGGCACACGTGGGCATCGCCGCCCCTCTTCTTGTGGTACCTCTTCTTTTCTCTTCTCTTGCCCTTCTTGTCGTTGTCCCTGTCACTGTCACTTGATAATGGACATTTAGCTATAAAGTGACCGGGCTTACCACACTTGTAGCAAACCTTCTTGGAACGGGATTTGTAGTCTTTCCCTTTCCGTTGCTTGAGGATTTGGCGAAAGCTTTTGATGATTAAAGCCATCTCCTCATTGTCGAGCTTGGAGGCGTCAATTGGTTGTCTACTTGGTGTAGACTCCTCCTTCTTCTCCTCCGTCGCCTTAAATGCCACCGGTTGTGCTTCGGACGTGGAGGGATCATCAAGCTCGTTGATCTTCCTTGAGCCCTTGATCATACATTCAAAGCTCACAAAATTCCCGATAACTTCCTCGGGGGTCATTTGAGTATATCTTGGGTTGCCATGAATTAATTGAACTTGAGTGGGGTTAAGGAAAATGAGAGATCTTAGAATAACCTTAACCACCTCGTGGTCGTCCCACTTCTTGCTCCCAAGGTTGCGCACTTGGTTCACCAAGGTCTTGAGCCGGTTGTACATATCTTGAGGCTCCTCCCCTTGGCGAAGATGGAAGCGACCGAGCTCCCCCTCGATCGTTTCCCGCTTGGTGATCTTGGTGAGTTCATCACCCTCGTGCGCGGTCTTGAGTAGGTCCCAAATCTCCTTCGCGCTCTTCAATCCTTGCACCTTGTTATATTCCTCCTTATTTAGAGAAGCAAGGAGTATGGTTGTAGCTTGAGAGTTGAAGTGCTCGATTTGGGCCACCTCGTCCTCATCATAGTCTTCATCCCCTACAGATGGTACCTGTACACCATACTCAACAACATCCCATATACTTTTGTGGAGTGAGGTTAGATGAAATCGCATTAAATCACTCCACATAGCATAATCTTCACCATCAAACGTTGGTGGTTTGCCTAATGGGACGGAAAGTAAAGGTGTATGTTTAGGAATGCGAGGGTAGCGTAGGGGGATCTTACTATACTTCTTACGCTCTTGGCGCTTAGAAGTGACGGACGCCGCGTCGGAGCTGGAGGTGGATGTCGATGAAGAATCGGTCTCGTAGTAGACCACCTTCCTCATCCTCTTCTTCTTGTCCCCACTCCGATGCGGCTTGTGGGAAGAGGATTTTTCCTTCTTCTCTTTGTGATGTGAAGAAGATATTTTCTCCTTCCCTTTGGAGGAGTCCTTTTCTTCTCTTCGTGGTGTGAAGAAGATCTTTTCTCCTTCCTCTTGGTGCGGGACTCTTCCGATGAAGTGCTCCCGTGGCTTGTAGTGGGCTTATCGCTGGTCTCCATCTCCCTCTTGGTGTGATCTCCCGACATTACTTCGAGCGGTTAGGCTCTAATGAAGCACCGGGCTCTGATACCAATTGAAAGTCGCCTAGAGGGGGGGGTGAATAGGGCGAAACTGAAATTCTCAAAAATAATCACAACTATAAGCCGGGTTAGCGTTAGAAATATAATCGAGTCCACGAGAGAGAGCGCAAAACAAATCGCAAGCGAATAATGAAGTGAGACACGCAGATTTGTTTTACCGAGGTTCGGTTCTCTCAAACCTACTCCCCGTTGAGGAGGCCACAAAGGCCGGGTCTCTTTCAACCCTTACCCTCTCTCAAACGGTCCCTCGGACCGAGTGAGCTTTCTTTTCTCAATCACTTGGAACACAAAGTTCCCGCAAGGACCACCACACGATTGGTGTCTCTTGCCTCAATTACAAGTGAGTGTTTGATCACAAGAAAGAATCAAGAAAGAAGAAAGCAATCCAAGCGCAAGAGCTCAAAAGAACACAAGCAAATCACTCTCTCTAATCACTAGGGCGATGTGTGGAATTTGGAGAGGATTTGATCTCTTTGGTGTGTCTAGAATTGAATGCTAGAGCTCTTGTAAGTAGTTGGGAAGTGGAAAACTTGGATGCTATGAATGGTGGGTGGTTGGGGGTATTTATAGCCCCAACCACCAAACTAGCCGTTTGGTGAGGCTGTCTGTTCGATGGCGCACCGGACAGTCCGGTGCACACCGGACATGTCCGGTGCACACCGGACATGTCCGGTGCGACAGCCACGTCACCAAAGCCGTTGCAATTTGACCGTTGGAGTTCTGACTTCTGGGCCCGCCTGGATGTCCGGTGCACACCGGACATGTACTGTTCAATGTCCGGTGCACACGAATGGGCGTGCCTGCCTTCTGCGCGCTTCTGGCGCGCATTGAATGCGCCTGCAGGTGACCGTTGGCGCGAAGTAGCCGTTGCGCTGCTGTTACACCGGACAGTCCGGTGTACACCGGACATGTCCGGTGAATTATAGCGGAGCGCCTACTGCAAAAACCCGAGGCTGCCAAGTTCCAGAGCCGCGTCCCTTTGGAGCACCGGACAGTCCGGTGAATTATAGCGCACCGGCTTCTAGAAATTCCCGAGGCTGAGGAGTTCTGTGCGTGGTTCCCTGGTGCACCGGACACTGTCTGGTGCCCCACCGGACAGTCCGGTGCCCCACCGGACAGTCCGGTGCGCCAGACCAGGGAGCCATCCGGGTTGCCTTTAGCTTTCTAATTTGAACCCAACTTTGGTCTTTTTAATTGGCTTGTTGTGAACCTTTGACACCTGTATAACTTATACACTAGAGCAAACTAGTTAGTCCAATTGTTTGTGTTGGGCAATTCAACCACCAAAATTAATTAGGGACTAGGTGTAAGCCTAATTCCCTTTCAACTGGGACCACAGCTAGCTCCCGAAGGATGTCAACGCGAGGCGCAGGCCTAGGGGATCGCCGTTCTCCGGTATACCAAGATGGTTACCTTCGCCGAGACCCCCTAGATCGACGTGGAAACATTCGCGACTTGGGCCACAGTCCTCGTCGCCGAGGCTATGGCTACCATCGGAACGATCGGAGAGGCAGTAGTCACACGCGGTCATGAAGTCCCGCATGGTACTGGGGTTACCAAGCCTGGAGAAATCCCAACCAGAGTCGGGCTCGTCATCTTCCTCGGAACCCGAGGGCCCGTAGGTCGAGACGGCCGTCAGTCTATCCCAGGGTGACCGCACATGGTACCCCGGAGGGTTTGGACATGCCTTTGCAAAAGCCTCCACCGAAGCGGGGTCGCTTGGTGGATCGAAGCTGAATCTGAAAGGCATGGGATGGGAAACGGACGGTACCTCTTGATCGACGGGTGGTGACGAAGTCGTGTCAGGGGCGGACTGCACCGTTGTCTCAGGTACGAGGGCGACGCCCAGCAAGCCCTTCGTGAGCGTGCTGGCGTCATCTGTTAGCTCGATGTTGGCGTGTTGCGGGGAAACAGCGCTCGTCTTCGTCTCCGACGCGAGGTCAACGCCCGGCGTGTCCCCCGCTGGGGCGCCGGCGCCGTCGTCTCGCTCGACAGCCGACGAGGTGTCGCCCCCTGCTTGGCCATGCCTGCCCCGCCTCCTCCTCCGTCGGCAGGGGAGACGACGGGACAGAACTGAATGTTGCTCTTCCGCCATGTGGGGAAGACGTCGTCGATTCCGCCGCCGGCGGGCGGGCTGACGGCCGCCATTGTCGTCGTCGCGCGGCGAAAGAAGGAGTACCATGTCGTAGCTGCCGTCGAGAGACATGAACTCGAGACTCCCGAAACGGAGCGTCATCCCGGGTTGGAAAGGTTGCTGGGGACTACCCATCTGGAGCTTGACGGGAAGCTATTCGTCAACACGCAGCAGGCCCTTACCTGGCGCGCCAACTGTCGGCGTTTCGACCACGGGGGTCCGTGGACCGACGAGTAAATTGTCGCTGCGTGCCCCAGCCCAGATGGGTCGGCGCGAGACGGGACACAAAGGGGGGAGAACAGCGAGGGGAAACCACGGCCTTCGTGTTGTCCTGCACCCAGGGCGGCTGGATGCGCTTGCAGTAGGGGGTTACAAGCGTTCGCGCGGGAGCGAGGGAGAGAGAGAGAGCGAGAGCCTTATGTGCCGGCCCGTTCTCCTGCGCGGCCAACCTCTCCGTACGGGAGCCCTGGACCTCCCTTTTATAGACGTAAGGAGAGGGCCTAGGTGTACAATGGGGGGTGTAGTAGTGTGCTAACGTGTCTAGCAGAGAGGAGCTAGAGCCCTGTCGGTGTTTTGGGTCCGACCGCACACCCGGGATTGCCCCTCAAGGTGTTTTAGGAGTAGGACGGTGTCGACAACTGTAGCAAAATGGTTCGTGCAGATCGCACGAGGGACAGTGGACGAGGTTTACAGGTTCGGGCCGCTTAGAGATGCGTAACACCCTACGTCCTGGTGAGTATGCTTGGTGAATGTGGTTACAAGAGAGCTCTCTGGATCGAGAATACAGAGAGTTGATGTGGGTGGCTAAGTAAAATGTCGATCGTTCTAAAGGGGTGCCCCCTAGGCCTTATATACTCGACCGTGGGGCAGTACACATGGATATGATAACAACAAGTAGCTAAAAGGTAGTGAACCTCTTGAGTTTATCCCTACGTAACCCTCGCCGACTTATCCTCGCATGGCTCCATTGCATGGGGGCTTTAGCGCGGGAAAGTCGGGTCTCTGTTGCGATTTACTCGCTCGACGTTGTGGGCCTCCGGGTTTGCACCAATCTGGTCTCACGTCGCTCTGCTTTGTTGGTTGTTTCTCCCTAGGCCCACGAAAGAATGACCTTACGATTTATTGGGCCCTTGGGCCTTTCGTGAGGTCTTTTACTCCTTTAGTGGACCTGGGGGACATCTATCCCCCACAAGCCCCCGATCTTTGGGTTGATTTAGAGGTAATCAGCCCAAAGATCCCAGGTCCAACTTGCGGGTGTTTTGAAGAAAAATGATTTCCTGCTGTCTTCTCTTGCTCCGATCACTCATTTGACTGAAGCTTAGTTTCGAGTTTGTGCCTTAGAGGTCGGCATTCCAATTTGTAGGATTCTGAACTTCATTGAGTGCACCGGAGGTGCACCCAATGGGTGTAGCCCCCGAGCTTCGAGTAGATTTTAGAAAATAATCTACTCGAAGGTCTTCAGTATGGGTTATTTCCATTTGTGTTCCTTCACTTTGGTTGAGGGTTGGCTTCTTTAATCTGGTCCCACGCTTTTAGAAATCGGCTCTACCTCAACTTGGAATGATAATCCATGGGGTGCACCGGAGGTGCACCCAATGGGTGTAGCCCCCGAGCTTCGAGTGGATTTTTGAGAACAATTCACTCGAAGGTCTTCTTTTTATGTCCTTTTGCTGAAGATTATCCTTTCTGCCTATAAAAAAGTTGGCATGATGTCATCCGCGCTATGTCATCGATATTATGCTTCAGAGGTCAGCACGTATTTTGTCTTTTGCAGCCTAGTTCGCAATCCATCCATATCTTGCTAGGTAGTTGTCACATCCGGATTTCGGGGCACCAAGACCCGGGCGCGAACATAAACACCAGGTATGCTGGGACCAAGTCTCACATATATGATGTATAGTGGCACAGGATCGAATGTCACATCTTTATATATAACAAGAGATCTATACAAAATAAATAATTACATTATAAGGAGACAACGGTCCAGCAACCCAAAGTTGACTGGGAGACGACGGCCTAGACCTCTCACGAACACATCGCAGCATCTTCCAAGCGCCTCATCCTGCGGTACCTGTTCTTGACCTGTGGGGTGTGAGACAGCAAGAGTGAGCTCACATACGTTCATTGCTCAACAAGTTGTGGGGAATAATGTGCATGAACTCGCCAAAGTGTGGAGCTCATGTGAAGTGTAAGGCTTACCAAAGAGGATGGTTAGAGCTGAGCATTGCTTTTAAAGTTGGTCAAAATTTTATTAGCAATTACTAAGTATAAGTAAATACCAACCCAATTAAGTAATAGAACAAAAGTAACAACATCACCTGCGATGCAATGCATATGACAAATTGAATTTAGTTCCATAATTTAATCATGTGAGTGTCCGAGCTGCTCATGACCGTGAGCACGGCTAGTATACCAGTTTTACACTCTGCAGAGGTTGCGCATCTTTACCCACAAGTCATGTTACCCATCTGCCAAGGGATCGCGACTTCCCATACACCTCTACCGAGGAGGCGAGGCAGGGTAACACTACGAGGCCTTTACAAAGTTCCACTAGCTTCAGAAAACCCGCTACAGTTTATAGGAAGTTCCAATGCAGGAATCCCTTGCAGGACCGCCATCGCAGCAAAATCCTCCCGAGGGCCCCCCTACACTGACCACTCCCCTACTGCCCTTGCCCCTTTCGGGTAAGGTAGTCTTCCACTAGCTTTCCTAATTAATCAGCCAAGGGGTCCCATTCCTCCCTTGTGGTAGCACTGTTTTCCCGGGTGGTTCTCCATGTTCCAATTAACATAATGATCTTATCATGAACAGTAAATAACAACTGACAATAAAAGTATAATCATGAATAGTAATGTGTATCTCTATACCCAAAACCACATAAAGCAATAGCAAGTACTACCCAAAAAGTCCAGTGGTGATCAAGGTATAAAGATAGTCAAACTGAGGTAACCTATTGGGTCCCATCAAAATTAACCTATGCAGATCATTATGATTAATTAGAACATGACTGGGTAAAAAGAAGTGATCAAGGGCACAACTTGCCTGGGACTTGAGATTCCAGGTACCAGGATGATCTTCAGGTGACACGTGTCCTCACGCTAGTCGTAGCATTACAAACAAACAGTGTATAGGCAAAATTAACATTACACCAAACATATATGCAAAATACATATTAATAATCTACATGATGAAATATGATCACAGGAACAAGAATTATTAATTTTGGAGTTATAGGTTTTAAGTTATGAATTTCCAAAGATTCTATGGGCTTATTACAAGATTAATTAAGATAACAATACTTTTATATCAAAACAGTGGCACTAAATGATAAATAATAATATTACAAAATTATAGGAACTGGAATGGGCTAATTTGGACTTCATATGAATTTTCTATGAATTATTCAAATTCTAGCACTTATTTTCATATTAAAATCTATTTTCTAATTAATTTATTCAATTTACAATAGGCTCTGGACTGGGCGCAATAAACCAGGGAACTACAGGGGCCTCTGCGCAAGTTGTTTCAAGACTCAGAATACTATTTGTAGTACTGCGGGTTGATTCTAGAAAAGCACAGGGACTCTTAAGAAAGTTTCCAGGGCCGAAGGGGTATCGGGTCACAAGAGCCGACCGATCATGAATCAGGGGCTCAGATTAGAAGTTCACCCATCTGAACCGGTACAAGACTGCGGCCGCCGGATCGAAGATCGACGTCCACAATTTAATGAAGACGTGATCTATCCCTACGCGTGAGATCACGATCCAAGGATCCATATTGCCCCGCGCCTTTCCCCCAATCCTATCCTACCAATTTTGATCGTACGGCCAGGGACCCATCACGCCCCAGATTCCATCCCCGCCATCGGCCACAGATCCAATGGCCCAGATTTCTTCTTCTACCCCCGACAACCGAGCGCGGCGGAAAATATTCCCCACGGCGGCACTCCTCGCCGGAGATACGCGACCCGACGCATGGATTCCCTAATTCACGAGCTAACCGGTCCTATACGCACAGAGAATGATGGCAAACTTAGTGGGGTAGGTTGTTACCTGTGCTGTAGCGTGGGCATTGTTGTCCACGGTGTGCAGCGGGTCAGCGGCAAGGCCAAACTCCGGCGTGAAATTGGTGAGGCTTTGGGTGAACAGATTAGTCGGAGGAGGGCAGGCAAGTGACCATCACGCACTTGTGAGACATCACTGCCACACCACGGCTGCTGGGTGCTAGCACAGACACAAATCATCGCCGGCGGCGGCAGACCTTCGGCCTCTGCCATTACTCCTGCCCACGGCGAGATGCACCTGGTGGCGGCCCGTCGGACGGTGGCTTGCAACGACGGCACGGGTTCCTTCTCACCCCCAGCACGACGACGGCACACACCGGGTTCATCATCGGCGGCGGTCAGCGGATCTCCCTGCCCTCTAGCTCTCGGTGGCGATTCAATCAGAGGCTTGGCGCCCATGGGGTGTGGTTGGACGAGAGGAGGACTCGGCTTTATATTCCGGGCGGAGGAAGGCTGGGCACGAGCTCATCGGATTGATAGGGAGGATCCGTCCAGAGATCGCGTGCTTCTGTTCCGAGCCCAACGCCGCGCCATCCGCAGGGATATAGCAGGGCATTGTTGAGGAAGACGCCTGAAGGTGGGGCCCACGCGTCAGTGAGACGAAACCTGCACGTGTAGTAGCGATGCGAGGCTGACCAGCAGTGCGATTGTTGGGCCACGCGAAAGGGAATTTGGCTGGGCCATCTCAACCGAAGTAGGCCCAATGCAGGTTTGCCTTTTTATTCTTTTGTATTTTCTTTTAACTTCATAATTTAAATTCTCATTCAAATACAAACTTCATGGTAAATTTTGTTTTCTCATTAAATGTCCAGCTTAAACATGGCATGGTGAATTTATTTATTTTTTTTAATTTATTTTGTGTTAACTAGTGCTCTCTTTGTCCGATTCTAGAATTCCAATTTAGGTTTAACCCTAATTCTCATTATTATTGTATCCATATTGATATTATTTTTTTAAATGCACAAACAATTAACTCTAACATGATGCACCATTTTCTTTACTTAATATATTTAATGCAAGGATGAGAAAACCATCACAAGTAGGCAATTATTGTTTTTATATGTCTCCCCAATTCCTATACATTTTATTTCTTTCAATATTTGGGTATTACAAATCCAACCCCCCTTAACAGAAATCTCGTCCTCGAGATTTGTAAGAAAGGGGATACAACTAATTTAGTTTGTAGTCTAGATTTCAGTTTCTAGTTAGTTCAAAAATCAAAAGTCTCTCTTTTTTTTATTAGTGAGTGATTGGGTATTCAGCTACTTATTATGTTGAATCTAAGAGATGGATAAGTTAGGGCAAGCATAGCCTGGGGTAAGAAAGTTTATGGGGAAAAAGAACTGCGTGTTGGGTGGTAATGCATCTGAAGATTGTGCTTGACTTCCCTCCTTCCTTGACGTGGTTGATCTTTTCTTCTCCGGCCTTGGTCTCATTTATTCGAGGTTAGTGTATATCATCGGGGTTGGGATATATGATTAAGATAGGTATGAATGAGAGACTACATGATATAGGTTAAAAGTTGGTTTGACGTTAGATAGGGATAGATGGATTATACAATTCTTCATGACTCTATTGGTTGGATTAGATCTCATGCATATGGCTGTGTTGGTTTAAAGCACTGGTTTAGTTTCAAGTGCATGGGGGTATGGCCTTATCTTGTGTACCAGCATTAAGTAACTCACACTAGATTAGATCATATTAGATTAGATGGGATCTGGATTAGATTGGTATGACTAGCTTAGATGGATAAGATCTAGTTAATTTTGGGTTAGATCATGGTTGTTACTAGGGTGGGGTGCGAATTAGGGCAAGTTGAATCCATAAGGATAAGGTAGGCTCTTTTAGGATTAGTTAGATCTATCAGGATGACATAAGATCTTTTCAAGATAAGTTGAATCCACTAAGGTAATAGAGTATCCTTTAAGATAAGATGGAACCTTTCAAGATAATATAAATCTATTAAGGAAGAATCTTTTAAGTTTAGAGAGAATCCTTAGAGATAAGATAGATCTATTTGATATATTCTAGTTGGTCTAGTTTATCTTATAAACAGTTTAGGAGGATAAGAGATTTTTTTTAACACAATATGAACCTATGAGGATAAGATAGATTCATTTAAGTTAAGAGGAATCCATTAAAGTAAGAAATAATCTTTTAAGGTAAGAAGGATCCATTTACAATAGATACACTTTAATGGAGGATAATCTAAATTGTTTAGTTATCTCATGAATTTTATTTATTTATATTTATGTCTATACGTATATGCAGATGTAATCGTAGACATTACTCCACAACTCATCACACTCAATCAAAGATCCGAATCACACAAGTATCATAAGAACAAACATTGCAGCACATAGATACCTAAAAAAATAGTTTTGTTTTTTTTTTTGTTCATATGAGTAGGTCTCCTATTCCTAAAGTCACTTTAAGTACGGGATTTCAAAGTGTGAAATCCACATTTGTCTTTAGAATGAAAAGGTAAGAATAATTCAGAGTAAGCGGAAATAGATGAGAAAAGATTAAGGAAAGTTTAGACAAGAATCAGAGTAGCAAAGGTAAGTAAATAAAGGTTGTCCAGTTCTATCTAGGTTTCGTCCTACAGTCAACATTCCTCTGATACCACTTCTGTCACACCCGGATTTCGGGGCACCAAGACCCGGGCGCGAACATAAACACCAGGTATGCTGGGACCAAGTCTCACATATATGATGTATAGTGGCACAGGATCGAATGTCACATCTTTATATATAACAAGAGATCTATACAAAATAAATAATTACATTATAAGGAGACAACGGTCCAGCAACCCAAAGTTGACTGGGAGACGACGGCCTAGACCTCTCACGAACACATCGCAGCATCTTCCAAGCGCCTCATCCTGCGGTACCTGTTCTTGACCTGTGGGGTGTGAGACAGCAAGAGTGAGCTCACATACGTTCATTGCTCAACAAGTTGTGGGGAATAATGTGCATGAACTCGCCAAAGTGTGGAGCTCATGTGAAGTGTAAGGCTTACCAAAGAGGATGGTTAGAGCTGAGCATTGCTTTTAAAGTTGGTCAAAATTTTATTAGCAATTACTAAGTATAAGTAAATACCAACCCAATTAAGTAATAGAACAAAAGTAACAACATCACCTGCGATGCAATGCATATGACAAATTGAATTTAGTTCCATAATTTAATCATGTGAGTGTCCGAGCTGCTCATGACCGTGAGCACGGCTAGTATACCAGTTTTACACTCTGCAGAGGTTGCGCATCTTTACCCACAAGTCATGTTACCCATCTGCCAAGGGATCGCGACTTCCCATACACCTCTACCGAGGAGGCGAGGCAGGGTAACACTACGAGGCCTTTACAAAGTTCCACTAGCTTCAGAAAACCCGCTACAGTTTATAGGAAGTTCCAATGCAGGAATCCCTTGCAGGACCGCCATCGCAGCAAAATCCTCCCGAGGGCCCCCCTACACTGACCACTCCCCTACTGCCCTTGCCCCTTTCGGGTAAGGTAGTCTTCCACTAGCTTTCCTAATTAATCAGCCAAGGGGTCCCATTCCTCCCTTGTGGTAGCACTGTTTTCCCGGGTGGTTCTCCATGTTCCAATTAACATAATGATCTTATCATGAACAGTAAATAACAACTGACAATAAAAGTATAATCATGAATAGTAATGTGTATCTCTATACCCAAAACCACATAAAGCAATAGC
Organism: Zea luxurians; assembly: GCA_029449295.1. Lineage (NCBI taxonomy): Eukaryota > Viridiplantae > Streptophyta > Magnoliopsida > Poales > Poaceae > Zea > Zea luxurians. Next base: position 4,128,374 of record JAOPSE010000134.1, on the reverse strand, counting down.
AAGTACTACCCAAAAAGTCCAGTGGTGATCAAGGTATAAAGATAGTCAAACTGAGGTAACCTATTGGGTCCCATCAAAATTAACCTATGCAGATCATTATGATTAATTAGAACATGACTGGGTAAAAAGAAGTGATCAAGGGCACAACTTGCCTGGGACTTGAGATTCCAGGTACCAGGATGATCTTCAGGTGACACGTGTCCTCACGCTAGTCGTAGCATTACAAACAAACAGTGTATAGGCAAAATTAACATTACACCAAACATATATGCAAAATACATATTAATAATCTACATGATGAAATATGATCACAGGAACAAGAATTATTAATTTTGGAGTTATAGGTTTTAAGTTATGAATTTCCAAAGATTCTATGGGCTTATTACAAGATTAATTAAGATAACAATACTTTTATATCAAAACAGTGGCACTAAATGATAAATAATAATATTACAAAATTATAGGAACTGGAATGGGCTAATTTGGACTTCATATGAATTTTCTATGAATTATTCAAATTCTAGCACTTATTTTCATATTAAAATCTATTTTCTAATTAATTTATTCAATTTACAATAGGCTCTGGACTGGGCGCAATAAACCAGGGAACTACAGGGGCCTCTGCGCAAGTTGTTTCAAGACTCAGAATACTATTTGTAGTACTGCGGGTTGATTCTAGAAAAGCACAGGGACTCTTAAGAAAGTTTCCAGGGCCGAAGGGGTATCGGGTCACAAGAGCCGACCGATCATGAATCAGGGGCTCAGATTAGAAGTTCACCCATCTGAACCGGTACAAGACTGCGGCCGCCGGATCGAAGATCGACGTCCACAATTTAATGAAGACGTGATCTATCCCTACGCGTGAGATCACGATCCAAGGATCCATATTGCCCCGCGCCTTTCCCCCAATCCTATCCTACCAATTTTGATCGTACGGCCAGGGACCCATCACGCCCCAGATTCCATCCCCGCCATCGGCCACAGATCCAATGGCCCAGATTTCTTCTTCTACCCCCGACAACCGAGCGCGGCGGAAAATATTCCCCACGGCGGCACTCCTCGCCGGAGATACGCGACCCGACGCATGGATTCCCTAATTCACGAGCTAACCGGTCCTATACGCACAGAGAATGATGGCAAACTTAGTGGGGTAGGTTGTTACCTGTGCTGTAGCGTGGGCATTGTTGTCCACGGTGTGCAGCGGGTCAGCGGCAAGGCCAAACTCCGGCGTGAAATTGGTGAGGCTTTGGGTGAACAGATTAGTCGGAGGAGGGCAGGCAAGTGACCATCACGCACTTGTGAGACATCACTGCCACACCACGGCTGCTGGGTGCTAGCACAGACACAAATCATCGCCGGCGGCGGCAGACCTTCGGCCTCTGCCATTACTCCTGCCCACGGCGAGATGCACCTGGTGGCGGCCCGTCGGACGGTGGCTTGCAACGACGGCACGGGTTCCTTCTCACCCCCAGCACGACGACGGCACACACCGGGTTCATCATCGGCGGCGGTCAGCGGATCTCCCTGCCCTCTAGCTCTCGGTGGCGATTCAATCAGAGGCTTGGCGCCCATGGGGTGTGGTTGGACGAGAGGAGGACTCGGCTTTATATTCCGGGCGGAGGAAGGCTGGGCACGAGCTCATCGGATTGATAGGGAGGATCCGTCCAGAGATCGCGTGCTTCTGTTCCGAGCCCAACGCCGCGCCATCCGCAGGGATATAGCAGGGCATTGTTGAGGAAGACGCCTGAAGGTGGGGCCCACGCGTCAGTGAGACGAAACCTGCGCGTGTAGTAGCGATGCGAGGCTGACCAGCAGTGCGATTGTTGGGCCACGCGAAAGGGAATTTGGCTGGGCCATCTCAACCGAAGTAGGCCCAATGCAGGTTTGCCTTTTTATTCTTTTGTATTTTCTTTTAACTTCATAATTTAAATTCTCATTCAAATACAAACTTCGTGGTAAATTTTGTTTTCTCATTAAATGTCTAGCTTAAACATGGCATGGTGAATTTATTTATTTTTTTTAATTTATTTTGTGTTAACTAGTGCTCTCTTTGTCCGATTCTAGAATTCCAATTTAGGTTTAACCCTAATTCTCATTATTATTGTATCCATATTGATATTATTTTTTTAAATGCACAAACAATTAACTCTAACATGATGCACCATTTTCTTTACTTAATATATTTAATGCAAGGATGAGAAAACCATCACAAGTAGGCAATTATTGTTTTTATATGTCTCCCCAATTCCTATACATTTTATTTCTTTCAATATTTGGGTATTACAGTAGTGTAATTTATTTGCTCTGTGACTGATTGGACATTTGATGGACGTTCTCTGTCTAGTCTTCAAGTCGTGTCCGTCGACCATATTTTGCACTCTACTGGCTATATTTGGCTTCCCTCTAACTCTCGCTGATATCTCATTTTTGTCTTGAGGCATTCACTGCGTGCCCTGCACAGATGTGACCATTTTGAAAAATATACTGATAATTCCTGGGCGTCCCCCCCCAATGGGTGTGGGCAAGGGACGGCTTGGTACGCTGAGTGTTTTAGCCGGCTGCTTCTGAGTAGTAATGTGATGGGACGGCGAGTGTAATCATATCCTTTGCGCTGTTGACTGGAGTCCCAATGGGTGTAGTGTTGCATGACGTGTCTCCAGACGGGTGGAAGTGCTTATTGAATGCTTTGCGACTGTTCAGTGACCGCAGTTGGAGGTGAGCGGTTGCCTTTCCCTTCTATAAATAACGCTGTTGCCCCTCTGGTTTTTTCACATCTCTTCGCTGTTCTTTACTGCTTCCTTCTCTTCTCTCCCGTCTGCTTCCGCCATGGGCAAGAGCAACAAGCGCAAGCGCGAACCGACTCCTCCATCGGAGGATTTCGGTGACTCGGAATACTCGGAGGAGGAGTTCTCCTCCGAGTCCGAGGGATCTCCGGCTCCCGTCTCTCCCCCGGCGTCGTCCGATGACTCAGACGACTCCCAGGGGATAGCCGCGGAAGTCTGGACATACATCCGGGCCGTCGAGCGCTCCGGGCTCGAGGGCTCGGATGAGTCGGAGTACTCCTCGGATGAGGAGGACTCGGACGGCGGCGGCGAGGGCGAGGACGACGACGACGACGACGGCGACGACGACGACGGTGGCGACGACGACGGCAACGGCAGCGGCAGGGGCAGCGGCGACGGCGGTAGGAATGGTGACGGCGGCGGCAGCAGGGGCAGCACCAAAGGCGGCAGCGGCAAGGGCAGCAAGGCCAGTGGCTAAACGCCACTGGTCTTTAGATATTAGTATAGTGTAGTTAGAATAATGTAGTAGTAATGTAGAGTAGTATAGCGTAGTATAGTAGTAGTAGTAATGTAATGTAGTAATAGTAGGGAAGCATCAACTCGCAAAGAGTTGATTTGTAAACTTATTGTCTTCCCTTAATGAAAGAATGACGTTGGCTTCTTCTTGATGACTCGCTTTGCTTGATTATAAAACTGATTCTTTTGAGACAGTAGACGAATAACTTGGACATCATACTGACGCTTCCAGAAGTAGCTGCCGAGTAATCTTGTAGTCAGTATCGACGTTTTAGAAGTAATGCCGAGCGACTGAACGCTATACCAGCGTCTTAGAGGCAATGCCGAGTGATTGAAGGTCGACGTCGGCATTTTAGAAGTAATGCCGAGCGATTGAACATGAGATCGGCGTTTTAGAGGCAACACCGAGTGATTGAAGGTCGACGTCGGCATTTTAGAAGTAATGCCGAGCGATTGAACATGAGATCAGCGTTTTAGAGGCAACGCCGAGTGATTGAAGGTCGCCGTCGGCATTTTAGAAGTAATGCCGAGCGATTGAACATGAGATCAGTGTTTTAGAGGCAACACCGAGTGATTGAAGGTCGACGTCGGCATTTTAGAAGTAATGCCGAGCGATTGAACATGAGATCAGCGTTTTAGAGGCAACGCCGAGTGATTGAAGGTCGCCGTCGGCATTTTAGAAGTAATGCCGAGCGATTGAACACGAGATCAACGTTTTAGAGGCAACGCCGAGTGATTGAAGGTCGCCGTCGGCATTTTAGAAGTAATGCCGAGCGATTGAACATGAGATCAGTGTTTTAGAGGCAACGCCGAGTGATTGAAGGTCGCCGTCGGCATTTTAGAAGTAATGCCGAGCGATTGAACACGAGATCAGCGTTTTAGAGGCAACGCCGAGTGACTGGATGGTGACGTCGGCACTTTTAGAGGTAATGCCGAGCGACTGAATATGAAATCAGCGTTTTAGAGTCAACGCCGAGTGTTAGCAGGTCGACGTCGGCATTTTAGAGGTAATGCCGAGCGATTGAACACGAGACCAGCGTTTTAGAGGCAACGCCGAGTGATAGCAGGCCGCATGAGCTATTTTGAGGATGATAACCGAGTGATGAGGTGGCCCATCGGCTTTTTGGAAATAACTGCCGAATGACCACGTGGCACGCTGGTTTTGGAAATAACCGCCGGGTGATGACTGGGTACTTTTTAAAACGGTATCTGGCTCGAGAATATCCCATAAGAGCTGCGCTTTTAGCCGCCTTTGCTTTCCGTGCCCTAGTTCTTGCATTCCCGCTTCCGAATCCTCTTTGCTTCTCGCCTCCAATCTGCTCGCTGGTAGAATCGAGATGGCGCCCAAGAGGAAAATCGCGAGCTCGTCCGCTGTGGTGATTCCTCCAATCGATCCCAACAGCCAGTTGCCTTTTGCAGGTAACCACATGTCCATCATTTCTGAAGCTGAACTCCTCCACCTCGTGTCCATCGGGGTTCTTCCTCCGCGGGAACTCTGTTCTTGGCGGATTTGCCACGGGACTACTGTCCCGACAGAGGATACCCACGAGTCTGTAGTTTACGCTCCTTTTCTTCTCCGCGGCCTTGGCCTTCCCATCTCTCCCTTTTTCCGTGGTCTCCTTGATTTCTACCACATTAACTTGACCCATCTGAACCCTAACTCAATTCTGCAAATCTCCATCTTCGTTCACTTATGCGAAGCCTTTCTTGGCGTGCTGCCGCATTTCGGCTTATGGAAATACCTGTATCATTGTCGCCCTGGGATGGCCGGGGGACAACATCAGTTGGTCGGGGGTGCCAGTTTGGAGATGCGCCGGGGACGGAAAACTGAATACCTTGAGATTCCCCTTAAAGACAGCATTAAGGGATGGCGTCTAGAGTGGTTCATAGTTGATAATTATGGAAATTCTCTCCCCCCCGGTCGGGAAGACAGCCAGACGTTCTGTCACACCCGGTTTTGGAAGGCAAACCGAATGCGAACTATGTACGTGCCAGGATCAGAACTCACGTACACAGCGATTACATAAATGAACATCGTCGCACAATGCTCGAATAATAACATAAAAGAGTATTAACTTATTACATCACAGAGTCATAGACATCCACATAGTCATCAAGTTAACAGTTAAATCAAAGTGCTAGCGAAACGCAGTAAAGATAAGGCCTTCACAGGCAGCTGACTGGGGGTTGCCGCCAACCCACACCTAGAATTCGTCGTAGTCTTGGAACTCCTGGAAGTCTCCTTCCACGGCTTCGCCTTCTCCTGAGCAGTGGTTACAATGCGGACAACCTGGTGTTTGGTGGTAAAGCAAGGATGAGTACACATCAACGTACTCAGCAATTGTCCCGTTTGGCTGAAGTGGACTAGCTTTATGTGGGGTTAGGCTCAAGCAGTTGCTTTTAGTTGGTCAGGTATTTATCTTTAGTAGAAGCCAGATTTTAGCATTAACCAACCCATGAACCATTCCCTCATCGAGGAACAACATCATCATATTCGAACCAAAACCATAACATAATCCTTGTATCTCGAACCATCCGTATCTCTAATCAAAGAGGATCCCAAGGCTGCTCTTAACCGTGAGCATGACTGATATATCAGTTTCACTACTCTCTGCAGAGGTCGCACACTTTACCCATGAGCCGTGATTCCCTCTCTAGCCCGGGCTTGCAAGACCCTTATTCACTCCCAAGGTGAATGGCCAGGGATTCACTACGTAGCCTTTACAAAGATTCCCTAGAGACCATAGCTGCCCGTTAGGTTTCTCCAGTTTGATAAACACAGTACTCCTCCCCGCAGGAGAGTGACTAACAAAAGCGAAACGAAAGAACCTCGGCACTCAGCCTCGGCAGAGCAAGCACTGTGCCTGGACCCCTTTGACGGCACGACGGCGAAGCAACTACACCTCTAGTTCCTCTAATTAATTAGCTAAGGGCACCCCATTTCACCCTCATGGTTGCACTGTTATCCCGGGTGGTCTCTCAACGAACAGGTCCTTACGGAGAGGTACTCAGGAAACAGCCTGAGCCCCCTAGAGTATCACAAGATCATCAACATCATCAGGATAACAGTATCATAAATATTCACATCATGTTCATTTATTAAGTTAAGGCAGTAGCAGAATGCTAACCATAATAGCCCATAAGGTCATCAAGGATAAAGTAAAGTGTAAAGCTAGTCAATCCTTAGGTTTCAAGTAAGTAATGCGGGGTAGTAAGTTATAAATGAATAGGACATAATGGGTCAGAGGACACTTGCCTTCACCAAACTGCTGATCAGAGACTTCCTTTGCAACTTCCTCGGGAAACACAGACTGCTCGTTGTCTACGTAAAGTAATCATTCACACTATGCACTTGGGAAATAACAAACAAAAACAATATACCAAACATATGCAGCAGAGAGATCACCAGTTCATAATAGAAAAGGGATAGGCACTCTGGTATTCTCTAGGTCTAGGGTAGAGGACTATACAAAAGGATTCATTATCCACTACTCAGGTTTAAGTCAGTGGTGGGGGTTAAATCATTACATAGTGTTAAGTCCATAAACTTAAGTGCTCCAACTTTTATTGAAGTCTACTATCTTTTATTTATCTCAAATAGGGTTCCCATAACATTAATTTTACCCTAATGATCAACTATTAATTGAGACATAGAAACAGCAGGGAAACATTGCTTAAACAGATAGATAATAATATTATGAACATTTTGCAATTTGAAGCACCTAATTTGGAGTTCATATGGCAAAGTTATGAATTTTACAAGTTTAGGGGTTAAAAATATACCCTAAGTACCTATTTTGAATTAAATAAAAGGTCCGAGGACCTAACTGTAAGAAACCAGGGACGGCGGGTTCAAATTCCAGAAAACAGGGGGGCTCTTTAAGAAAACGCGCGGGCGAAGGGGTATCGGACTCCTACGGCCGTCGGATCTCAGACGGACGGCTAGGATTAGATCCTGCGGGCGGGCGCGCGGGCGTGCGGCGGCCTGGGTGGCTGACAGGCGGGACCGGCAGGCAGCGCGAGCGCGCGGGCGGGCTGACAGGCGGGACCGACGGGCAGCGCGAGCGCGCGGGCGGGCTGATAGGCGGGACCCAAACGGCAGGGAGACGGGGTGTGGGGGAAGCGGGCCTGGGCCGCTGGATCTCCGACGGACGGCCAGGATCAGGTTTGGCCTAATTAAAACGGGACCGCCCGATCTAGGACGGACGGTGGGGATTGGGTGGCCGGCCTGGGCTTCTCCTACGGCTGGCTGGGGCGGCGGCGCTCGTCCCCGCGGCGGAGAACTCGCCGGAGACGAGGGGCGCAGGCGCTTGGCGGGTCTCTGGGGCGACCTGAGTGGCCGGGAAGGTTGGGAAGGGCACGGGGAATTCTTTGGTGGGGTCCGGGTCGGGGCAGGGGCACCGGAGGGGGGCGGTTCACGGCGGAGTGGTTCGGCGGCGGCATAAATCTACTCCGGCGAGGAATTAAACGCAGCAGAGAGCAAAACAAAGGTCAATAGGGGCGGGAGAGGTTCTTTACCTCAAGGCGGGCTCCGGGGACTCCTCGGTGGCGGCGATGACGCGACGGTGACCCGGGGCGACGGTGGCGGACCTCAGCGGCTGCACGGAGGACGGCGGGTGAGCGCGGGCAGAGAGAAATAGGGAGGGGGAGAGGGAATTGGGGCGCGTCCCGGGTTGCGGACGCCGGGGCGAAGCTCACCGTGGCAATGGACACGGCGGAGCTCCAACGGCGGCCGGGAAACGAGCTCAGGACGGCGGGGGTTTATGGCGGCGGCGCTCTGACGTGCGCGCAGCGAGGGGGAGGGTGAGAGAGGGGCCTGCAGGTGCGCAAATGAGGGAGGGGGAGAGGGCGAGTGGGGCTCTGGGCTCTAGTGGCCGAGGCGAGGTGGTGGCGAGCTCCACGCGCGACGTGAGCGCGGAGTCCGCGGCACGCGCGGCGGCGGTTACGCGGAGACGACGGGGCTGACAGCCCGGGCCCGCGAGCAGAGAGAGAGAGGAAAGCGGGCGCGGGCGCGGAGAAGGCGGCCGCGCTGACGGGCGGGCCCGCCAGGGCAGAGAGAGAAGGGGGGGAGGCGCGCACGCGGGATGGGCCTAGCTGGGCCGAAAGGCTGAGGGGGGGCGGGGAGTGGGCTTCTTTCCCTTTTCTTTTTAATCTGGAATTGTTTTCTCTTTTCTTTTTATTTTCTCTATTTGATTCAAATTCAAATAAGCCACAAATTCAAATTAGACTTTCTAAGAATTATGCACCAAACAAAAGTGAAATCTAGGGTTCAACATGATGCAACAATTCATACTCCCTTGGAGTTTGAGCTAATAGACTATAGTTACAAATAAAATAACCACTTTTCTCCTATAGAAATGAGAAAGAAAAGATTGGGGAAGGATGAGAAAAGGGAAGTAACACCTGAATTTGTGAATACGAGCAAAGAAATTTTATACCCCCAAATTCAGGGTGTTACACGTTCGCACCCCAAGCTGGACCGAGTCTCCCACAGATGAGGAGGTAGCTGAAGCAGGTGTGTTGCTAGCTGAAGTTGGACTGCTGAAAGAGAGAGGTCTAACTGCTGAAGCTGTGGTTGCTGACTTCGTTTTCAAGAACATTCAGCCACTGAAAGATAGGGTCCACCCAGCTTATCTGTATCGAGGGCTAGCCGACTCAACTCGGGTTACCAACAGGAGAATCCCTTCTGCAGACTTGGTGAGCCGATTGGAAATGATTCTCAGGGGCAAGGTGTCTAATGTTGGAGCTCCGGTGGCGTACTCGGCCTGGAATTTGCCTCCTGCCAAAGTCTTCACTCTTTTCGTGTCAAATCCACCTGCGACTGATGGCAATTTGGGCCTTAGAACGCGACCCTCTGATGAAGAAGTCAGTGCTTTGGTTGCCTCGCTTGGGGAGATTCCTGATGACGAACGACAAGTCCATTTTGAGGTGCCTTTAGATCCTAACGATGCAGAAATAAGTGCTATGCTTGATATGCTGGCTGAAGATTCTTCTGATGCTACTCCTGCTGGGACATTGGCGGTGGCGCCTCTCCCAGAAGCTGGTACAACCTTGGATGTTCAGAGACCTGTCCGTGTTCGCCCGAGACGTCCTTGCCGAGCCAATCAAACTGATCTTTCTGCTGATGAGCAGAAAAAGAAAAAGAGACGTCTTCGGCAAGTATCTAGTTTGGATCGGGGCGCTGGTCCCTCGGTTCCTGCTGCTGAGGAGGTTCTCGTGCCTGAATTTACTGATGCTGACCCCAATGGGTGTGGTATGTCTGTTGTTGATCCCAATGGGGGTGTTGCCTGTGTTGCTGATGAAGACGACAGGGAGGAAGAGAATGAGGTCCCTCTGACTCGGAAGAACAGTCGGCAATTCCTCGCCAGTGGTGAAAGTAGTGGAGTTCCCTCTCCTGCTTTGTCTGCCCTCATTGGTCTGCAAGAACTGTCCCTGGCCAACTTTGATCAAACTCTTGAGGATATGGTCCCAGAGGACTTGTTATCAGAGCCAGTGGATGATGATGCGATGGAGGCTTGCGCTGTCGTGCCTGATGCTGGGTTGAGGTCATCCCGTGCCTCGTCGACCTTAGAGCGCGATCTCGAGGGTCGGGATGCTAACTTGGATTGTCCTGGTTCCATGGAAGTGGCTGAAGGCCCGTCAACCTTAGAGGTGGTTACTGCGGAGAGTCTGGACCTCAAGAATGGTGCTGACACATGCCCAGCCCCCGAGGATGTCGTCGGGGATGACTTAGCTCGGGTGAAGAGTGTAAGCCACTGCCCAGCCCCCGAGGGTGCTGCCGGGGATGATCCGGCTCAAGTGGGTAGTGCCAACTATGACCCAGCCCCCGAGGGTGCCCAAGCAGGGTCTCCTTCCTGCACTTCCATGGACGTTCACGCGGGATCACCTCCACACTCTGGCTGCATGGTGGTAGCCCAAACTTTGGACCAGGGGGTCGCTTTAGAGGGCAGCATCCCCGCTGATCGGGCGTTCGGCTCTGTTGAAGGCGCTGAGCTGATTCCTACTGGTCCGTTGCAAGCTGCTTCGGGTGGTGGCCTTGCGCCTGGTTATCAGCTGATTTCTCCTGATTTGGGGATCCCTTCGTTCTTTTCCAACCTCCAGGTACTGTGCTGTTTTTTAGCTTGATCTTTACATTGCATGAACTTTTGTCATTATGCTCATTTGTTCTTCTCATCAGGTTTTGGTGGATGGGATGGCCAGCCAGCTGAGATCGCAGGGTGCTTCCGTCCTAGAAGTGGCTTCGTCTCTTACGTGTTGGAATCCAGTGTCACTTCATCATCGTGTATCCGAGTTGGAGGCAACTAACGCTGGTTAGTGCCCTTTTTCTTTTCTTCGCCTTTGTTGTGGACTGTTTTACCTTCTGACCTCGTTTTGTTCGATTACCTCTTGCTAGGAATGACTCGGCAGATTGCAATTCTTGAGGAAAAACATTCTCGAGATCAGGCTGAATTGGCCCAGCGATGCACTGATTTTGAGGAAAAGTACTCTCAAAGTCAGATTGAGCTGAGTCAGGTCTCCACTGCCTTAGATGATGCCAATGCACTGAGTTCTTCTCTTCATGCTCAGCTCGACTCTGAAAAGGTGATATACGAAACTGTGCTTTGTCTTGCCGTGCTCCTATTACTTGCTTGGTTTTTTGAAGGAACTGACTTGTGCCTGCAGGAAGAAAAACGTATCCTTGCTGCTTCTCGTGACAATCTTGACAGGTTGTATCGAGATTCTAGCAATTCGCTGACTATCTTGGAAAGGAGTCATCGCTTCACCATGGAAGAATTAGACCTCCAACGTCGTAAGCTGCAGGAATCCATGAAGGAGGTAACCCGGCTTAAGCAGTTGATATCAGCGAAGGATGCTACTATCAAAGGGCTCCGAGCTTCCAAAAAATCCATTGCCCAGGAGTTAGAGAGCGCTCGACTGGCTGCTAAAACTGCTGAAGAAACTTCTGTTACTCTCAAGGCCCAACGCGACAAAGCCCTGGACAAGGCTATTCGGGCGGGACGAATCTTGATGAGGAGACCCGGCGTGGTTGTTCCTGAAGACATAAGGGCTGACGTGAACGCCGCCCCTGATTCCTCGAGTCGCCCTTCTTCGTCGGTCGCTCCTGAGAAAGATGTTGCAAAATAGAAAAACATTTTGCGTGCCCCAAGCGCGCGGTTTGCATGATCGAGTATTTGTTAGAGGACACCAGTTTACCATTCGAATGACATAATTACTCTCTCATTGTATCAGAATTTATTAGTTAATGAGTTGGTAGTAATGACGCATGATGATTATGAAATTTGTTTGCGGGATATGGAAGTCATCCCCTGAATTATATAGGCGCGAGCATGTTGCACCGGTCTTAAGTTGCTGCCAACTTAAGTCGATCGTTGCGTTTGTAGGGCATAGTGGTCACCCTAAGTTAAGTAAGCGTGAGCATGTTGCACCGCCTTAAGTCGTTGCCGACTTAAGTCGATTGCTCCGTTAGCAGGGCATAGTGGTCACCCTGAGTTAAGTAAGCGTGAGCATGTTGCACCGCCTTAAGTCGTTGCCGACTTAAGTCGATTGCTCCGTTAGCAGGGCATAGTGGTCACCCTAAGTTAAGTAAGCGTGAGCATGTTGCACCGCCTTAAGTCGTTGCCGACTTAAGTCGATTGCTCCGTTAGCAGGGCATAGTGGTCACCCTGAGTTAAGTAAGCGTGAGCATGTTGCACCGCCTTAAGTCATTGCCGACTTAAGTCGATTGCTCCGTTAGCAGGGCATAGTGGTCACCCTGAGTTAAGTAAGAATGCAAGTCAATCGTAAATGAATTGAGTATCCTCGAGACCTCTTTTTTATTGATGACATATTCCCACTTTACAGAGTACATCATCATCATCCCAGCAGTTTTGAGGTACAGCTAGGGATAAAACTTTCTGAGGTGTTCTATGTTCCAGGAGTTCCCAACTTCTGTGCCATCCATCTGAGTGAGGCGATACGATCCAGGCCGAGTGACTTCTGCTACCACGAAGGGTCCTTCCCATAAGGGTGATAACTTGTGTCGTCCCTCTCCCGTTAGAATTCGGCGGAGGACGAGATCTCCTACTGAGAAGAATCGTTGTCGCACAGCCTTATCGTGATAGCGCCTTAGAGTCTGCTGGTACCTTGCTGATTGGATTACTACGTTTAACCGTTCTTCCTCGAGTACATCTATGTCCTCCAGCCTGGTGGTCTCAGCTTCTGCTATGCTTTCAAAGATCAGCCTTGGCGCCCCAAACTTGAGATCAGCAGGTAGCACTGCCTCCGACCCATAGACCATGAAGAAAGGAGTGTTTCCATGCAAAGCTCGACTAGGTTGGGTTCTTAGGCTCCAAACAACATAGGGTAATTCCCTTATCCACTTTCCTGCGAATTTTTCATTCTTATCGAAGATCTTTTTCCTGAGTGCATCCAATATCATCCCGTTGGCTCGCTCAACTTGCCCGTTGGCTCTTGGATGGGCTACAGATGCATACTTGATTTGAATGCTCTTTTGCTCGCAGAAGTCAAAGAATTCTGAACTTGTGAAGTTGGATCCTAAATCAGTTATGATGCTGTTTGGTATCCCGAATCTGAATATTATGTCTTGTATGAATTCCACGGCCTTAGCAGAGGTTAGGGAGGCAATGGGCTTGAATTCTATCCATTTAGTGAACTTGTCAATTGCTACCAATACATGAGTGTATCCCCCTTGAGCTTTCTTGAAAGGTCCAATCATATCCAGTCCCCAGCATGCGAAAGGCCAAGTTACTGGTATGGTCTGCAGTTGCTGTGCTGGCATGTGTTGCTGCCTTGACAAGTATTGGCAGGTCTCGCACCTTCGAACTAACTCGGCTGCATCGTTCTTTGCTGTTGGCCAATAGAATCCTGACCTGAAGACCTTCCCGACTAGTGTTCTGGAGGCTGCATGTATTCCACATTGCCCAGCATGGACTTCTTCCAGAAGTTGCTTTCCAGTGGATGGGAGAATGCACTTCATGAAGACGCCTGATGCACCCCTTCTGTATAATGTCTCTCCAATAAGTGTATAGTGAGCCGACTGTCTTGCAATGCGCTCTGCCAAATTTTTGTCGTCTGGTTCCTCTTCATTCTTTATATACTTAATGATCGGCCTCCTCCAGTCATCAAGGTCTGACTCGGGTTGATCTATGATGTTGCATTCTTCTGTCTGATCCATTGAGATACTTGGCCGCAGAATTTCTTGCACGAAAACCCCGGGTGGGACCTGAGTTCGACCGGACCCCAGTTTGGACAGTACGTCGGCTGCTGTGTTCCGATCTCTTTCTACATGATGAAATTCCAGACCCTTGAATTTATCTTCCAGCTTTCGGACGGCAGTGCAGTATTTTCCCATTGAATCGCTTGAGCAATCCCACTCCTTGTTTATCTGGCTGATGACTACCAGAGAGTCTCCGTATACCATTAATCTTTTGACGCCCAACGATATGGCAATGTTCAATCCATGGATCAAAGCTTCATACTCGGCTGCATTGTTGGAGGCTGGGAATAGCAACTGGAGGGCGTACTTGAGGTGTTCGCCTCCAGGCGCAGTGAAGAGAATCCCTGCTCCTGCTCCCTGCAGCTTTAGTGAGCCATCAAAATACATTCGCCATACTTCTGCAGTCTCCGGGTTGTCTGGTACTTGTTGTTCAGTCCACTCCGATACGAAATCAACCAGTGCTTGAGTTTTGATGGCAGTGCGAGGTCGGAACTCGATGTCATGAGATCCCAGCTCACAAGCCCACTTGGCTATTCGACCGATGGCTTCCTTGTTGTGAAGAATATCCCCTATTGGAAAACTTGTGACTACTATGACTTTGTGGTCGTCAAAGTAGTGACGTAGCTTGCGGGCAGTTAGAAGTACTGCGTACAATAGCTTCTGAACTTGAGGGTACTTTTTCTTCGAGGGGCCTAGGACTTCACTAATGAAGTAGACAGGATGTTGTATTGGATAGGCATGTCCTTCTTCTACTCGCTCGACTACTAACGCGGTGCTTACCACGTGAGTCGTACAAGAGATATACAGTAGCAAATCTTTAGCCGGTTGAGTTGTCGTAGCTCGCCGAGGTGGTTTCAGTACTGGTGGTGTTGTCAAGAATTTTTTCAGAGCATCTAGAGCTTCTTGCGCTTCTGAAGTCCATTGAAACTTATCCACCTTCTTGAGTAACTTGTAAAATGGCAGACCTTTTTCTCCCAGCCTGGATATAAATCTGCTTAGAGCTGCCATACATCCAGTAAGTCGCTGAACCTTCTTCTGCGATCGAGGTGCTTCCATCTTCATGATAGCTTCAATCTTATCTGGATTAGCCTCAATTCCCCGGTGGCTGACAATAAACCCGAGCAACTTTCCGGCTGGTACCCCGAAAACACATTTCTCGGGATTAAGCTTCCATCTATACCGCCTCAGACTGTTGAAAACCAGTTGCAAGTCTTCGATGAAGTCTTTTGAGTCCTGTGTTTTGATTACCACATCATCCACATAGGCTTCCACACGCTTGCCCCAGTGATCGGCTAAGCATGTTTGAATGGCTCTCTGGTAAGTTGCTCCAGCGTTTTTGAGGCCAAACGGCATGGAGGTATAACAGAAAGCACCAAACGGAGTAATGAATGCCGTTTTTTCTTCATCTTCCTTTGCCAGACTAATCTGATGGTATCCAGAATAGCAATCCAGGAAAGACAGCATAGAACATCCAGCGGTGGAGTCCACCACCTGATCTATCCTCGGGAGCCCGAAAGGATCCTTCGGACAGTGTTTGTTGAGATCAGTATAATCAACACACATGCGCCAATCCACTTTATTCTTTTTGAGTACAAGAACAGGGTTGGCTAGCCACTCGGGATGTAACACTTCTCTAATGAATCCAGCTGCGACCAAGCGAGCTAACTCAGTGTGAATGGCCTCTCTCTTGTCAGGCGTGAAACGACGTAGTTTTTGCCGAATCGGCCTTGCCTGGGGATAAACCTTCAGTTTGTGCTCGGCCAGTTCTCTTGGGACTCCCGGCATATCCGCAGGTTGCCATGCGAATACATCTCGGTTATCTTGCAGAAACCGGACGAGCGCGCTTTCCTATTTGTCATCCAAGCTGGAGCTGATGATAGCCGTCTTGCGCTCATCAGCGAACCCCAGGTTGATTCTCTTGGTTTCTTCAGTCGGCCGCATAGAGGTCGCGGTCTGAGCTTCGCTCGCTGGTACTGCGAGGTCCTCCTCAGGCTTAGAGTTCGCCAGTGTGGAGGGGGCCGTCGATGGCTTGGCGGTGAGGGCTGCTTGAATAGCCACTCGGAAACACTCTGCGGCGCCTTGGAAGTCGGCGCGCACAGTTATGATCCCTTGCGGTCCTGGCATCTTCAGTATCATGTATGTGTAGTGCGGAATGGCCATGAACTTGGCCAATCCAGGCCTCCCGATGATGGCGTTGTACCCGCAGTCGAAGTTCGCTACTTCAAACCTCAGGAACTCGGTTCTGTAGTTCTCCGGAGTTCCGAAGGTGACTGGCATGTAGATGTGGCCCAGCGGGTACTCCCCTTCCGTCGGCACGATGCCAAAGAAAGGAGTGTCTGACTCGTGGAGCTCTTTGAGGTGAACTCCCAAGCCTTGGAGTGTCCGGGGGAAGGTGACGTTGATGCTGCTCCCCCCGTCCACTAACACCTTCTTCACCCGGCTCTCTCGGATCACCGGATCGACGAGAAGCGGTTATTTGCCCGGATGGTCGAAGTTGAGCCATTGATCTGCCCGAGTGAAGGTGATCGGGTGCTCCGACCACCGGTATGGGGCGGGAGGGCCGGTGGTCGCCACCAGTATCTGGCGATCGTGGAGCTTTTGTTGTCTTCTGTTCTCCTGCGATCCGTGTCCGCCGAAGATGACGTTGACCTCCCTGTCAACGCGTGGGAAGGCTCCTCCTCCTCCCTCCTCCTGCCGATGGGGTTGTCGTGGTTCATCTGGTCCTCCCCTCGGCGGAGGAGGAGGTAGAGGTTGGAAAGGTCGGCCGTGTCCGACGGAATGCTTGAAGTCTCGGCAGTTATGAAGAGTGTGGCGCATGTCCTTGTGGTACGGGCACTGGGCGTCGAGGATGTCGTCCAACGTGCGTTCGCCTCCTCGAGGTCCTCCTCGGGCGCGAGAGGCAGGTGGTCCGGCAGCGTGCACTTCTTCGCGAGGCCTCTTCTCCCATCGTTTGTCGGGTTGCTGGTTCGTGTCGCGTCGTGGTGCTGCTGGTGTGGGCTTTGCTCCTCCGATGAGGTCCTGGGCTCGCTCGTCGGCGGTGATGTAGAGGTCGGCTTCCCGGAACAGCTCCTCGGAGGTAGTCGGTGCCCTCTGTAGTATGGCTCGGACGAAAACCGAGTCATTGGAGCCTCTGTAGAAGTCCTCGATCACGGCTGCCTCCGTGACCTCAGGGATACGATTTCTCATGGTTTGAAACCTTTTGAGGTATGACCGGAGAGTCTCGTCCCCCCGACGCTTGATGGATTTGAGGTCCCACGGTTGCGCCGGTTGTCGGAGAGGGACTGGAAGTTGGCGGTGAAGCGTCGACTGAAGTCGCCCCAGACGTCGATGCAGTGTCGGGGCAGATGTCGCAGCCATTGCAGCGCGTCTTGCCCAAGGACGATGGGTAAGTATGCGGTCATCACGTCTTCGGACGCCCCGGTAGCTCGAGCAGCGGTGGTGTAGACGGCTAGCCAACCCCATGGATCCTGTTTAGGTTCATATTTGTCAACATTGGATACCTTGAAGTTGGGAGGCCATTGGATGGCCCTAAGGCGCGGAGTGAGGGCGGACACTCCACACGTGTCCTCCTGTCGTCGAGGACGATGTCTGTCCCGGGGAGGGGAGTTGTGATTGTGATTCCTCGACCGTCCCCGGGTGGTTCCGCTAGTTGAAGCCGTTGCCGACTCAGTCCTGGTAGCTTGGCTCTGAGTCGGGATGCCATGATCCCTGTCATACTCCTCCCGACGGCGAATCTCGTTCTCATGCCGCCGCTCGCGTGAAGCATTGATGGAGCTTCGCGCGTCTCGGCGACTGTTGATGGCGTGTCGTAGATCGTTCGGCGGGTGAGCAAGCGGTAGAAGATGGTTGGCCGCCTGGGTGAACAGTCGTCGGTAGCCATCGGCGTCAGGAGTCCGAGGAAGTCCCTCAGCTATCCGAGCCAGTACCCCTCCGACTTCGCTCGGCGTGTTCATAGCTCGGGCGAAGTCGGGGTTCAGGTTGCGCCCGAAGAATGGATTCTCTCGACGCTGCCTTGCATCCTGCTCAGCCTGTTCCTGAGCTCGTCGGCGATCACGTCGTCGGGAGTTCCTTCGTTCTCTGAAGACGCGTTCTTCCGGAGTTTCTCCTACCTCCGAGACCTCGTCTCGCGAGACAGGCTATTCCGGATTCCGCTCTCCGGCTGCGTGATGTCGTCGAACGTTCCTGCGCCGGTTCCTCCGTCGATGGGACTCTCGTTGAGGCGGTTCCTCCCCGGGTACAGTCGGCTCGTCGTCGGAGATGATGGGCGACTCCGCTCTCCCGATGAAGAGGACGTCGGGGTAGAACGGTGCTGCTGTCGTGGTGATCTTCTTCCCGTCCCCCTTTGAGGCATGATGGACGGAAAGAGCAACTTGCTTCTCCCCGGTTACCTTCTTTCTTGCGATCTGTGTCCATTCTTTTGTCGGAGAAGTAGGCAGCGGAGTTCTCCGGGTCAGCGAGCCCTCGGCCCCCGGCTTTCCGGAGACGATCCTCATCCAGATAGCTGGAGGTTGCGCTTCTCCGGTTTTTTTGGAGTTCGTTGGGGGAGACTCCTTTTCCGGCGGATCCGCGATACGGTGCAGAATTCCTTCTTCATCCGCTACGAATGAGATTGTTCCAAAGCAGAACACGGATCCGGGACGTAGGGTGATCTTGCTGTAGAAGGAGATGGCC